>CABFWB010000565.1:78563-271328 GCA_902151455.1 Timema bartmani
GAATCTCCTTGTTTTGTCAATTTGTGTGTTAGTAAGTCTTACTACTACTAACTGAAGAAGATGCTATAATAGCATCGAAATTTGAAGTGGGTGTAATATGTGCTAGCATTTTACTTTTATTTGTGCTCTATTATTTTCCTACTATTCTATCATTTTATTTATTACAAATAATTCTCAAATGGAAATACTTGGGCCTTCCCAAACTGTTTTCTTTCAAGAAAATGTTGAGGAAAGAAACATTTTTATCAGGGCCACTTTTGGCAATCCCTTCGGCCCAAATTTAATGACTATTAGTAAAATAAAGAAATGCCTCTATTATAGATAGAACAGTTTGAAGTTCAAAATTATTATAAAGTTATACATACTTTATCTTTAGCCAGCAATTTGTCTGCACCCTTTATATGTCTCTTGAGCGCACATTGTTTTTATTATTTTCATAATTATTAAAGAATGTATTTGTATTTTAGACGTAAAAATAATTTTGTAATTTCAATCATAAAAATAGACTATATTTTCTGTATAGTTTTCTTAAAGTAGTTCTTGTTCTATACATTCAGCAACATAGTCCTCATAAAGCTCAGCAAACGTTTTGCCACCAAATTAAATAACGTGTTTTATATTTTCTTTATTAATATGATTACTCTTTGTACTGTATGAATTTGTTTGTTGAATAAAATGATTTTTCATAACGTTTCTTATTTTATCTCCTAATTCTTGACATAAGGTAACTTTTGCAAATACCTGACCATTGGTGGCAAATTGGGCGGGGGATGGTAAAGACTCAATGCGCCCTGTAAATAGTTTTTCCTCTAGATTTATTTCATTTTCCCCAAAATATTAATAAACATAAATTAACTTGTTGATTGTTCAGATTTACAAATATATACATAAATGATATATTATGATAGTCTACTGAAAATGAAATGTCAATCAATAAAATTAAATATAGGAGGGGGGACCCAAAAGAAACCTGACTTTTGCTCTAAAAAATTAATTAAATTTTTTCCAAAATTCTTTCAGTCTCCTTCAAAGTACTCTCCATTAGATGTGATGCACTTGTCCAGTCTTTTTTCCCACTGTTTGAAGCACCTCTGGAACGCTTCAACTTAGATATTGTCCAGTGCCCTCTGCAAAGCTGTTTTGCAACCTCCACATCATCAAAACGCTTCCCTTTTAGATTCTTTTTCATTCTCGGGAACAGAAAAAGTCGCACGGGGCTAGGTCTGGTGAATACGAAGGGTGGGGAACGTTAGCCCACCCCTGAGAGCCCAAATAGTGGTTCACAGACAAGGCTGTGTGTGAGGGGGTGTTGTCATGATGAAGGAACTAGTCGCCAGAGTTCCAGGCGTTTCCTTCGCACATCCTCCCTCTAATGTCTTAAAACTTCCAAATAAAAGTGCTGATTAAAAGTCTTACCAGGGCGGACAAATTCCCGGTGCACAATTCCACGAACATTGAAAAAAAAAATTATCATCTTGACATTTAACCTCTGTCTTGCTTTTTTTTGGTTGAGGGGAGTTGGGAGTCTTCCACTGGCTAGACCCTTCCTTGGTTTCAGGGTCATATCTGTAACACCAACTCTCATCACCTGTAATGACTTTGATCAAAAAGTTTGGGTCACTTTCAATCTGATTTTTCAAGTCCTGACTCAAATTCAGACAAATGGTTTTTTGATCCTGTGTGAGCAGGCGAGGAACAAACTTAGCGGCAACACGTCTCATTTGCAAATCCTCTGTCAAAATTCGCTGGCACGAGATCCAACTCACTCCTGTCTGTTCTGAAATTTTGTCGATCGTGAAACGACGATCCTCGTAGATTTTTTGGCAGAATTTTTTCAATTTTTTTGTCGTTTCGAGATGATGAAGGGCCCCTAGAACGAGCATGATCTTCAACACTCATCTCGCCATGTTTAAAGTGCCCAAACCACTCAAAAACTTGTGTGCGGCTCATAGCTTCTTCTTGAAAGCCTGTTGAAGCATTTGGTAAGCTTCCATTGCCGATTTTTCAAGCAGGAAGCAACATTTCTAACACACTTGTTCCTTTAAATCTGCCATAACGATTTCGCAGGCAGCAAACGAGAACATCTGAGAAAAACAACACTACAATCAAACGTAACTTTCTACGCAGACGCCGCTTGGGCAACTGATTTGGGAAGGTCTCTAGTAGACCCACCTAGCGGGAGAATTCTCTACTACGCCTAGGAACGATCACACGCTTTCATTCCAGTTTCTTTTGGGTCTACCCTCATATAGCTTACACTAGGAAAACCATTCCTTTTTTTTTTTATCATTTATGAACTTGATTTTGATATAATTAAAATGGGATGAATATATATTGTCTTCTTATTTTGTATTATTATAACTATAATCTTGAAAAACTTAAGAAATTGTTGTTTCAAACTATCCACACATTTAACCAAAGTTAAGTGATACCAAACAATTTGAAGAATTCTATAGTCAGCAAATATATTTAAAATAATTTACAAATATAAGACTAAAATAAGTAATCAGTTTATAATTTTATACAAATATATGCATGCTATATACAACCTGAAAAATCATCATCATCAACTGTTTCCAGCCTGTGGCCTGGTCAGTTTAGTAAAATGCCTCCATCTTCCTCAATCCTTCCACCATTCTTCCCCCTTAAATTTCTTCCATTCTTCTCCTCTCACTTGAACACTTTATGTTATTTGCTCCTCCAATCTCTTTCTTGGTCCCTCTTGCAGTATTTTTTCTACATACTTAATTTCATTTTTTGAAAATAAATCAAACTTGTTAAAAATGTGCAAATATACTTTTGCAACTAACTATGTAAATGAAACTGAATTCTAATACTATATTCCAATATTAAGCTTTACACATACACACAGGTTTGGAACGAGGCGTGTCCAGAGAATGCAAACGTGTTCATATAAATATAACAATGTGAGAAAGGAGAAGATTGTACATATTCCTTCAGACAAATTCCTTGTTCTCGCTGGGTGTACAAATCATATTCATGTCTGTAGACACTTGGGAAAAAAAATAGACTGGAAAAAATGTTGACACATTCTGCATCGAAAAGTTCACATATCCAATTAAAGTTCACTTTGAATTGAAGCTAGTAAAACTTTATAAATAAATGGTCTGACACAATTGTATGTACTTTCTATATTTTGTAGCACTTTCCAAAACTCGGTTATCAGTACTGTTGTGTATTGTGTGTCTTTGCATTTACTATGCGCATTTTGTTTTACTGTTGTCGCTTTCTGTTGCCATGGGCCTGTAGTCTTTTGTTTTTGTTTATCTAAAATGAAGCAACTAAACAGGGTCCTCTTTTTTACCCGTGATAAAATAAAATAATAATTAAGTCCGAGTTGTTAAATTCAAAGGTCTTCCCAGTTGTTATAAATAGGGATTCCTCAGCTGTAAATCCCGAATATTGGTCTACGCAGGCCGGATCGTTAAGAAAACAAGTGACTAAATTACAGTGACATTAGTGATTTGTGATGAAGCCACATAAATAGCATTATCAATATAATATTCTCAGAGTATAACAATAAGCTGTGTATCTCAAACATTTATTTTAGTACTCTTCTGTATTTTACATTTATTCACTGGATTTAATAATAAGTATGGACCTCTATGAACCGGTTCAACTTCGCTGGATATAAACATTACAATCAACCATTGTAGATTGTAGACTGAGAGAGCGCACGCATCCAATCACATTGTGATGTCACACGATTGGCCAGCTATAGCAAGTCAACTTAATAGTGAGTTTCATCACGAGAATTGTCACTCACAGCTATAGCAAGTTAACTTAGAAGGTTTAAAAAAAAACTTTCTTTGCATAGGGTATGTCTGTGCATGTCTTATTTTCTGGCATCTCATGATTGCTTTAGATAACTATGGCGCAAGAACAACTTAAATCACTAACCAGAAATCGTGGTGTTTTAAGTGGAAGTCTCACATGTAAGCAAACATTTATAGATCAATTTAATGAAAAAAACACAAGCATAAATGAAGTAAAGGTGCATTAAAAGAAATTAAGTGAAATCTGGTACAAATTTCAAGTAGTTCAATTACAAATTGAACAAACTGATCTAAAGTCAACTAGTGAAAATGAAGGATATAGGCAAGAATTTGAGGATAAATGCTACACAGTTTGTGCAACTATGCAGGATTTAATAGAACACACTACGGTAGCGCCAGGTTTAACAATTAATGGGTCAGCAGAATCAGTAAATTCAAGTTAACACTCCTGTAATAATTCAGGCATACGATTACCTGCAATAAAACTAGCTACTTTCGATGGCGAATATAAGAAATGGACTACCTTTGCGGACAGTTTCAAGGTCATGGTACATGAAAACGGACAAATGCCTACAATCCAGAAGTTTCAATATCTTGTGTCATCACTTTCAGGTCAGGACACACAGTTAGTACAGAACCTACCTATTACGGCAGATAATTATTCACTGGCATGGAAGGTACTTAAGGATGGATACCAAAACTAACGTCTTATCGCATCTACCCATATAAGGCGATTGCTAGTCATTCAACCTATCCAGAACAAATCTGCAGTAGAATTACTACAATTCATTAACACTGCAAGGAGTAACTTAAATAAAGTTAGGGCGCTCAACATTGACATACCTTTACATGACCTACTTCTTGTCCATCTCTTCACACAGAAAATTGATGCTATGACTAGGCGAGAATGGGAGCTAACAATTTCTGATAAGTCATTCCCAACATTAGATAGTTTTATTGAATTTTTGGAACGCCGAAGGCAGGCATTAGAAAATATTAGGCCTTTTGATAATGAATATATAAATTTAGGCAAACATGATATTAAATTAAAGGTGACGAGGCTGCCTCGCCACACCAACTCACTAGTTAGCACTTCACAAAGGCAGTGCCATTACTGTGGTAATAACACCCACAGTCTGTACAAATGTAATTATTTCTCGTATGCCAGTTTGTATGATAAGAAGCAATATGTCAAACAAAGAGGTTTATGTTTCAACTGCTTACAAAATGGTCACAGTGTAAATGAGTGTCCTAGCATGCACAAATGTAAGAATTGTGGCATCTCACCATACATTGCTTCACAATGAACGACGTTTGCCAATATATGTGCATAAGAACGAAGTAAGGCCAAGTCAATATAGTGGACACCATGGCAGTCAGTACCAAAAAGGTCCGGGTGAGTGCAAACAACCAGATAATGCTTGTTTAAGTCCAACTCAGCTCAGCTATTGTAGTCTCAAACAGCGAAGCTAAACTCAAGTGTTATTTTCTAGAGCGATCATCAAGGTCAAGGACAACCTGGGTCGCCTCACCCCTGCAGAGTACTTTTGGATTGTGGTTCACAGTCGAACTTCATCACAGAGTCACTTGCTCAGCGATTAAAACTGAGACGTCAGCGCAACCTATTGCCAATTGCAGGAATCAATGACATTGCATTTACAGCTTCACAGAGCGTAGACGCACAATTAATGTCAAAGTTTTCAGAGTACTTGGCTAATGTAACATGCTATGTACTTCCTAATATTATAGGTGCTATTCCAGCTACACATCTAGACATTGGTGAGTGGTGTATCCCTGATGACATTAAGCTAGTAGATGATCAGTTTCACATTCTTGGTCATATAGACATGCTTTTAGGCTCTGAACTGTTCCTGCACCTAATAAAGGGTCGGTGGTAGACACGTGATCAAAATCATCCTTTAATATAGAAGACAGAATTGGGCTGGATTCTTGCTGGAAGGATGTCAACGAGTACTGAAAGCAAGCAACCGAGATCTTCCACATCATTCTTCTTGAGAAATGAGCCTAACCTAAGCGAGCAGCTGCAACGGTTCTGAGAACAAGAAGAGTTTGTATCTTTTACATGCATCGACAAGGAAAGGTATTGTGAGCAGCACTTTATTGAGAATACATCAAGGGATGAAACAGGACGTTTCATAGTGCGTTTGCCTTGAAGGACAGACCACGCCTCATTGGTTGCATCCATAATCGGTGCCAAGAACAGATTCCAACATCTGGAAAGGAAATTCTGCATGGACAAAGTTCTTTGAGAAAATTATGTAAGGTTTATGGAGCAGAACCAGGGCTTATGCCACATGAAGCTGTTGCCTGCACATATTCAAACCCAAGATCATAGTGCAATGCTACTATGGAACCAGCATTCTATTTACCTCATCATGCTGTCCACAAGGAAAGTAGCACGACCACAAAGACATGGGTCGTCTTTGATGCTTCTGCTAAATCATCAAGCAGAGTGTCATTAAATGATATTCTTATGGTTGGACCTACCCTACAACAGACTCTACAGTTTATAGTATTGCGTTTCAGAACACAAACATATGCAATGACTGCTGATATCACTAAGATGTACAGACAAATTCGCATATACCCAAGAGATTATAATCTACAACGCAAATTATGGTGCTCAAACCCAGAGTTATCATTAGAACACTATCAGTTAACAACTGTAACATATAGTACATCATCTGCTTCCTTTCTTGCAACCAGATGTTTCATACAGCCAGCTTTATGAAGCATCAGTTAACTATCTTGAAGCATCAGAAGCTATCAGAAGGGATATGTATATGGATGACCTTCAGACAGGACATGATAATCTTCACAGGACTAAGCAGTTACAGCAAGATCTAATTCAAATACTTGAAAGGGGTGGATTCCAACTCCACAATGGTGTGCAAATCACGCCTCTCTACTTGAAGTAATCCCAGATCAGAAAAGAGAAACACAACTACCATTCAAGTTCAACCATTCTGAGGGAGTAAAGACTCTGGGTTTGTTGTGGCATCTTGCACTGGATGAGCTACAATTTGATATATGTGTGAAGGTTCATAAAGATCCAGTCACTAATAGGATAGTACTAGGTATCATATCTTCCACTCGGTCTTCTAGGACCAGTGATCCTTCATTGCAAGATATTTATGCAGTGCTTATGGTCACAGTGGGATGATGTGCTTCCCATAGAACTGCAAGAAGAATGGAGTTTGCTCTACAATCAAGTGCCACTTCTAAAAAACCTAAAAATACCACGATTGGTTAAATGTCATGGTACTATAACCAACATCCAAATACATGGATTCGCAGATGCTTCTGAAGCAGGATTTGGAGCTTGATTGTATCTTCGCTGTGTCAACAAAGAGCGTGACATCAACATACGTTTTCTGTGTTATAGGTCATGGGTGGCACCTCTGCAGCAGATAACACTGCCTCGTTTGGAATTATGTGGTGCTTTACTCTTGGCGAGACTTGTAAAGAAGACCGCATCGTCGTTATGTCTACTCGTTAACAGCATACATCTGTGGACGGATTCTACAGTTGTGTTAGCATGGCTGGCAGCGACACATACAAGATGGAAGACCTTCGTAGCAAACAGGGTCTCAGAAATTCAACATTTGATATCAGATTGTGATTGGAAACACGTTCCAACACAATGCAATCCTGCTGACATCCTTTCCTGAGGAGCAGCTCCAGAAGACCTTTGCAAGCACAACAAATGGTGGTATAAGCCAGATTGTCTGGCAAAGGAAGCTGATCAATGGCCTCAAATGAAATATATATATTAAATGCAAGGAGGAGACAACCGAACGTAAGAACCAAGCAGTGTATATAGCAGTGACACAAAATCCTGAGGAAATTGTCATGAGATTCTAATCACTAACCAGATTGAAGCGAATAATAAGTTATTGTTTTCGCTTCACAACCAATGCAAGAAAACAGCAAATTAGACACCAAGGTCCGATAATGGTGACGGAGCTTGGAACAACTTCGTATCATTTCATCAGACAGCTACAGCTATCATCATATCCACAAGAGGTAAAGATCTCCAAGATCTTAAAGAAATTGGAGGGAAGAGCGTTCTTCGCAATCTCCATTCTTTCCTTAATGAAGACAGTATTCTACGAGTGAGAGGTTGATTGCAGCATGCTGAGGTTGAGTACAACCAGAAACACATCATCTTGACAGCAAGCTCCAAACTCACTAGATTAATCATCCAAAATGAGCACATAAGACTACTTAATGCTGGGCCCCAGTTGTTACTTGCAACTCTCAGACAATGATATTGGATAGTGGATGGCAAGAGTGTTGTATGCCAAATAGTCCACAAGTGTAAGAAATGCTTCAGGCTAAAGGCAAGGACAGCTCAACAACTAATGGGACAGTTACCAGAATCTCGTGTATGTTCAGCAAGGCCATTTCTGAACTGTGGTGTGGATTATGCTGCTCCGTTCTTAATTTGTCAAGGTGGGCGGCGTAGCAAGATCAAGGTAAAATGCTACACAGCGATATTCACATGTTTTGCAACAAAGGCTATTCATATTGAACTGGTAAGCGATCTGACAACAGAGGCCTTCATAGCGGCACTTCATAGATTTTCTGCCAGACGCAGAGTAAGTAACAATATCAATAGTGATAATAGTACTAATTTTGTAGGGGCAAATAATTCTCTTCAAGATGTCTATAGAGTATTTCAAGAGGATAAGTTTGAGGAACAAGTGGCTGGTTTTGCAAGTGTTGAGGGTATACAATAACATTTTATCCCGCCAGGATCACCGCACTTTGGTGGTCTTTGGGAAGCGGGTGTCAAGTCGATGAAATTCCACATGAGACTTGTTGTAGGCAATACAAGTCTAACCTTTGAAGAGATGTGTACAATCTTGGCACAAATTGAAGCTTGCCTCAATGCTCGTCACTCTTTGTCAATTATCAGCCGATCCCAGTGATCCTCCAAGTCTGACCCCAGGTCATTTCTTGATAGGTGGGCCTATCACCGCAATACCAGAGTCAAACTACACACACATTCCCATGAACAGACTGTCTAGGTGGCAACTGGTTCAACAATACACCCAGCGGTTGTGGAAGTTGTGGTCATCCAACAAGTTAAGCCAGCTCCAGCAGCGTTCCAAGTGGACCACTCTATCTCCCGACCTTCAACTATGAAGGGTTGTGCTCCTGAAGGACGATGATGTTCCCCCTCTACAGTGGAGATTGGCAGTGGTGGAAGAAATCCATCAGAGTCTTGACAAACGTAGCTACTGTCTGTACGTCATCCAGTGTTATCAAACGGGTGGTACAAAAGCTGTGTCCCCTACCAATTGACTAATTTGCTAATGTACTGTAATGCTTCCAATGTTTATTATATTTTATATTGTTCTATTTAAGACCTAACTTTGTTGTTAAAAATGTGTTATTTTTGGTGGGCGGTATATTGTGTATTGTGTGTTTTTGCATTTGCTATGCACATTTTTTTTTACTGTTGTCACTTTCTGTTGCCATAGGCCTTTAGTCTTTTGTTTTTGTTTATCTAAAATGAAGTGACCGAACAGGGTCCTCTTTTGAGCGCGTGATAGAATAAAATAATAATTAAGTCTGAGTTGTTTTAATTCAGTGGTCCTCCCAGTTGTTATAAATAGGGATTCCACAGCCGTCAATCTTGAACAAATACCACTCTGTTGAAATTTCCCTGGGCTACTCCCATCCTGCAGGAAAGACCACACTTTTTGCATTTACATGTATGTTATTATCTTGTACACCCCAAGACTGGGAAAGAGTGCATGCTTGACATGTCTTTGATTTTAATGTGACACGTTGCACACTGCAATCTGAGCCATTCTTTTGGCCTGGCCTGGATCGCACTCAAGGGAAAGGGTGTTCATGTAAAGGCCGCTATACACTATTGAAATTGTTGTAGATCTTGTTTTATTGTTGTTAAGGGTCATTCCATGTGACTCACATTACAGTTATACCAATATTTTCCATCTTTAAATTAACACACAGCCTAATAAAATGATATTAGAAAAATAATTTAATTAACTTATCAATCTAATTATATAGAAAAAAAAAATTGAAAAAAAAAATTGAAAAAAAAAAAGGGTGAATTTTTATAGTTCTTTGACTTGTGTTAAAATGAAATGAACATGGTAATTTTGAGTAAAATATTTTTTTCAATAATTAGTTTTCTCTTCTAAGGTAGGACATAGCTATTTTTAGATAAAATAGAGATATGTAGACACATACATTAAAATAAATTCACTCAATTTAATCAATTTATCTTCTTTTTTTTTATTCATGAATCATACTACAAAAATAACATAATGATGGCATTAGGAACTAGGGACACTGTTGCAGAAAAATTGAGAAAAGAGAAACATCTTTGTCCACCAAAGAACATAAGAATCAAATTCATTTTCAAAGACCCGAATTAAAAAGTATGTATATTATTGGCTTCTAGCTCAGAAACTAGTATATTTCAAATAAAAGATTTCTTTAAGAGTACTACAACTTTACAATGTTAAGTTCTTTCGTATCTCAAATAGTTGCGGAGAAATGATGAAAATTGGAAAATTTATTTATGTAAAGTACACTAAAAATCATTTTCATGAGAAAGTGAGAGTTGCCATTTTGTTAATAGCAATAAACAGCGTCTAGATAAAAAAAAAAAACTAATCAAAACTGTTGGAGTAAATTTCAAGAAAATTGATTTTTTCTCTTTTGACCCTTCAGTAAACTACCCTTAAATTTAGGGTTGGTAGGTTTTAAGCTGTTGCAAATCCCACAATGGGCCTAAAACATGTTAATATATTTTTAATAACAATTCTTGTGAGGTAGAGTAACAGCTTATTAATTATTACCTTATTGACAGGAGAATAAGCATAACTATTTTACCATAAGCCTTCTTCGTATAGCCTATAATCACACCTCTGGATAATACATCACAAATGTGCTAGGTTTGAAGACTAAGGGCCAGTTTCATAGTCAGATTTAGTACGCCTAAAGTGCGAGTCGATACTAAATACAGGACGACACCTACCTAGACCAAAATGGAATGGGCCAGTTTCGCATATGAAACTGGCCCATTCCATTCAATTTCAGGTAGGTGACGTCTTGTATTTAGTATAGCGCCGCACTTGAGGCGTACTAAATCTGACTATGAAACTGCCCCTATAGATATATGTTGAAAGAGTTTATAATCACCACAAAAGATGGTGTTTTTTACCTTTGACAAGATAAACTATTGTTGCATCCACATGTTGAAGAACTTATACTTAAATATTATAACTTATAGTAATAGGGTACAAAACTATTCTAAGGTTTTTTTCTAATGTAATGTGTAACTTTTTATTTAACATAATTTTAGCATACTTTACTAAGTAAGATACGATTCAATTTGATAATTATTAGAAATTTGTGAATAATATTAGCTTTGATCCAAACTCAAAAAACCTGCTTTGCAGACGTCTATGCGCTAAATATCATATCCATGCACTGATTTTACATGTGTCTTCATTGTCCCTTTTTGTTTTGCTTTGTAGCCACAGTATTCACATTGGAACCTAGGTTCCTTGCCACACTCATAACGAGAATGTAATACAAAAGATTGTTTCCACTTATATATCTTTCTGCACTGATGACATTGATATATATTTCTAGTTTGAGCATGGCTGTCTGTGATTCCAGAATGGATTGTTGTGCTCCTTTGTTGAAGTAACCCTAGAGGGTAGTCACCTTCTTTAGTGAAGTTTTCATAACTGGAATGGCAACTTTTTGTGCTTTGATGTATACCAAATAGGTTTATTGATTTATTTCCTGGAATGAAAATAGTTGGATTATGTTAATTTTTTATTACATCTTCACAAAATCAAATTGTTAAAACAAATATACTACCAGGGGTGGACTGGCAGAATCAAAGCATCCTGGGATTACACAGTTTAATATGATGGCCCTTAGCATATATCAATATCTAACACTGGCACTATGTTTCAGCGTTTGGTGAAGTGCTGAGGTCACATATTTATATATTTTTGTAATAGTTAATTTAATCTCGAAGCCATTTCAGCTACATTATCGATAATCAATTTCTATTTTCTACTCACACGAGCAAAAATACTTCTAAATGCTTAGATAATATTATTGATACAATAATTTAAGTTTGTAAAATGATCCTCCACTCGTTACTTGTGTAAATCACTAAACAGGATGATTTTACGTTTGTTTATAAACAACAAGAAACTACAAACGGGATGGTTTTATATTTAATGCTATCATCTATGGTCACAAATGATGTATTCTGAGCACTCCAGGCTATTTTTCCCCATATTAAATAGTCCTGGCCAGGTCTAAAAACTACTTTGTTTACTAAATAGTTTCCCATTCTCTCACCACAAATGTTAATACACTTCCATGAAATTTTACTTTACTCATACCTACCCCATTAGTGTAGACATGCAGATAACCCAGATGGGTAGTAAGACTTGATAAACTAACAAAAAAATTCCTTAACAAATGTATATCTTTGTTTTGAAGGCTTTTATGGTCGATGTTTGAATTAAAGCTATTTTCGGGCTAGAGTTGCATCAATAAAATAGCTTCTGACTTTTAATATGTAGTTACAGCAACCAAAATGTCAAAGGCAATTTCATTGACTCGAATAAAGTCCCAAAATAGCTTTGATTCAAATCTACTTAGTGTTAAACTATTACTTATCCATACATATACCTTTCAATTAAATCATATTGTAGCATTCTATCACAATATACACTTTTTTTACATTGGAAGATATAAGGTGTATCTTCTACCTTTCAGGGTAGTGTGAGAGTACTTAAATGCTAAGTGTCTATGACATATTTACTTAATCAAGGTTAAGATAAGTAAATCAAAATCATGTGGCATTCGAACCACAAATGGTACAGTCCAATCTCTACATTAGCAGTGACCACTTAGCTTGTAGACCATGAGTAATTCCAAGAGAAAGAGGTTGTCTAGACATCATACAGGCTGAACAAAGGCAGTAGCCTTAAATATATTTGGTTGAATTAGGCTCAGTTCACACAAATGACAGTTTGTCTTTGGGACTGTTTGTTTAGCTCTTTGTGATGTATTCACACTGACACCACTTTACTGCCATGTTGAATCCCTAATCTATGTTGTTCCAGCATGAAATGGAGTGAAAATTAGGATTTCCATAACGGTATATAAAATAGCTTGATCTATTTAATATTTTTCATTTACTTCTATATCCTAAAAGTTTTATAATACATTCTTTAACCAGCTTCGATGGCCGTGTGGTCTAACATGCTATTCTCATGTTGGACTAGCCAACCAAAGTTGGGGAGATCGGGGTTCGATCCTGGTTGAGTGCACTGAGAGTGGATTTCCCTGAATAGTTTTCCACTCTCCCTACATACAAACGCAGGTGCACTTCCTATAAATTAAAAACCTCCTGAATCCCTAACACATTAGTGTAATTAGTACATAAGCGTATAACCCGAACAGGTAGTAAAATATTATAAAAAAATCAAATCTAACTTTTAATTAATTTGTGTGCTACATTAATTTTTAACAAAAAGCTATGATTAAGTTTAATGTGAAAATAATTCTCATAGGATGAGTAATATATGGTGTCTAAAGAGGATGGAACAAGATACAAAGTGGAGATTGTTTCAGAGAGTTCATACTACTAGCAACAAACATTTTATCGAATGGTTGCAAAGTATTTATTAAACCAATAAAATACAGAATACAACATTCTGGCCACGTGAAAATTTAAGGCCGAGGCTATGAAACTCGTTAGAATGAATCTCTCTGCCTCTAAGAACTGTTGTCATTTGAATGAGATTTATAGTCTCAGCCCTAAGCACTGGCAATAATTTGTAAACAACCACTCACTAAATAAATGTAAGTTTACATTTTCATTTCGTGCTTGGTACCAATATGTATCACTAAGTTCCCTTTAATTTTAGCTCTATGTGTACATTACGGACAAAAGAACTGTGGCTCTTTCCCGCACACGAATTTCTGATGGAGATAAAGTGATTCCTTTCTTGGGTAGATTGTAGCGCACTGGGGACACACAAAACATTGCTTAGGCGGAGGTTTATATGAAGATTCTGGTACAACGCTCTCATTAATTGCTCCAAATCCCTGTTCCTGAAGAGATGACATGAAGTGAGAAGTGTCCCATGTAGTTTCGCTCTGAGAATTTAATTGGAGACAGTGTTGAGGTGGCGATTTCCAAAATTTAACTCCTGAAAAACAAAACCTTTTTTTGGTGAGTTAAAATAGTCAAAGTTCAGCACACTTTATCCTAAAGACTTTTTAAAATTTGTTTAGTAAAGTAAAGTGCTCTACCAATATTTGACTGAACCTTCTTAAAGGATATTACACAAAGTGTAAAGCAACCTCACTGTAAATCATGTATGAAATCCTAAAACTATAATAAAGCTAAAATAATAAGCGGAAAGAAAATAGTCTTCACATATGGGCTGTAAATAAACTTTACCACAACCACTGTACAACATACTAAATATTGTTGGCATGGCAGTTTAAAAAACTAGTATGTATAGACTAAGGAACTTAGCATATACAAGTACCCATCTATATACTTTTAGCTCAAATAAATAGTACGAATAGTGTTCAAAATTAAACTTTTTCTTCAGCTACAAAACAATTTTTATAACTTTTATAATATGCTTGAAGAATGTAATCCAATGTTCAAAAATTAACTTTTCTTCAACTATTTTTTTTTTTAATCCTTATTTAAAGATGTTTTACCAGTGGCGTCGCGTCAGGTCAAGCACTGCTTGCCTTTTATTGAAGATATGTAATTATTTTATTTAATGTTTGCAAAACTATTCTCCTGGTAATCATTTAAATGTAATTCAAGCATCAGTGGGTTTGAAAAAAAATCCCATACAAGGCAGTGACCGTAACATGCATGCAAGACATGCACTAGTCCATCTAATGGTGGTTGAAGGTCGGTATTTGTCCGACTTTCATCCCATTGCTCTAGCTAGTGTAGTTCTTATTCAGCCATTTTTCTTGTACAACTTTTGAGTTGTAAAAACGATAACTTCATCTGCTAAACAGTTACTTTTTGTTAAAAAAAGAGTGATTGTAAGAAAAACAACTAAATGCTTGAAAACAAACAAATAATTATAATTGAATGAGGTTAAGCCCCTGATATAAAGGTTTTCAACTGTTTTAAGCAAATATTAAAAAATCGAGATAAAAAAACTATTTTCATAATATTTAGGAATGATAAAGAAATTATTTACATTAAATACCAATATTTTCCAAATCATTCAATCATTATTATTTTCTCCATAAAAAGGGCAAAAACGCCATGTTTAAAAAAAACATTGTATGCAATCACAAATTCCGTGTGAATATCCACTGGCTAAAATTTGTATGCAATCCATGTGACCAAGATATTGTACAATTTATTGTACAACTTTTTGTACAAGAAGTTGTGTCGTGTGTATCGGGCTTTAGAGTTTTGTAGAGTTTATTGTAGCAGGTGCTTTTGTTTTGATGTGTGTATCAGTGAAAGCTAACAAACGAACGTTTATAAGTATACGTATTAAGTAATAAAACAATAATGTGAATCACAGAAAAGAAGGACACCCAAAGCCATATCTATCATAAAAAACACATCAAAATAACTTATTGAAGCATAAAAGATTTTTTTAAAGTTCTGGGACCTCATCTTTTAAGCTTGGGGGCACCCTTTTCCAGCTTGTTTAAGAAATTTGGTCACGAGACGCTACTGTGTTTTACTAATATGGCATGGTTATTAAAATTAATATTTCACTTATACTATAAAAGCAGCTTTTGTATTATATTTATATTTGTTGAAAACTACTTAAAATCTATATAATTTATTTATAAAATTATGTTCTGGAACAGGAACATATTCAGAATTTGTTTAGAGGATTTGGGGGTTACATATCGAAAAAGTATTTAAAACACAGGGTGGAAAGAAGTATAAGTCACACAGAAATGGGCACAAGATGAGTAAAATAAAAAAATTAAATCTATTTAATATTAAGCACAAATGTGATTAAAAAGAATATAGCAAAACAATCTAGTTAAAACTATTTATAAATCATTAATAAAGTCAAAGAAGAACATAGATTCTTTCCTTTTCCACTGTAAACCAACTTATCAGTCACCATTTCATTAGAAAGTGCAAAGTACATTTTCTTTTAATATAAATCTCATCAAAGCTCACAAGCATGTGTTGGTCTTAGTTTGGGGTCAAGTGGTCGGTCGCCACTTTGTTTGCAACTCTCCTTTTAAAATAACACAAAACTCATGTAAGCCGTATTCGTAAAATGAAACATCTGCATTAGTTTCTGGTTAAGTTAAAATGTACCTATCATAAATATTCAATTCAAGGCCAAAAACCCAAAAACTACACTCTTCGGTAGCTGCACGGTCTAAGGGGCTACTCTCATAATAGAGTAGATTGCTGATCGAGGTTTGAACCCTAGTCGAGTGTACTGGGGGTGATTTTTACAAAATGGTTTTCCACTCTCCCTACACACGAATGTGGTCCACTTCCTCACCCCTAAAACTATCAGCGTAATTAATACATAACCCGAACAAGTAGTAAGACACAGTGCTAAAAATTATAAAATATTTCCTATGACAATTTTGTGCATCTTAAAAAACCACCCATTTCCCAATCACACCTATATTTCATGTCTTAAAGGGGGTGTTTGCAGCTCCCGAAGCCCCTCTGGCTCTTGATCTGAAACAAATTGTTTAGTAAGTAATGTTGAAAGTTTCAGAATTCTAAGCTAAAAATAATAACACTGATTAAGAATTAATATGTTGTTCTGAAAGCTTAATCCTACTTTCTTAAATGGTTATCTCACAATAAGCCACAAGCAAGCTAATCATGTTTCAAGAAAGTCAAAACTCTTGTCTGCAGGGATCCCATTTTTTTTAAATCAATAACCTGAACACTGTATCAAATTTGGGTGAGAGGCAGAAGAGGAGGGGTAGAACAAATAATAAAACCTGCCATTTGATTAAAAAATCGGAATAATTTAGTAATTATTATTAGAACAATACAACTCACACCAAATAATAGACACGCATTTTATATACTTTTATATATTCTCATATTTATTTGACAAACATAATTATGAAAGTTAAGACTTAGATAAGTTGAACTAGAAAATTATAAAATTAATGTATAAATAATTGTCTTCATGACAATATGTGAAATTGATTTATAAAAACATGTTGACTACGTACTTATTTTTTCCCATATTAAATAGTGTTACAATAAAAAAACTATTTGCAGATGCATGAACAATATAATGTTTGTGGTCTCAACACCAATGTGAAGGATACATATATTTCTTCAAAGTTTATTCAATCAATGTAAATTATAAAAACCGTCCAATTTCTTCAAATTTAAACAATAATGTGCAATAAATCAAGACATTATTATTATAAAAATCTTTTTTCATATTGGGCCTACATGGGTTGGAAAGTGTGTGTGTAAAAGGCTAGTTCAAAGTACTGATCCCAGGAAAATTTTAAACCCTGGATAACCAGCCATTTGAATAGAGTTTATTCTTTATGTGTAGCACTTTTATCAATACCGTTTTGTGTTGCATCATAATGTATACTATATTCTAAGAACATGGTTGTATGAGCTATCTGCTTATTAAAATTAAAATTAAATTTAGTTCCGGAGGACCAGTTTTAGTAACACTAAAACAGAGGCGGGATTTGAACGTTGATATTTAAACTGGAGTTTGTGGAGCCTACCTTTGAAGGATGTCTTCGGCTGGAGATACACAGGTGAGTCTAAGAACGATGGTCTTATCTCCGAGTATGGTCTTCTTAGTAATTACTTTGATAGAGGAGCTCCCCTAAACACTCGCATTTTATGAGTACATATGAAATATAAAAGAGAACCCCAAGAGTGACATATTATAATACAAAAGGTCGCACACTAAATCATTAACACAGAGGATTTGATTTGTTCTTCTTAGGAACGAGGGCTACAGAATATCACCGAGATGTGACCGAGAGAGGTTTTTAACGCACACACACTGTCTCTTGAGTACTACATGCCAACTGTAACAGGGTTGACTAGGGGGGAAGGAAGAGGGTAAAGAGGGTAGCGAATTCCAAGAAATATGCAGGCACGTAAAGTAGATTGAGGGGAAATAGGGGAGAAAATAACCAGTGAAAGGTACCTAACAACGAGCAGTATTTTTAAGTAAAAATAGCGAATAATGGAATATTCAACAATGGTACTAAGAGCAGTTTAGAAACTACTAACTTATTTTTTAACACTCAACATTGTATTTTTCATTGCTGTATTTTGGAAAAAAACCCCTCATTATACCCAACCGATATTCGAACCATGATCTAGTCATCGGCAGTCTAGTCAGTTGCGAGAGTAGCGTGTTAGACCACATGGCCAATGAAGCGGGTATTATCGATATTATTTCAAGATAATGATACTATCTATCAGAATAATGAACATTTGCAAATCACATAACTTGGTGTATGAATATATGAAAGTAAGTTTCAGTTCCTTTCGTAAATGTTATATAGCACCTCTCCTACCATGTTGTTACTAGAGTTTGAAAAAAAAGTTGTTAACATTCAAAACCTTCCCCTAAAATATTTCAAGGAATTACTTTTTGTATGATTACAAATGATATAGTTTAGTTATTTATAAGTTCACCTAACTGTAATGGAGGGAATATAGTATGAACTTGTGACCCTCTATGGCGACTCTTTGTAGCATGGTTTATAAATAGGTCTTCATTAATTAAAATTTGCTGATTATGGCAGATTATTATGATGGAAAATTTGATTTTTGTTGTGGTTTTTTTTATTACAACATTTTATTACCTGTCGAGGTTACATGTTTTTTTGAAAAATACTCTAGTGAGTAAGGTAGGAGAAAGGAAGCCTTTTATAGGTAATCTACTCGTATTGGCATAGAAGGAGAATCAGAAACCATTTGAGGAAAAACAACCCAAATAGACCCGATCAGGATTCGAACCATGCTCTCCCAGTCATCAACAATCCAGTCTAACACAAGAGTAACACCTTAGACCATTCATCCACTAAAGCAGGTCTATTTTTGTTGTTGTGTTAGACTATTTGACAAATATAAACTGTTTACTATGGGCATGGGTTGGATCAGATTTAAACAATCATTTTAAATATATTTATACATAGTTTTTATATACATACATAAGAAATATTGTTGGTATTTACATGCCAAGCTTCTATAGCACATTTTCTAAATCAAGGTTAAGATGAGTAAATCAAAATTATGTGGTCATCAAACCACATATGGTAGGTACAGTCCAATCTCTACATTAGCAGTGACCACTTAGCTTGTAGACCATGAGTAATGTCAAGGAAAAGAGGTTGTCTAGGCACCATAAAGGCTGAACAGAGGCGGTAGTCCTATAATAAAATATATATAATTGGATTAGGCTCAGTTCACACAAATGACAATTTGTCTTTACAGCAGTTTATTGTTGTGATGTATGTTTAGCTGTTTGTGATGTATTCACACTGACAACACTTTACTGCCATGTTGAATCGCTAGGCCTAATATATTTTGTTCCAGCGTGAAATAGAATGAAAATTAGTATTTCCATAGCAATGCAAAGAGTATAAAAAATACCTTGATCTATTTAATATTTTTCATTTACTTCTACATCCTAAAAGTTTTATAATATATTATTTCAAATGTTGTTCCAGTCATTCCTCGTCTTTATTATATCTTTATCTTGCTCGACAGACACATCCCTACCTACATTCTCTCCTTTTATTTATCTCATTTATCAATATTCAACATCTACTTTGGGAACTCTTGTGTTTCCAAAATACAGTGAAATCTCCCTTAACGGACACCTTTGAATAGCAAAATCGTCTTAATAGTGAACATTTTAAATTTCCTCGGAGAAAATAACATGGTCTTTTAAGGTGAAGCAACTTCCCAATAACAGACACTGCTAGAGATACATGTTTATACTTGACAATCTCTATAAAGCGGACAAACATTGAAAACACCAGTTTATATATTTTACTGTAGGAATGTTAGAAATGTTATTGTTTCGAGTGAAGTGTGAGCAGTTCTTGCCTTCCCTCTCTACCCGAAGTTTCTTAAATAGCCTACACAGAAATTACTAAGGTATTTCAAGGTCATAGCTTCCATCCTTTCCGAGTCATTAGTAGGAATTGTTCGAAATGTTTAGTCTGTACTCATGCACTCTTAGTGAATAAACTTGTGATTATTCTAAGTTGTAATTTTACTAAAGTGGTATATTTTGTCGGTTCTTAAAATGTATGAAAAATGTAAACGTTTAACTATGAAAGACAAAATAGAAGGTTTGAAAGTGAGTGAGAAAGAAAAGTTAAGTGTTCATGATTTGGTCACTAAATTTGACTTGGGGGAAACTCAAATCAGTGACATTCTGGTGAAAAAAAAACAAACTAAAATTTTGAAATCTTGGGGCCAAAAATGAAAACCAATTAAGTAAAAGAGCATTTCAGAAAACGCAAGGACAAGCTATTGATAATGTGAAATTTGAATGGATATGTCGGGCTAGAGCTAATAACATTCCTTTGTCTGGGACATTAATTCGTGAAAAGGCATTGGAAATTTCTAAAGAGTTGGGCTTAAGTGACTTTAAGGCTTCTGGTTGGCTGGAAAAGTTTAGAATCAGACATAACTAAATAAATGATTAAATTTATTTTCTTTACTTTTCATCATATAGGTTGTGTACAGTATGCTACATACAATATTATTTTACTAGTCATCTTGCATACAATACTGCACAGTGCAGATTATATTGTTTTAGTTAATATCCACAGTATATAGGCTCATATAAGTTAAACTGTGTTCAAGCGGTATGATTTTTAAACATTTTAAAAATATTTTTTCCAAATACCAAACCCTTCTTAGTAACAAACATTTTTTTGGTCCCACAAGGTGTCTGCTCATTAGAGATTCCACTGTAATTATAAACACAAAGACTAACAGATGATTGTTGTCACAGTAAAGAAATCTTCACCCAATTTGGTGGCCACATGGTCTAAGTCGTCACTCTAGCAGTATACTGAAATGCTGGGTTATAATGTTGGTTGTCTTTACTGAGGGTGGCTCTCCCTAAATATTTTTAAACTCTTCCTCCACACAAATGTGGGTACACTTCCTCTAAATTCAACCTTCATCATACTTAATATATTAGCATAATTAGTATATATGCATATAACCTGAAGTGTTTGTAAGACATGCTGCAAAAAAAAATCCTTGTGTGATCTGCTGAAGTTTTCTAGAAATACAACACTTTTACTGTGAGATAGCTAAAAGGTGTTACAATGGCAAACATGTTGTATATTGTCTTTGTGAACTGCAACATTGAACAGAATACTTATGTATAACCTGAACAGGTAGTAAGTCAAGGTAATTTAAAATAAAATCTAAAAACAACAATGACAAAATTACGGCAGCGACAAACTTCTATCCGTGTGACCCGACAATAAGGGAGTGAATCTTGTCTTAATAGAGAATAGTGTTGAGCTGAAAACTCACGCAAGAACACTGTTCTTGTGGCAACAATATGTGTGTTGATGAAGACCTTTCAACTAAAACAATACCTTTGTGTTTTTACCCATTAAAGATCACCTCTAGAATAGAGTTTTTGTAAATGATAATTATAAAGAATGTGATTAAATTAGTTAAATTCATACAATAATTATAAATATATGTATATATATATATATATATATATGTGTTCTTTAAGCTCTAAATCATTACTTGAAAAATATTTACTATAATATTGTTAAATTAATGATCTATCATTTTCCAAGAATTTAAAATTTAGCCAGCTCACTTAAGTGTTAAGAATAAATATCACCCGCTTCGGTGGCTGTGTGGTCTAACATGCAACTCTCGTATGAGACTAGACTGCCAAAGATGGGGAGATCAGGGTTCGATCCCGGTAGGATGCACGTCCTCTAAATTAAAAAAACTTCTTAATCCCTAATATATTAGTGTAATTAGTACATAGGCGTATAACCCGAACAGGTAGTAAGACAAGGTGCTAAAAAAATAATCAAATATAACTCTTTTTGATTAATTTGTGTGATACTTTTTTTTTACAGAACGCTATGATTAAGTTTAATGTGAAAATATTTCTCATTGGATGAACAGAAATATATGGTGTCGAAAGAGGATGGTACGAGATGCAAAGTGGATATTGGTTGAGAGAGTTTTATTGAATGGTTGCAAATCTTTATTATATCAGTAAAATAAAAAATACAAAAATATAAATGTGACAAGAAATTCGAACCACGTGAAAATTTAAGGCCGAGGCTATGAAACTCATTCAAATGAATCTCTATGTCTCTTAAGAACTATTGTCATTCGAATGTGATTTATAGTCTCAGCCCTAAGCACTGGCAATCATTTGTAAACAACCACTCACTAATTAAATGTAAGTTTACATTTTCATTTCGTGCTTGGTACCAATATGTCTCACCAAGTTCCCTTTGAGTTTAGCTCTATATGTACAGTACGGACAAAAAAACTGTGGCTCTTTCCCGCACTCGTGTTTCTGATGAAGGTAAAGTGATTCCTTTCTTTGGTAGATTCTAGCGCACTGGGGACACACAAAACATTGCTTAGGCGGAGGTTTATGTGAAGATTCTGGTACAACGCTCTCATTAATTGCTCCAAATCCATTTTTCTGAAGAGATAACATGAAGTGAGAAGTGTCCCATGTAGTTTCGCTCTGAGAATTTAATTGGAGACAGTGTTGAGGTGGCGATTTCCAAAATTTAACTCCTGCAAACAAAACATTTGTTGATGAGTTAAAATAGTTAAAATTCTGCACACATTTTACTAAAGATTTTTTTGAAATCTTTATAGTAAAGTCGGGTGCTCTATCAATATGCTACTGGAACTTCTGGAAGGATACTACAAAAAGTGTAAAAAACCTGACTTCACAACATGTAATAAACCATAAATTTAAAATCGAGCTGAAATTACAATTAAACAAGTCATGGAATTAAATAATAATAATCATAACTAAGTCTATAAATTAATAAGCTAATATGACACAAGAAAATAGAAGTAGGTTAAATAAACAAATTAACAACTATAAAATACGTAATAAATATTAAAATATTAAAAGTTACAAAAAAGTACACTATTAATAAATTCAACAATTATCATATTTCTTCTATTCTAAAACACCATCGATTGTAAGACGCACCTTAATTTTTTAGTACCACCAACAGAAAAAGGCTTTGATCCCAAGAAAATAAATAAAAATAAAAAGATAAAATACTCTATTTATAAGAAATATTTTTATAATAGAACTAAATTTACTACTAACATTAGTATACATTTTATCAGTAGTTATGTTATTCTCACTCCCTTCTGAATCAGTATCAGTCAGATTATTCTGAGCCATCTTTATCTTCACTATCCCATATTATATCGCCTTCTGAGCCATCGAGAACATTGGTCAACAAAGAACTGTGATTCTAGGATGCCAATGATTTTAAGACGCACCCCATTTTTAGAGACGCTCAAAGGGGGAAAAATGGGTGTCTTAGAATTGAAGAAATATCTTATATCAATCAATGTCTACGTCACCCGTCTACTTAACTCGCCGCTGTTCCCCACACATGACATACTACGATGACCCACGATACACGAACGCAGGACTCGCCGACCCACTCGTAGACATTCTGACTCACTCACGGACACACCAACCCACTCGGGCACGCTAGCCCACTCCTGGACACGCCAGTCCACTCACTTCACTATCCACAACTAGGACTGGGGGCTCCGTGACTATCGCCGACCGTGTATACATAGGGGCACAGTTAGGAGTCTGGAATCCTCCATTTCTAGAATAAAACGAACGAACTCAGACTCATCCAGACTTGTGCCTTCTCCTCCCCCCTGCCCCCTCTAATCCCCTGGCTAAGCAAGACTGTCGCTGCATACCTACTAAATAAGGAGGGAGATAGAGATAACAAGGGGCGCAGTTAGGGTATACAACGAGAAGCGCACCAATACCACTGTCAAACACTAATCTTGTTACATAATGTTTGTGGTCTCAACACCAATGGGAAGAATACATATATTTCTAAATCAAGCCATTATTATCATAAAAATCCTTTTTCATACAAGGCCTACAAGGGTCTTGTAGCTCTTAGAAAGTGTGTGTGCAAGGCAAGTTCAGGGTTCCTTTCCTAAGAAAATTTTAAACCCTGGATAACCAGCCATTTGAACAGAGTTTATTCTTTATGTATAGCACTTTTATCAATACCTTTTTGTGTTGAGCCATAATATATACTATATTCTAAGAACATAGTACTAAGAGCAGTTAAGAAAATACTAACTTATTTTTTAACAGTCAACATTGTATTTTTATAACTATTATTGAGATATTATATATACAAACAAAAATTTAGCGCCATGTCTTACTAATGGATCGGTTTATACGCTTATGTACTAATTACGCTGATGGTTATAGGGATTAGGGAAGAAATATTAATAGGAAGTGTACCCGCATTTGCATGGAGGGAAACTGGAAAACTATTTTGGAAACGCCATCCTCTGTACACCCAACTGAAATTCGAACCTCGATCTCCTTGTCATTGGCAGTCTAGTCAACTGCAAAAGTAGCACGTTAGACCATGCGGCCACCGAATCGGGTATTATCAATATTATTTCAAGGTAATGATACTATATCAATAATAAACATCTGCAGATCACATGACTTGGTGTATGAATATATGAAAGTAAGTTTCAGTTCCTTTCGTAAATGTTACACAGCACCTCTCCTACCATGTTGTTACTAAAGTTGGAAAAAAAAGTTGGTAACATTCAAAACCTTCCCCTAAAATATTTCAAGGAATTACTTTTTGTATGATTACAAATGATATAGTTTAGTTATTTATAAGTTCACCTAACTGTAATGGAGACAAGAATGTAGAGCATTGTACATTCTTTATAAACACATTCTTAAGGAATATAGGATGGACTTATGACCCTCTATGGCGACTCTTTGTATCATGGTTTATAAATAGGTCTTCATTAATTAAAATTTTCTGACGATGGAAAATTTTATTTTTGCTGTTTTTTTTAAATTTCCTATCAACACATTTTATTACCTGTTCAGGTTATACGCTTCTTGAAAAATACTCTAATGGGGTTGGGATGAGAAAGAAAGCATTTTAGAGGTAATATACTTGTATTTGCGTGGAAGAAGAATAATAAACCATTCGGGAAAACCAACCTAAATAGACCTGACCGGGATTATAACCCTGATCTCCCAGTGATCAACAGGCCAGTTTAACAATAGTGTCGACTTAGATTATTCGGCCACTAAATAGGATTTATTTTTGTTATTGTGTTAGACTACTTGACAAATATAAAATGTCCACTATGGGGTCATCCATAAACCACATAGCACATTTTTTCTTGAATTTTTAGTCCCTCCCTTCTCCCCATGTAAAACCATCGCATGTAGACATTTAGCCTACTCTAACCCTCTTCCAAACATTTTGTGTTACATAACTTTTTTCAACAAGAGTGAATGTAATTATTTCATAGTGAAGTTTTGTGATACTAAAACAGGGATTCAGATTTAATACTTCTTAAAATCCATTTAAAATCCTGAATATAAATGATTTCAGAGAGTATTATTATCATCAATGGATAGCTACACATACAGATAATACAGACAAGTACAAACATACACATTTTGAGCTTAAATTCCCCGGGTTCATGAGGAGAAACCTCAGCTATATTTATGTTATGAATGTCAGGTTTGCTATCTGAGTAGGAGCAAGACAGCACCACTATGTGCTGACTAGGATGGCCCATTTCTATAGTGGTGCTACATGATGTTAAAGTACCCACATCCGATGCTTGACATTGGGGGAAGACATCTTTCTTAATATTTTGCACCTTCTTTTAGTCATATTATTATCATATAGAGAGCTATTTAAACAATTCTAGGTATACAACTTTTCTAAATTAAATTTTGCATTAGTCTACAATTTTACTCTAATTAAATGATTAATACCTAGATTCATGTTTCGTTCCAACATGGATTCTGGATCCTGGTTTCACTCTCGAAAAAGAAGATGGCTAATGAAGCGGAGATTGAGGTTCAAATACCTGGGGGTTGTGGCTTTTCCTAAATGGTTTTATACTCTCTCTCCATGTTAATAATGGTAGATTACCTCTAAAATTTTACCTTCCTCATTCCTACAACATTAGATGAAAAAAATATATATAAATAGAATAACTACAATTTGACTAAAACACCCTACAAAATGTATAATAAAAAGGTAGAACTTAAAAAATCTACTAGCATTTGCATTGAGGGAGAGTGGGAAACCATTTAGGAAAAGGAACCCTTAGTAGACCTAACTGGTATTTGAACCCCATCTCCCCGTCATCGGCCGTATAGTCTACTGAGAGAATGACAACTTAGACCATGTGACCATTGTATCAGTTGTATAATAGTTGCATTATATACATAATTATACACACAGATTTATCAGAAGGTTTGGCTTAGATACACCTAGCTTTTGAAAATAATTTTAAGGATATTTGAAGCTTTACTTTTCATAACATGATGCTGGTATGAAGAAATAACACTTGCATTGAGATAAATTCTGTATTTTTGCTTTGATCCATTTCACCACAACATCTCTTTAAGGCTCTTTCGCTGTTTATTTCTGGATATCGCTTTTTATACACAAGCAATGAACAAGTCTCCACATTTGAAGATATTATGTTTGTATTTGTACAAACACAAGCGATTATTCACGGCCTATGCAAAAGAATGTGCAGTAAGAATCTAAACTATACTCAAACTCAACTGTAGGCCTACTTATAAATTAAGGCTGCTTCGACAGACAGCCACTATCCAACTAAAAGCACACGAGGGGTTCAGTAGATTGGACAAGTCTAAACAAGTGGCGTGAGTATAAGCATGTCATTGTCATGTGCATGAAAATATGTGTTTTCAAATGTGCTTGACATTAATTTCATGCAGACAATGCCACCTAAGCGCATTCGAAATAATCATAGACAAAAAGTAAGTACTAAATTTGCATTTTTAACGCCACATCTATTCGGAAATTATCCATAAGTATGTTTATCAAAGGTGAAAACATGAACAATAATTAGGGGTGTACCGATGCGGATACCGATGAATCGTTATTGGGCGATTATTAGTATATCGGCAATTAATCGTAATCGGCAATTATTATATTGATCAATTGTGTTTTTTTAAGTAGAATTTAAAGCAAAATTTTCTAGGTGGGAGTTTAGTGATCAAAATCATACCTGCATCTGAGTTGCAGGCTATGCAAAAATTACATAACCAGATAAATAAATATAAGTTCATACCTTTCATAAAACTAGCCGCCGATTAGGCGTAAAAAATTTTTTTCAGTTATCATTCTCTTAAGTATATTTCCCAATAGCTATTAATAAATAATCGATAATCAGGATTAATCAGTGTAAATAATCATAGCATGAACAATTATTTTAAACAATCGGTAATCAATTTTACTGAATCGGTACACCTCTAAAAATAATATTATTTTTCAACATTAGAATTTGGGTATAATAGCTGTGTTGCATAACACTTTGATGTGCCCCACACTCCCCCCATGTAACAACATGTAGACATTAAAACTCACCCCTTCCCCCCCACAAACTGGACAGGGTTTATCATGAGTTGGATCATATTTAACAATAATTTTAAATATTTTTATACTTAGATTTGATATAAACATGAGAAATATTGTTGGGATTTAAAATAGTCCTAGACCCTCAAGAATAAAAATGGAGGAGAGAGAGCAATGCTCAAGTACCCTTCCCCTCCTCAACTGACCTCACGCCCCCTGTTCCGGGCCCCTTGTTAATATAAGCAGGGATCCCATTTATTTGTTCAGACATTTTGATTTTCCCACCCCACATTGAAAATCCTACCTAACCCAGCATCTGGCAACACTATATCTTATACCTTTCTTCAACTAAATTGATGAGTGAAGTTAACAATAAAATTGGGGTGGAAAAAGCCAGTGGCCTTGTCACACAGCCTCCCAAAATGTCCTTCTTAAATATATCTCAAAAACATATTTCTAACTAATTTAAATTATATTATATAAAAGGTATGGCCACATTTGAGAAAAACAGTTTTATAATGAAGATATGGGGGAAGTAATCTAAACTGTATTAGTCAAAGAATCCAATCTGGGTAGAAAAGAAGCTAATAGCAGTTTTGTGCACATTGTTCAGCTACTTCTTGGTTGAGTGTGTGATTGTTCTTCGTTATATATTACAAACTTGATCTGTTTAGGAACTAATAGTGTGCATGTTTGTGTTTAGTGACTATTTGATCAAATGTTTCATAACCAATATCATGTCTGAGCTCAACTGCTCTTGAGAGACTAGCTAGTGGAGCATATAGGGGTGATTGTTTACTACACCTATCAACTTGTTTGAAATGAGCAATAGAGTTGAAGATATGTGAGGTTAAGTAGAGGAGGGTGGAAGCTGTGACAAATAAAATGGGGACCATATGATGTCAAACTAAGATTTACAGCTCCTTGTGGGCTTTAAAATGATTACTATTCACTGGTAGGTACTTTGCACTGTCCGATGAATGGTGAATGATAAGTTCGTTAACGGCGCAGAAGGGAGGAAACTTTTTTCCCCTCTTTGATTTTACCAAGCATTATGTGAATGATAAATCATTTTAACAGGGTACTTTTGTTATATCCGTTTTACTTACATTTGTAAAACATATAAGATAGCTTTGTAAATTTATTTTCTTTTTTATATTGATGGAGGAGATGCTTTTGGTTTAATCACTGAGAATGGTGGAGATGGAGCAAAGATGAAGATGGTGGCAATACCCCCTCCCCACTATATCCCCCTTGACCTCTGACCTGCCACACTGTCTTGCTGACAAAGATTAGATATACCCTGATTTTGGTAGAAGAACACTATCTGGTAACTACTAAAGCTACTAAAACAATTTTAATATATTCATAAATAAAGTCACGCTATCTGTAGCTGTCACTTTTGATAAATCTGATCAATATCTATAAAATAACACAAATAATATAAAATGTTATCATTGCTGGCAACAAAGAACTACGTTTTTATTTTATTTACTGTTCTTCCAACCAAAAGCAAACTATACCTACGCTTCAATGTTTTTCAAATGTATATTATTATATTGTATTTTGCAGACAAAGTTACTTAGTGCTTGGTGCTAGTGTTTTTGACACTAACCTTGGATCTAGAAAAATGTCTGGATGTTCTTTCTTTTCTCCATGTGAATGCTTATTTAGGGTGTACTTGAACTTTAATTACCATATATTAGATAAATTACCAATATCTAGCCATAGCAATGGTACTAAATTATACCATAGGAAATTAAATGTCCCGATTTGTAATAATGTGTGTTTATAAACAATAATTCCATCAATTTATGTTCTAATATTATGTTATATTTGTGTTGAAAACTAAACAAGTAAAATAGTATTATCACTTGTGTTCAAAATTACTTGATTATAACCGGCAGAAAGGGAAATATCTTCATACTGTGATATTTATTATGGGAATAGAAGTTCTGAATCTTCAAAAACACTAAAATAATCCTAAATTGACTTGGGATTTTCTTTTGTGAACCTGTTAGCTTTTATATTTTTAAATAAGTCCAGATGTATGTTTCTAATAACATACTTTGATATCAGAACTGTGACATTTTGCATGGAACATCATTGAAAACAAACTCATTTAATCTTTTCATTATTAATTTAGATCATGAAACTAAAAGCATAAGGTTTTTAATCCTATAGAAGGGACATGTGGATCTTTTCACCTTAATTTTGGTGTGAATAATTTTTTTTAATAACAAACCCCTTCTTAAATAATGCAGAATTTCTGGATGTCTGCAATGTGTCTTAGTGCTTTGTTAGTAGTTGTGAAGATGTTAAATTATGTGATCTCTACATCGTTCACTTGAACTTCGTCCTGCCGTCTGAAGTGACAGCACGACTCTGATCCTGGAGAAGTGTCTTCAATTCTGATGAGAGCCTTGGGACGGATTACTTCATCCTCGTGTTAGGTGACACTGACAGGTTATGAAATTCCTTGAAATTAACCTTCTAATTTTGGTCTTTTATGTATCTTATAGCTAGGAATGGAAATGGTGGTATATCAATATAAAAATATATTACTTTATTTACAAAAATATCGATATATTTATATTGATGTTTTAATATATTTATATTTCAGTAGCTGATATAATGATCAATTTATCAATATATTTCATGTATTGGACAATGCTTTAAAACATGTTAATCAAAATTAATTGAATGATTTTTCCCCCCATTTTTACTGACTGGATCGATTTTTTCCTATTTATATTAAAATTGTCTCCCATTCTCAACAGCTAAATAAAAAATTAAAAAGTGAAAAGTGGCAAAGAATAGTACCATAGAAACGCAGCCATCTTAAACCCATTGTTTCAGCTCTTCCACACTAATGTAATTCAATATAATTATATTAAACAACCGATATATATTTAAACAAGTGTATCACTATATCACAGAAAATTTCCATCCCTATAGCAACTATAGATGGTAAACGTTAACTGTGAGTTTGGTGTTTATATGTAAGGTTGTCTGGTTTGCCACATTGGGGGATACATTTTTATTTGTTACTTTACTTGATTTTTAATGGCATCCTATTTGCACAATATAATATAGTAAAGGTGCTATAATATTCTCATAGGTTTGAAAAGAGAACAAATCATGACGAAATCATGGCATTCTTAGAGTACTTTTAAACAGCTTGTATTTCACTCCACATCTACTTCTCAGTAGTATTTTGTGGTAGTTTAAAATTGGAGGCTTGGTTTGTTTTAAACATGAAACGGTCAAGTCATTGGGAACAGTGCACAGTGAGGACGAGATTATTTAATATTTTTATACATTATATTAGTATAAATTGATTAGTCTTAACCATCTATAAACATAACAACACAAGTAAATGTCCAATAATAGCAAAATAAATAATCACATCTTTAATTACAGCTGAATAATTGTTTAGAATTGGCCAATGTGGTGATCAACGCACTGCTGAAGCTCTCTGCCTCTTCATCTGATGCTGTGTACAAATTTAAACAGAACATAAAGAGCAAGGGAAGAACCAATTGTATAATCTTGATATGACTAGCATGTTTATAATGATTTATTTTATTAGATAAAAAACTACAACCAATCTCAACATATGTATTTTACAAATTAAAGAATTTAATATGTTTATACATATTGTTCTATTTCTTGAAGTAGTATGTTTATAATGCTATTCTATTTAAAACCAAGTATAATTGAATACATACAAGAAGAGTAATTAATTTTACTACTTCTTTGGGTGGTAAATATATTGCATATAAGGGATGAAACCAATTTGTTTACCAACTTGATAATGACAGACACTATAGTATTAAAATGCATAATTATTAAAAAAAATTATTTACAAAAAAAATTGCTTGATTTTGTTCTTTCTTCCCTAGCTTAGTTACGTAAATATATATTATATTTCTCAAAGTTGTCTATGTTTCTATTGGAAACCCTTCCTTTTTTATGGATGTGTTTTTCTTCTATCCAGTAATAATAGTTATTTTATTTGAACGTCACCATCTTAATAATATTTGATTGGAACAGATATATTAAATTTTGTTTGTAATATTGTGTGTTTATAAACACCTCCATCATTTTATTTTCTAAGTTTGTGTGTATAGCTAAAAAATTGAGATGATCTTTACATTTGATTACTAAAAAAACCTATTAATGTCTAAACAAAAATATAAAATTCAGTAGTTTGTTTTTATTATTTATTATTTAACCATACAGTTACTGACAAGAAGAAAAACTAGTTAAGTTAATCTAACATGAAAACATAAAATTATGAAAATAATTTATAAGTATCTGCCGGCTAACAATATATATATGCCATGTGTCATCAGGCCTACGGTAATATCCACTTCACTGAAGGTACTGTGTTTAGACATTGATGATGCTAGTGAAAAAAACGCATTAGACACTAATGTGGTAAAATTTTGAAACTCTTAGATGATACATTTGATAACAAATGTATACTATCGCAACAGATATGGACAAAATAATAATTATAAATGATTTACAAAAGGTTAATACTGGGTATTATTCCCAGCAATCCTTTGAAAAAGGATTAGGCTTATTTAAAGCAAGTCAGTTAACCAAATTAACTGAAATTCAATTATGTAAAATTAAATGTTTTAATGCAGCTGTGTGTTATAATATTAATAGTGTCCAACCTAAGTCCAACACAAAAATAAACACTATAAAATGTGTTAGCCTATACTAAATTGTTATATTTAATTTATAATGGTATAGCTATAAGCTACTCAATACAAATTAGCCTATAACTTAATCTTCAAAAGGCCAACAAGGTTAGGATAAGAATATTTCTATTTTAGGCTTGTATATTTAATATCACTGCGCCACCATTATATTTAGTGTAAAGAGCAGTGACAAGATCTTATTTCACAAAGTAGAGCTATGTCATGTAGTACATAGTACGAAGGCCCTACTGATGTGAAATGACAGATGTACTTTTATTATTTATCGTTTGGCCCATACTAGATAAAGATTTACAAATCGGCAATAACAAAACCTCAGGTAAACTAATCATTAGTTTGTCCTAAATACACAGTATAAAGATGAGATTTCAATTAGTGCTTTAAGAACCACGGAGGTTAATGTATGCCAAGTTTAGTTTACAATTTAGCCTAAAACTATCAAAATTGATTGGTTTCTTGACAGGGTTCTTGGTTTTACTCATTTTTAAGAAAGAGTCAGGATAAATATAGATCACAAATCTATATTATTTCTGTTGCCTATATGGATCCACATGGTTTGTATTTCTTCACTCCATTGCTATCAAGTAAAATGTCCAATTGTATGTCTTTATTAGTGTTTTTATAATAATTTGAACATCTCACAATACAAAAACACTTATTTCATACTGTGGTTATTCTTGATTTGTTATATCGAAATTAGCATAGTCAAACAAAGTTAAAACACGATTGTAACATCAATAAGCTATGATTAGCTAAGTGTTTCAGCAATTACTTCATTTGAGTGTTTCGAGGTTCTGCCACTACCAGCGTCACATATATCAATACACGGTGCCTATATTTCCCATTAGACTATCGACTGAGAAACTGTTGGGTTCTTTATACTGCATCTTAGTACCCATTTAGGTTGCACACATGCATTAGTTACATTAATGGAATAAGGATAAGTAAGGAAATGTATCCGCGTTTACATAGAGAGAAAGTAGGACATCATTTAGGTAGGTACACCCTACTGGGATTCAAACTCTGATCTCCCTGCCATTGGCAATCCAGTCCAACATGATAATGACACATTAAACCATGTGGCAACTGGTGTGGTTAAGAAACGTTTAACCGCTGGTTAGGTCAATGCTCTTTGTGAATAGTTTCAGAGATATGTAGTTTTAACAGTCAGGAAATTGATCCCATATAATTGATTATTAAAAATGTCTCTAGAAGTAATTATTATTAAGAGCAGTGTTGTCAAAAAACTGGGTACTCTATATATGTAATATTCCTTATAACTGCACAAAACTATATTATATATATACATATAAATTTAAAAACTAGATCATTACGGTATTTCACCATGCTGATTTTATTGAGGATGGAAAAAGAGATGATGCCTAAGAAAATGTTGGCAATTAAGTATGTAGGAAAAATACCGCAAGGGAGGCCAAGCGATGGGAGGAGCAGATAACAGAAAGTGTTCAAGTGAGAGGATAAGAATGGAAGAAATTAAAGGAGGAAGAATGGTGGAAGGATAGAGGAAGATGGAGACATTTTATTAAACTGACCTGGCCACAGGCTGGAAACAGTTGATGATGATGATAATGATGATGATAATATGATCATATTCTAAGCAAAAATGTATGAAACAGTTCATTTTATTTCAATTATTTATATAACAAAGTAATTTTGAATTTAAAAGGATGAAAGTACTACTTTAAGAACATATAATCCCAAATTGGTTAAATATAAGGATGAATGCTATACAATATTTATTTAATTCCTCACACATCATGTATCTCAGAATAAAACAAAACCTACAAAAACACTCTTTAAATTATTCATCTTTATGTCTCCGACTTGTATGTTTCTTTAAGTTTCCTTTAAAATAAGTTCTATAAGAACAAAAAGAACATTGGAACTGTGGCTCTTTGCCACATTCATATTTAAGATGAAAGTTTAAAGAAGTCCTCCATTTATAACCTTTATAACAATGAGGACATACAAATGGTTGCTCCTGTACATTACATAAAAAAGAATTGCCAACTGATGATGAGATTCCAAGTGAAGATTCAATATTAAATAATGAAGATGAAGCAAATGAGCCTGAGCCCATATTTTCCATGATGATATCACCGGCTGCTCTCCTCAAGAATGAACCGAGTCCCTTTGATTTCACTTCTGGAACAATAGGTAGAGTTAGGTTTTCTTTATAAATATGATCAAAATATAAAATATATATCTTCACTAAAATACAAAATAAATGTTTTCAAATATTACATACATTTTGAATATTGGTACATGTGTATACAAACTGTAAAGTGTATATAAATATTTATGGAAAAAGGGCTGTGAAGGGTAGCTGATAAATTTTATAAATCAGGAACACTTTGATTTTGGTTCTCATAAATTACTATAAAGCTGATATTTTCTAAATAAGTTGAAGCTAACACAAATTTTAATGTATGAAAAGTCTACTTACTATCCATATGGTCAACAAAGATGACAGCTGAGCAAATTGAAGACCTCTTAAAAATGCCGTAACAATTCACCTAATCAATTTACAGCTTTAAGGATATAATATTTTTTTTTAGATAATAAACTGTAAAACAAAATTATCACCCAACTTTATCATTTATCTCAAGGGGAATGATAGATGTTATACATTTTTCATGGGCCAAAGTGATTTACAAATAGGTAAATATGATAAAATGATCTCTTTTAAGAACCTCGTCCCTCCCGAAAATACTGAAATATAATCAGTTGAGTCAGAGTGATAAGATGCTTGCCACTCTTAAGTCAAAAGTCCGACATGTGTTTAAAAATAATATGTACTTGAGTAAGTATTTCTAAAAGATGCACAATTTTTAACCTTGCCTTCTAGAGTCTTTAAGAACCATCCTTATCCTCAATGAGTAATATGTTGAAGTATGGGGCAATGGGCAACAAATTAATTAAGTTCTAAAACAACGAAGGCACAGTTTCACTACTACAGAACATCCACAAGTTGTGTGGGATTATTTGACAGCTGAAAACTATAAATATAAACAAATATCACCACAAAAATAGCCAATCACCTGCAAATAGACAACAGGCTGAATATCTGCAGAGGAGCTGTAGTGTGTTTGACTATACTGTGAGAGGATTGACTTTAAATTCCGGCTGGGTAAGCTGGACATGATTTTACATTAAATGTTTTGAATGATAATGCCAGACAGATTAATAATACAGAAGAGATTAAGAAGCATTAATTTACTATCCCTACAAAATGGATTCATAAATGAACATATGTGGTGGGACAATAAAGTTCATGGACTCACGCAGACATCTGGTAGTGGAAAAGTTAACACCTGCACATATTGTAGGTTAAACATTTGTTAACACTATGTCCTTGGTCCTGGCACAGATTTATCTGATTACCAAACCCTTCCTTCACCTCTGACAAGACGTGTATTAATCACAACTTGTGAATGTGAGGAATGCCAGGCCTCCACCATGGTTCGGATTCCACGTTAAAGTGTATGTCCTCCATTTCATCTCACAATCACCCTAGCATTACACATTAGCGTAAGTGCGTATAACCCGAACGGGTAGTAAGATGCGGTGCTAATAAGTTAACACTATGCTGTGAACCTCGTACTCCTATAACAGTTAGTTTGTTAGTAGCAGCTAAGAGAATTTGTCGAGTCTCTGTTCATTGTTGTGACTTTGCCACAGAGCAAAGATTCAACATCATTTTTGTGTGGAACTGGGGAAAACTGCAATGTAAACTTACAAAATATTAAACATAGTATATGATACATATTCCCATGTTATGCTACAGTTTTTGAATGCCTTAAACAATTTAAAGATAAACGTGAGGATTTTGAAAATGACCCCAGGAGTGGTCGTCTATCAATCTCTCAAAATGAAGATATGGTTGTGAAATTGTGATGAGAGATCGAGGAGCAAATCTAAAAATAATGCTAGGATAGCTCCACATCAATAAATAAATAAACCATTTGGCAAATACTGCATGATGATTTAGGAATGAGGAAGATCTGTGAGAAGTTCATTCCACACAACCTCACAGATGAACAAATGCAGAGGGGAGTCGCGTCAAGCCAAGATTTCATAGAAATTTGTGAAGGCAATCCTAATTTCCTCACTGGTGACGAGTCATGGGAATTCCAGTACGATTCTGGGACAAAGAGGCAAAGCATGCAGAGGACATCAACCTTAACTGGTACTCAATAAGTTTTGTTTGATGAAGTCCTTTGTGAAAGTTAAATGCTGATAAAATTTTTTGACAAGCAAGGTTTGATTAGTAAGGAATATTATCATTACTAAATAAGATATGACCTTGTCATACTTCTCATTCATCATTATAAATTATTTCAACAATTAATTATTAAGTAAATTAAACAAAACAACTAATATTATATGAGAATACTTAAATACCTGCCATTAATATCTATCTTATGGTCATAATTTATTTTTTACTAAATTTTACATATAAAGTTGAAATAGATGCGCCTTTAAAATTTTTGCTTTAAACACACAAAAATACAAAAGTGTGTCAATGTTTGGTTCTTTGTTCTCAAAGTTTTTGAACAATAATCATCATAACAGTTCAAGATCACATTGGCATTTATTCAAGAAGAATGTGTTAAACTCAAGGAATAGAATTTTTAATTTTATAGCCAATGCCAAGTCTGATTTATGTTTTACCTTTCTTAAAGTTGCACACTCAAATGTTAATGACAATATATAGACTAATAGTGGTCATATTCAAACACAGGAACTTACCTATATAATTTCTTCTCCTGAAATTCAACTAAAAACTTTGTTCAAAAGAAAATAATGCAACTTGATTCGGTGGTAGCATGGTCTAAGGCTATACTCTAGATTAGACTGCCAACTACAGGGAGATCAAGGTTCGAACCTCGGTCAGGTGTATTGGGGGTGGTTTTTCCAAAATGGTTTTCAACTCTCTCTCCATGCAAATGTGGGTACACTTCCTATAGACATAACCTTTATAATCCGTAAAACCAATATAGTAATTAGTACATAGGCGTTTAACCTAAATGGGTAGTAAGGCGTGGTGCTAAAAAAATCTCCTGAAAGCCTCTCTTGTCATATGGATGGCACCTAACTTAGGCAAGTAATACAGCTCTAACAAGGCATCACATCGCTATGTGGAATTTTGTATTCTAATTTGAAAAACAATGTAATTTAAATTAGTGAAACCATTTTACAGTGACATATTTTTAAAAATACAACAAAATTGAAAATTAATTATTTTAAAATTAAAAAACTACTATTCTTACTCCAATTTTGTTAGTATTGATTGCAGAAAATCGCATTTCAATACATTTTCTAGTTTGAGCATAGTCTTGTGTCTAATTTCCAAGTTAATCGACAGTAGAATGGGCTCTTAAAGTAAAACTCAGTTGATAGGACAACATCCTTCCAAGAATGTTTATTATGTAATTTAAAAAAAAATCTTCTCATAGATGGTTTGAAAGATGGTACATCACTAAATGTTAAAATATAAATAATGAGATTGAATTGAATTGCTAAGGTAAATTTGCTGCAGAAACTTTTTTGGAATGGTTAAATAAGAAAACGTAACCAAAATATTTTGATTACCAGGTAAAGTGTGTAAAACTTATATTCAGAAATACCCATTAAATGCTAGGCGAAATAAATAAATAAATTAGATAGGTTTTATTTGGTGATAATGTCCATCTACCCCTAGTTTTATATTTTAACAGATTCAAGTCACAATGTTAATGTATACAATTAGAATAAAAATTACTCAGATTCTCTCTATGAAGATAGAGCCTATATTATTTAATTTATTTAAAAGTTTAGAAATATTTAATCATAGTTAGTATTCATTAAACTCGATTCAATCATATGGCTTCACATATTATTTAGTCCCAAATATGCTACATATCAACATAAATCATAATAATATAGTAATTTTAGTAAGATTAATCCAGTGATCCTGATATAATAATAATATGATTTCTACTCTTGATTTTAATAATAGGTATGTAGAAAGCTTCAAAATGTCAATGGCAGAGATCAATTTTCTTAGTTACGACTTTGTCACCCACAATAACCTTAAAATATTTTTTAACATTTCCAAGGCAGAAGAAAACTTATTATGTATTTTGAACAAATTCTAGATGTCTCACTAAATACTTCGTATTTCAACATTTTTATAAAGGCTAATCAACTGTATTCAAACATGAAACATAAATTAGCATGGATAGATTTAGATATGTCAGCATAAAATAATACAGTGGGCTTCTTTTTTCCTTAAATATTTATCTTTACCTAGACGGAAGTTGTTATTGGATAATTTAGTAACTAAAAATAGTATTATGTAACAACAAAAATTTTATCTCTGACTTCTATTTCACACTTGATATGCATATTTCAACCTTCGCTTCAAATTCATACCTTTAAAAAGTAACCTTCACACACAACTGATAATTAATTATTAAATCTCAAAACTTGCAAATCACACTGTTCATCATAAATAATTTAAACATGCAGACTGAAACGAAGAGGTTAAGGTTTAATTATGATTGGCTGTAATAGAGCTATTTTTTCACAATAGGGTTTTCCCTTCTATTATGAGGTGTATGCTGTTGACTTTATAGTAAAAGCAACCCACTCTCTCCATCTATTTTATTTAATTTGAATAGTTTAAGAGAGCTATATCCAATAATGTAATTATGGCACATATAAGAAAACTAATTCACTTATAGGCAAAGGTTTTACTTCATTTAAACAGTTGATTGTGTATGTAAAATCAGTGTAATAATTAATAAATCTATTTAACATAAACATTAATCATAATACTCAAATAATTAGGCTACAAACATAAAAGATTAAATATTAATTACTGAATAGATACAACTTGGTGATCTGCAAACAAATGATTGAAAACAGAAATAATTAAGTTATTTTACTTCACATAAGTATAGCAGAGCTAGTGGAATAAAATGTATGAACTACTTTTAGTGTAACCTGCCAATGTAATATATAGGTATGTACTTAATTAGATAAATGCAAATTTACAATCAAAACAATAATTATTTTTAAGGAAAACAACTAATTGATCTTGATTTTAGTAGTTTTTATCATATTAGATACTTTTAATATGCAAATAAATTAAAAAATAAGTTGATTGTCAGTGAATATTTTATAGTTAATTCCTTTGTAATACTGATTTTAAAATCATTTTGTTGGGCTTTCGCTTACTTGGAAATAAAATATTTACCCACTTGAATTAAAGCATAATTTAAGATGACAACATTAGTATAAAACCAAAATGTCTAAGGAATTTTTGAAAACTAAATTGTGACAAACTTTCAAATCTGTATGGCATATTTATTACAGCCAATTTACCTAACTCAATGAAAACTGTTAGTTATACCCTGATTTTGGTTGGAAGAACAGTAGAGAAAATCAAAACATATTTCTTTGTAGCCAACATTGATAACATTTTCTTATATTATTTGTGTTATTTGATAGGTAGGCCTATTGATAATATCTTTCAAAAGTAACATCTGCAGATGACACGATTTTATGTATGAGTATATTAACATTGTTTTAGTAACTTTAGTAACTATATTCTACTGTTCTTCCTACCAAAATAATACTATAGAATGTAGCCTGATATTGGATTTACAATGCTTACTAGATTACCACATGATTTTATATTGCCAAATTTGTGACTTGAGACAAAAAAAAATTGCCATAAGTCAACTATATAACTCTCATGGTAGCTATGAACATCTTTTAATGTATTCATTTTACACACACATGTGCATACTCACGCATGCACACACACACATATTATATATATAGAGAGATTTGTGTGTATACATATATTTATATATATATATAGGCCCCTATATATTTTTTCAGGATGTATTGATTTATGTGAGAAGTAACTGGGGTGTGGTCAGTAGACCTGAAAACAACACAAACAGTCCTTATGAACGTATGTTCTATGTTCAACGGTTCCTGAGATAAAGCCTTCCAAACTTCTGCTTGTTAATAGCCCTACTTGATACACACCCCTGTTACACCTCTTGTAAGTTATGTATCACTCCTGGTACACAGGCTACTATCCATAACCCAGTTACTTCCCACATAAATCTATATATACACTCTGTACACAGATACACACTTTTATTTTCTAATGAATATACATTTGTAGCAACTTTTAGAATATACAAAAATATTTTTTCTGAGGTCGAGCGTGATAACATTTTATTATATTATTAGTGTAATTCTATAGGTATTGATAATATCTATCAATCAAAATTATATCTAGTAGCTTCTTTAAGCTGTCAAATATGTTCATTCGTTAGAAAATTGAGGTTTATACTGTGTATAAGCTAAAATTTGGTTTTGAAATATGGAATCTTGGTAGAATATATATGAAGTAATATGGAAGAATTTTTTTTTAACAAATTAAACCCACCCTTTTTTTTTATTTTCATATCCATGCAATGCTTTAAGATGGTATTTTAGCGTCCCATTTCGTTTTGCTTTGTAATCACAGTGCGGACAATGGAATTGAGGTTCTTTGCCGCACTCATAACGTAAGTGCAATACAAAAGATTGTTTCCATTTATATTCTTTCCCACAATGAGGGCATTGATATACTTTTTTAAAAGGTGATGTATTTTGAACAAAATCTTCTTTGGCTTCTAATGAACTTATTGTACTAAATTGTTGTGGTAATCCTTGTGAGTTGTCATATTCTTCTTGCTGGATGACGTTTCCCAAACTGGTACGATTGGAAGAGATGACTATTTGATTCAAAGCTTGTTTGTAGGCCTGAGATGTTGAAAATTGTTTCACAAATGGTATGAAGTGATCCTTGTCTTTCTTATTTTTAGAGTAATGAGTATTTTTAGGTAATTCATATAAGGTTTCCAATGTACTCTCTGTAACAAAAATAAAGAATTTATATTTTTCTTCTTAAATGTATATTTCACACTTTCTCCAAAGCAAACTCTGAAAACATAATGGCAGGTTAAGTATGTACTAATGTTTTGGATGTACAATCTAAAATACTATTATGTGCCAATTTTAACATTGAAAATGATTTAAGAATACAATAAACATAAACATGAACAAAGAAATAGTAAAACTTAATATTCAAAATATTACTTTATTTACTTATCTACAAACATAAACATAATTTATAGCATTGTTAAAGTCAAACTTTACAAAGACAATTGAAATAATGTTTGCAGTCACTAACTTTAAAATTTTGTTTAAATACACATAGTTTTCATAGGTCTGCAAAAAAAAAAAACCCAATTAAATCATGAACACACAAGGCTCAAATCATGCAAATATTTAATTTAAAAAAAGGTTAGGGCCTCTCTGTTAAAATGGTGAAACCATGTAATTTTATGATCAAAGATTTTCTCCAATCAGAAAACATCTCTTCACTTTCAATAAGAGTAAATAACTTCTTTTTAATTTGTATTGCTACACGATTTATTTAAATAATTTATCAAAAATATAATATTTAGAATTACTTCAATGGACTGATCTCAAAATATATTTTAAGTTTAGAAGAACATGAAAAATGTTTCTATAAAATATCTTTGTTATAGTCTTGATTCCCTAACACAATACTAAAAACTCAAACTCATAATAAAATTACTGTAAATCTATATAAATATTTAAATAGTTTGACAACTTTCATTTTAATAAGTCACAGTAAGTTTAAATAACAATAGGCCTATTAGAGTGTTATTTTAAACTGTTAAAAATATTTAAATAGTTTGACAACTTAAATTTTAATGAGTTACAGTAAGTTTAAATAACTTTTTAAACTGTTTTCAACTCTAAAGTTGGATTCTTAAAAACCTTTTTACTGAAAAGTTTATTTTAAAAATGGTTTTAAGAGTAGAAATCTAATGTGAATATGGGTGTATTAAAACAACCTCTCTGAATTATAAATACAATTATTTTAATAATAATTGTGATAATATAAATTGGCTATGTTTTGTCTGCTCTATTTTGTATATTTTTTTTTACCCTACTACAGAAAAAAGTAAGTTAATATGGTTATGTGAAATGTTTGTTAGCACTTTATGCCTAAACTACTCAACTGATTTTGACGAACTTGGTATCAAATGATCCATTATGATCTCGGGAGTGTTCTTAGATAGGTTAGACCCCATGAAACCAATAGTGGGAGTATGAAAGCACAGTGTAATAGTCTTAGTCGTTAATTTTTTGAACACAACAAGTCATGCATGTTTAGCTAGCTATCTAACAGTTTCACAAACGTTTAATAAAGAATAATAAAATAAATCAAAATAATTAATCTAAAAACAAAACTCCAGACAATGGAAAAACGTAATAAGCTAAAAAGAAAAAAACCGTGTTTGAGGTATTTTCTTTTAGTTTGCAACTATGAGGTACTCACTCGGGTATTTACCAATATAGGTATACATGGATAGTGTGAATAGTTACAGGATATGAACATTTAGTGCAATAGTCAGGGACCTTACCCTCCATTAACTCTTATGTATGTAGAGAATGTTAGTTATTTATCTACATAATTAAGACCATCCGGTCCACTATGGCAATAAATAGTGATGTCCTGTAACTATTCACACTTTCTATGTATACCTATTGCTAATACATTTTTTTATTTGAGGTATTTAACATGCACTTTCTGAACCGACTGATTTTATCAGTACACAGGAATTTCTATGATTGAGAGCGAAAGGGCTTACCAATTTTGCCGGTAAAGGTGTTTTCACATACCTTCCAGGGTTCTTTTACATGCCAAAATTGACATGGGCTCAACAGATTCACTCCCCCTCTGAAGGAAGTTGTGCTATGGATTTTTATCACCCGAGAAAAATCCGTCGACTCCTGCTAGGTTTGAACCCACAAACATCGGGTCCTGGGCCAGCACTTTACCCCAAGACTACCGAGGTTGACATATAACAAATTCCTGAGGGAATACCTAATAGTAGTAAGCTAAAATAAAATACCTCAAACTTGTTTTTTTCTTTTTAGTTTATTGCATTTTTTTTCCATGGTTGAGTTTTTTGTTTTTTGATTAATTATTTTATATTCCTACAACTTCTTAACAAAATTGGAAAAAGTCCATACAAATGTTACAAATACTGTTTAATCAACCCTAGAAAGTCTCACTGAGGTTAAAAGGACCTCAGCTTATTTTAAATTTAGTTTCACATTATTATGTTATGTTAATAACTGCTTGCTTTTCACATAATTCAAATTACATTCCTAAAGAAACTTTACAAAGTTACATGACAGCAGTTGTCTTCTAGTGCCATTTGTAGAAAAATTAAAAATGCATGTCATACCTTAGTGTTAAATGAGTATATAAAAACTACCAGGATGTTTATGGCTCTTTCTGTGTATATTATTCCATTTAAATAAACTTTTCTAAATGGTTAGTAAGACGCGGTGCTTAGAAAAAAATAGATACACTTTTGAATGTGTTTCTTCATCATCAGTAAGAAAGCATTTCAATATGTCACATCTGCCCAGCTGATACTTTAGCTCAGTGGTTAGCATGTATTTCTACTATAATGATGCCAGGTTTGGTTTATAGTACGGTTGAAACATTTATTTTTTATTAAATGTCTTAGGTATTTTCCATAGGGCAGGGATCAATGTTGAATTTGTCTTCAAATGTATTTAACTTGTGTATGACAGGAAAAGTGTTGCTTCTATTTTATTAATATGAAATTCCTTGTTTTTTCCAATTTTTATAGAAGGAATATGCATTTTTCCAGAGACTTAGAAAGTGGTTAAAATGGATGAAATTTAATATTTTATACAAGTTACTATTGTGAATTCTTAGGAAGTGTTTAAAATGGGATGATTTGATTTTAATGGGGAAATTCATGCAACTCAATGTTTCAGGGATAAAAATAAAAGGGTGAGATTTTAATGTCCCAAATTTCCGAATATTAAAAAAAAAAAATTTTAATCTCCTATGTTTTCCCCGTTCTCCTGATTTTTCAGGCGAGGAAGTAAAAATTGTAGTCCTAGAATGAAAATAAAATATTTTTCAAAATAATTCACATTAACATAGATTGATTTTATTTTGTTTACATTGATTTTTTTTATAGGTGCTCAGTGGCAAACTAAAAATTTAACAGGAAATGATACTTCAATTTTAGGTTGTTTTAATGAATTGCTAAAGAAAAAACAGAATAGGTTATCTTCCCCATGGCATGGGGCAATTTGAAATCAGCAATGCTCTTTTAATTGTATAATGTGCTACAAATAATCTTAAAGTTCAAAATTTGGAATAACCTAAATAGCATGATTTTGAACCTATACAAGAAAATATACATTTTTATAATTACATAAAAATTATGTTTTGAAATATATAAAGTCTTCCCACCAAGTTTGCCAGTCAATACCCTAAACACGATTCTAGATTCTCACATTCGCGCTGCATGTTCTGCCCACTATAATCTACAAGACTTGATTATCCCAACAATGTCTTGGGATGGGTACAGGGTATGTAGCTCATCATTATGTAACCTCCTCCACTCCCTGGTAGCCTTATTTCTTTTTGGACCAAATATCTTCCTAAGAACCTTATTTTCGAGCACCCTAATTTATTTTTTCATCATGTAAAGTAAGAGGCCATGTTTCACACCTATAGAGAACTGATAAAATTATAGTTATGTATATTCTGAGTTTTACATTCCTTGACAGCAGGTGAGACATAAACAACTTACTGACCGAGTAGTAGCGTGCATTACCCGACTGTATTCTTTCCCTAATTTCCACTCTAATATTATTATTGCAAGTTTATTATTATTAGTACCGCGTCTTACTACCCATTCGGGTTGTATGCACTTACGCTAATGTGTAATGATAGGGTGATTGTAAGATGAAATGGAGGACCTACAGTTTAACGTGGGATCCGAACCACGGTGGAGCCCTGGAATTCCACACATTCACAAGTTGTGATTAATACACATCTTGTCAGGTGAAGGAAGGGTTTGGCAATTGGATAAATCTGTGCCGGGACCAAGGATTGAACCCCGGACCCTATTTCTAGTTCAAATGTTTCTAAATATTTAAACTCATTAACCATGTCAAATGATATGTTGTTTGACGTAATTTCTAAATTATTTTCCTCAATTTTGCTAGTAATTTTTAATTTAGTGCTCTTCAATTTTACCACAGTTTAAAACTTTCAATAACTTAACCACTAAAGTGTATTGATTAGTGATATAATTACTTTTAATTAATAGTTTAAAATCGTATGTTTTTGAAATGTCTTTTGGTTTTTCATTTTGCTTTTTGTAATGTAGAAATAAAATTAGTCAAAAAGGGCCTATAATTTCAATGCCAAATAGTTGTATTATTCTTGGTGAATTGCTAAAATTAATTATATTCCTAGTTATATATTTAGTTATATACTTAAAGTAAATATTTAAAATAAGGGATTGACAACAACATTTAAAAATTGTATGGGTCCTTAAGATTCCAGTGTGACTTTTATGTATTTGTAATTGTGTAAGGTTATTTTTGTTAGTTTTAAAATAAAGTTATGGGGGAAAAAAACTTTTGTGTTACCTAATGTTGGATTTAATTTCCCTTGTCTTTATATTTGGATATCACAAATAACGTCCACCTAATACTTATTGACCGAGTTTTGATGGTTATAAACATTATAATCTAGGTACATTTCAGATACCAGTACCCAAATAATGTTGATTTTGAGATGCAATAACACTTTTAACAACAATAATAAAATTGTATTTACAAATGTTTCACAGAAAGTAGCTAAGAGCTAGTAAATTTTATGTTCAGAAATACCCATATAGTGCTAGATGGAGTAAATAAATGTTTTGGATAGTTTTTAGTCTATTATTTATTGTTTATTTTGATAATCCTATTGATATGCTAATGTAAGTTTATCTTTTAATAAATTTACATCATACAATTTATCAGAACAAAGGGTTTTTTATATACTGCATCTTTCTACCTGTTTGGGATATCCACATACTTACACTAATGGGGTAAGGATGAGAAAAGCATAATTTAAAGAAAATGTACTCACATTTGTGTGAAGGGAGAGTTGTAAACCATTTATAAATAAACACCCTCAGTACACCCAACCCTACCCCCTCCTCTTCATTACCGGTAGTTCAGTCTCTTGTGAGAGTGATGTTATAGATCAACCAATGGTCAGCAATTAGTCGATTGCGTGACAATTTATATTTGATCACGCAAGAAAATTACATGCTACTAAAGAGTTGAACTTTGGATCTTCTAAACTTGCAAATAAAAAAAAAAAATTTCTCACATAATTTTTAGTGACCAAAATAAACTTGATTGGTCATAATATGTTAATGTGCTTCTGACTTATTGGTGAGGTATCTAATAAGCAAACCAAGAGAGAGAGAGAGAAAGATGTAAAACATAGATATGTAAGTGCAAGTTTATACTCTGACATCAACAGCAGATACAAGCTGTGTTTTGATGCTTTGCTTTTGTTAAAGAAAATTAATCCTGTGAGTCTGCTCCTTGTCCTAGGAAGTCTTTTGTCTTTTAGTGGAGTGGTTTTCTGCTACTGTAAATTCCCAAGCACACAAAGTTACCAAATCTGATTTGTGTTGGTTTTTAATTTGTGCTCCATATCCTACCACCCATCTGGGATTCCCGCATATTTACACTATAAGAGTAGGTATGAGGAAGTTAATGTTTGGAGAAAATGTTTTCTCATGTGTGTGGAGGTGAAGTTGGAAATCATTTAGGGAAAACCATCCTAATTACGTCTGGCCGGGATTCAACCCACCGATGGCAATCCATTCTATTACTAGATTGACACCTTAGACTGTGGCGGCACCGATGTTGATTATTTTTTATTTTCTCTAAGTAATGTGGAGGAGATGAACCATCAAAGAAAATGTTCTGAGGCTTCCTGTTACCATGGCAACTCATACCAGAGAGTAATAATTTGGAGAAATATCCAAATGTTAGACAAAATTGTTTGACAGGAGTGGGATCTCAATATTCTTGAAGCAATGACGCTCTCTCACTACAACTGTATTAATTAAACAATTGAAGAACAATGAATACCACAATAACTTAAAACAATATTTGTCAAAGAAAAATTAAAGGATCAATACAAGTGTATACTAAAATGGTAGCCAGATCGTAAACATGACTGCTAGAGGCAGCCTACCCATGGGGTTTGATCAATATTATACAAAGTTTTATATATAATTTAGCGAAGACCGAGAGTGTGTTTAAATATCAAAATATTATTAAAGATTGATAAAAAGATAGTGCTGTTGAGCGAAACAAAACATGAATGAGATCTATTGATTGATTACTGGGAAGCTTAAACTCAAGAGTTCGTCTCACCTTCTGGATAACAAGTAACTTAAGAAAATAATACAACTTAAACAAAGTGTTACAATGTAGTGCAGTTTTCTGTAGTTGTTGTCAGAAAAACAATTAACATATAATGTATTAAAAAAAAGACAACAAAATCGAGAAATAACTTATTTTAACATTGAAAAAAGCTATTAAGCTGATATAAATTTCACTTATATTAAATTAATAATTCATAAACCGTACTTCAATAACTCTAGTTCAAGTATAGTCGCAAGTGATTGAACTTCATATATATATAAAGAATATATATATTACATTGCATGTCTGGGCTAAATCATTCGTAGCCTAGCAGTGGAAAGCTTAGCCAGTATTATGTACTGTTGCTCAGGAAACACCGAATGTACTAATCGTACAACCTTTCCGTGGAGGTTTGTTCCATGTATCGATGAGATGAGGTGATGCTGATAGTGAGTATGAGGGTGTGGAACCAGGGGATTAAGCCTAACTAACCAAACCCTGGTGACCATTGGGGTGACTCTCCTTCTAGGAAAAATATCCAAGCTACCAGCCAGGAATCACACCCGGGACCCCTAGGCTCGTAGCCAGGAGCAATGACACCACGGCGTTGGTTAGTAAAGAAGATGAAGTTTTAGGATATAAATAAAGGAAGATGCCAATAGGACATGTTGGAGGACTCACTTTGGACAAGACAAATAACTTGTCAAAAGACAGAACACTTATTAATAATATTATTACTACACTGGTTAGTTGTTAGTGATATGGGTTCAGAAAAAAAATACACACAAAATAAAACACTGATAACAATTCTCAGATATCCACACATTTATTAAATCTTAGTTTACATTTTAATGTTATGCTTGGCTGCTATATGTTTCATTAAGTTCCCTTTGAGTTTAGCTCTATAAAAACAGTGCGGACAAAAAAACTGTGGTTCTTTCCCACATTCGTGTTTCTGATGGAGGTAAAGAGATTGCTTTCTCTGATAGATTTTAGCACACCAAGGGCACACAAAACACTTTAGTGCTTGATGTTTATATGTTGACATTTGAGCACCAGTGGCCGAAGATATATTGGCTGTTTCATCAAGGTGTTCGTCCACTACACTTGATTTCCTTTTCTTAATAGATGACATAAAGTGTGAAATGTCCCAAGAAGAATCATCTGAAGGGCCTAATTTATTTTTTAGTTCTGGAAAATATTGAGATGACGATTTCCGAAATGTTACTCCTGTGAACAAAAAATGTTATCCTAAATTAATAATCAATGCTTTCAAAAATAAATTTACTTTAGTTTGAATACAACTCTTTTACAAGAATGTAAACTATAGCTGGGAAGTGAAGTCTATGTAACAAAAGCTTTTGGAAAACAAACAATATTATTAATAATATGGTTTCATTTGGTCTCGTGAAATTAAGTTGTAAAACCTGTTTTTACATCAAACACTTTGCCACAAATTGAGAAAGTTTATACTTATATAAATGATATAACTTAAATAATATAATATTCCGGTACTTTTTCAATCAGAAAATTCATTTTTTATTTGTTTTCAGTAAAAGGTTTTTGTTATAAATAATAATTACTATGTAGATTTATAACTAGTTATGGCACAAAATATTAATAAAAGCGAGGTAACTATTTTCATAATTTAAACAAAGAATCATATAACACTTATCCAAAGATCATAACTCACAATATATTTTGTAAATATTATCTGAAGTGCAGAGAAAAGTTTGCTATTTTTGAAAATTATATTACAAAGCATAAGGGTAAAATCCCAACAACTTCTCAAATAAAGGAAAAGAAGCTAAAACAATGTATAAATATTGACAAGATGGCTGTTTAACGATTAGTAGAATACTGCGTCTTACTACCTTTTCGAGTTATACGCTCAAGTACTAATTACACTAATGGGTTAGAAATTGGGAAGGTTGAATTTAGAGGAAGTGAATCCACATTTGTGTGGAGGGAGAGTGGAAAACCAATTAGGGAAAACCACCCTCAGTTCACCCGACCGAGATTCGAACCTCGATCTCCCTGTCCTCGGCAGACTAACTCAACATGAAACTAGCGCGTTAGCTAACTATGCCACCGAGGCAGGTGGTTGTTTAATTAAGTTACTAATAAAAGTGCCTTATATTGAGATAGTCTGAATCTTTTCACATACACTATCATTCTCCTTTATCAAATAATCCTCTTTAACAGAAGCAAATTAAAAACTCCAACACTTTTTTTTCTTACTATAAGCTTCCCCAAGTCTACTGTATTATTCATTAGAATGCATCAGAAAAATCACTAATAAAATCTGCATTGTTATCCATATTAATACTACACCAAACAAGATCCACGTGTTGTTTTATATATTAATATATCCTTGCTCATTAAATCATGGAATGAGACCTAAACTACAGTTGTACAGAACGTTTCTATACCTTGAATTTTTTAGAAAGTCAATTTTTTACCACAAACATTGAATGAATGTCACTCAAATTTGGCATTATATAAATATGTCTTCTTTGATTTATTAAATATAAATTTATTCTAAAGAGTTATCAAAAGCTTCCAATAATACTTACTAATGGATTACTGTATAATTTATATTTACACTTCTAACAAAAAAGACTAATAATGTAAATACAATTGTAATATTTGTTCCCTCCATTGTGGCAACATGAGTTTCCAGTTTTCAAATAACGAGCTTGCTGTGGAAATTAGACTACACTTATATTCAGTTTTAGTACTATCCGTCATGACCTATTTTGAAAGAGAAATCTCCATTAATTTCCTTACAATTCACCTTCGATAAATGTCCTGAATTGCCATCAAATCCTTACCCGAAGCTGACAAACAACTCGATACCAGCACCCATGATGGACATATTGAACATTACATTACTATCTAACAATAAAAGAGAATAGAGGGGAAACCAAAAAGAGCCCCCTGGATCATCTTGCCCTCCCCTCTATTTTCAATGATGTGGCCTTTTCTACAGTTAGGGCTGCACCAAGTTTCGAAGTGTCAAAGTTACAGGTCAAAGTATAATACATTTTGATATATCAGTATGAAATAATATAGGTAGTGTGATTTTATCTCTTCAAACCTTTGTCTTTACCTAGATCCTGGGTGTGCAACCTTGTCGCCAATCACCACAATTAGCGAATTGGCCGTTAAATCATGAAAATTTCGAGTTTGCCAGCTCTCACAGTAAAATAAACATTTTCCTTATAGCATGTACTGGTTGTAACTTTATATTTCTTGCAAATCGTTGGAAGCAAAATCATTGTAAAATCTCACATTTAATGGTATTACATTTTCAATTTGAACAATTTTCTTACCCACTTCGGTGGCACTACTTTAGCAGTAGACTAGACTGCCGATTACATGAAGTGATCAAGGTTCAAATCTCGGTCGGGTGTAATCAGGGTGGTTTTTCTAAAATGGTTTTCCACTCTCCCTACATAAAAATGTGGGTACACTGCCTCTAAATATAACCTTCTTAACCCTTAAAATCACCAGTGTAATTACTACATAAGCATATAACCTAATGAGTGATAAGATGCGGTGCTAAAAAGATCATTTGAGTCTGAGGTAATTGTAATTGAGTATTCAAAGTGTACACGTTTTGAATAAACTTGTTCAAACAGTGTTTATTGTTTTAAATTTTCGATTGAGAAACCCAATCTCTCAATTCTAACATGGGTTGTGAATTTCACTTCTCACTCACCACAGCTGTGGCTACAATTAAAACTATATTGCCCACCTCTGATCTAGATTAACATAATGGGTAGTTTTAATATTAAAAGTAATGTTTATTATTATTTTTGTTTAGCACAGTGCCTTAATACTCATTCAGGTTATACACCTATGTATTAATTACTATAATGAGTTAGTAAGGAGGAAGATTGAATTTAAAATAAGTGCACTCGCATTTGCACGGGAGTAGAGTGGAGCGGCATTTAGGAAATAAGCACCCTCAATACACCAACCGGGATCAAACCTCGACAATCTCCCTGTCATCGGCAGCCAGCCTATTGCGAGAGTAGTGCCTTAGACCATGCGGCCATCGAAATAGGTTAATATTTTGTGATAACAACAAAAATCTTATCTTTGAATTTGGCTCTGACTTTGCTTCACATTTAAAAATTGATCTTTACACACCCCTTGTTAATACCCACTCGAAAATACACCAACCACACTAAATACTTCATGTGTATCTACCTCACCATGTCCAAGATTCATATCTATATTCCTACCAGCCCATTTCATGACGTAATCCATCATGATGCTGCGTCAGAGCTGTCAATTCTTGTTATGTCCTTCTAGTTTTTGTAAACATTTTTACTGTCTTGGTGCACCTAACATAGCAGGGGCATATCATCTTCTTGAGCCAAATGTTCATCTTATGGATCACTTAAAAGGGCTCAGCTCAACGCCTTTGATAGATAAGAAGCCACCATTTGAGTAGTTGGGTAAAATAAAGACAGACACTACATGTCTAATGTTGTTCAAACTCCCACTATCTTGTGTCCAACACAATACTAACACAACCGAATACTTAGTGATACTTAGTATCATGTGATCCTGACACCTGGCTATCTCTTAGACAATGACCACATCTCAGTTCCATATTGTGTATGTCATAAATGATACCTACTCCCTCCTATCTATGTCATAGCAACTACACGAGGTTAGGTCTACTGGCCACATCAACAAGAAAGTTGCCTGACAATCCTGTATTTATCCTCCTTGAATCACTTACATTGCTTATTTTTAACACGCGGTGTTTTTTAAAATTAAGGAGCGCTTTGAAATAAAAAAGGAACTAATAAATATTTTTGGGTATTTTTTTATCCAATTCTACATAACTTCAGCTGATTTTCAACATAATTTCCTTAGTTATTTAAACATTTGTTGTATCGTGAGATAAGTTTTTGTAGACCCTCGTCATAGAAGTCTGCCACCAGCGAGGAAAGCCATTCCTGAGCTGTCGTTTTAACTTCGTCATAGGTGTGGAAATGCTTGCCAGGGGAGAACCTTTTCAGATGCAGGAAAAGATGGTAGTCACTAGGTGCAAGGTCAGGGGTGTGGGGTGGGGGGAAATCTAATTACTACTACCAGCCAAAAGATTCGATGAGATATTGCATTTGAGAAGCAGAAAAGAACCTTGTATTATCATGAAGCAACAACACTCCGGCAGACAGCAGGCCACGGGATTTATTCTGGATTGCTCAATGAAGTTTCGTCAAGGTCATATGATACACAGCTGGGTTTATTGTTGTCCCTCGCTGCATGAAGTCCACCAACAGAACACCATGTCTGTCTTAAAACACGGTTGCCATAATATTGTGAGCTTAGAATGTGTTTGAAATTCATTTTTCGTCGGAAATGATGTGTGTCAACCACTCCATCGATTGCTGCTTGGATTTAGGGGTCCCGTGGGCCACCCATATCTCGTACCCCGTGACGATGTGGTCCAATAATTCACCACCTTCCTCATGATATCGGGTCAAAAATTTCAAAGCACTGGCACATCTCTTCGTTTTGTGTTCCTCGATTAGCATCCTCAGAAACCATCGATTGCACATAGTGCTGTATGTAGTACAAGTTTTATGACATAATTTGGTAGAGAACTGAGCTTGAAACATTTGGAAAATTCAATGACAGTGTGGATATTGTGAACCGTCTGTTTTCACGAATTTGGTGTCTACCGTAGGTAAAATATCGTCGCTGACTACAGATGGCTGGTCCGAGCGTGCAGACGACATACCGGTGGCAGACTTCTATGATGAAGGTCTACAAAAACTTATCCCACGATAAGACAAATGTTTAAAAACAATGGAAACTATGTTGAACAGTAGCTGAAGGTATTTAGAATCGGATTTTAAAAGATTGCCCAAAAATATTTAGTGGTTCTTATTTTATTTCAAAACGATCCTTAATTAAAAAAACACCCCTCGTACTTTTAAAGCACCAAATTGTTCACGTAGTAAAAATAGAGCCGTTCTATGAGCGTAACCCCTTGACACCCACTGGAATATAGCTTGCCCCTAGCCCAGCCACCACAGTACCTTGTCCTACTTGTAAACATGTTGCTCAGTCTTTGTATAGCCCTAAATTAGAAACCGAGCCATATACACCAGATTAGAGCACCCCAAAGCCCCACTGAGTCAGAAATCAAGCCATATACACCAGATTAGAGCACCCCAAAGCCCCACTGAGTCAGAAACCAAGCCATATACACCAGATTAGAGCACCCCAAAGCCCCACTGAAGTCAGAAACCAGGCCATATACACCAGATTAGAGCACTCCAAAGTCTCACTCAGAAACCAAGCCAAATACACCAGATGAGAGCACTCCAGGGATTAGCTAGAAATTTCATGAGGGAACAGTTTCCGTTTATTTTCTATAGTGAGATAAGAAAAAATATCATCTAGAGATGTTGCTTAGAAGAGCAAGAAGGATTCTTTACTTTTCAATGTTATATATTTTGTTTCGCATGTTTAGTATCAACAAATGCTGAGTAGCCAGCTTAAAACATTTGTAATGTAGATGAGTGTGTTAGTAAAAGTTTGTTTGTTATTGGTAATAATATCCCTTAGCGTCAAAGTTTAAAAGTATTACTAGTACAACTTCTTAGTTAAATCATTTCACACATATCCCTACCAGTGTGTCAAACTCAGCACGTAAGATAAAAAATGCCTACAAGGTTGAATTTGTGGTACAAACCTATTTTTCCTTAGTTAAAATAAAGGTTTAGCCATATTTATTTTCTTTCCCAAAGGAAAGTATGTTTTATATAACATCTTCACCTTAAAAAAACCTTTAGAAAGGAAAAAAAAATTAGTAAATGTATTTCCAAGCTATTATATTTGTTAATTACGGTTATAGCAGCACCTAAATATATTCTTTAAATTGAAAAATGGCACCTGGACACTGGAATCGAACCCGGGACGCTTAGTATGATAATGCTCTAAACATTGAGCTATCCAAGAGTCATTCTGTGCCCAGTGTCATTCTTCACTCATATTTTAAGGCAGAATCTGTGATGGATGTATAGAAATCGTCAGCTACATATGAGTGATCAATTAAGATCACGAGCTATCAGATAACACAGCCACCTTTGACTCGAGAGAGCTTAAAGAATATGATATTTAGATGTGGCTATAACTCTAACTAACAAATATAATAGCTTGGCTATTTTAGCCATCATGGTATGCACATTCATACAGTTGTCATTGTACTATTGGCAGCATAAAGCCCTTTCGAGTCGACATCACTTCAGTGATTCTTCTTTTCGTATTTATTTCCCTCAAAACTATTTAGGCCTAATAAGTATCACAGCCCTTCTAATTTTTCCTATCATAGTTAAGGCATCATGAGTACATATGGCTACCTATTAATTTTAAATTATTCAAGATAAGTTTTACAACAACATGTTTTGATCACAATAAAATAAAAATTAAGTATATTTTATTGTAAAAAGTACTTAGTAAAATTATAAAGAATATTCGTTCGTTGGCACATTTTTTTAGACACTGTAAATTTTTGCTTTAATGATTGATTTTAGTTATTTTATTCTTTGGGAGCTTTCATTAGATCTTTTATGGCTACACGAATTTCATCTTGTGGTGAACACTGTGTAGTTGTATTTTCTGTGATTGCTACTGTTTGTTCTTATACTTCAACATTTTCCATGCATATTTCATAACAAATATCACAAATAGCTAAAATACGCACATATAATGTACTACAAACTCTTAACAATCAGATGATTCCAGGGATTTCCCTGCATCAACCATTCCATCTGTTCACAGAAGATACTAATAGTGACAACTATGATCCAGAGTACTAATTATAGACTGGTATTTACTTGTTTACATGCATTTGAGCGCAGCAGATTTAAAAAAAAAAATCTTTATTCAGAAAACCAAACTTTTTGGGTACTTTTTGTGATTTCAGTTTTTCATTGAAAAACCGCAGTTTTTAGTTTCGGGTGAACCACAATCTCAAACTCTACTACAAACTCATGTCACCATGATAGCGCAAAAAAAAAAGTATTTACATTCTTAGTCTGTTTATTTTATAGTGTAATAAGAAACTATACAATAATCCAAAACAAATTATTATTGGAAGGTTTTGATAATTTTATATTAATAAATCAAATAAAACATATTTCTAGGAAGCAGTTGAAAATGGGCTCCTAATAAAAATTAGGGCTTACAAATATATCTCAAAATGAGTTTGATATTTAAATGGAAAATTTTCTCCAGAAAAAAATGTATGAATAGACAAACTTTAATATCCCATATTGTATACTAACTCTGCCAATATACATTATAAAATTACCATGACCAATAGTCTATCTGTGGGAAGTAATTTGTCATCATCATCATCATCATCATCATCATCATCTGTTTCCAGCCTGTGGCCAGGTCAATTTAGTAAAATGCCTCCGTCTTCCTCTATCCTTCCACCAATCTTCCTCCTTTAATTTATTACATTCTTATCCTCTCACTTTAAAATTTTCTGTTATCTGCTTCTCCCATCTCTTTCTTGGCCTTCCTTGCAATCTTTTTCCTACATATTTTATCTCCATCTTTCTCTTTGATATACTCTTCTTTTCCATCCTCATAACTCCCTGTACCCCCCTTTTTCCCAAATAGATTAATTTGTAATCATGTTTCTCCTCGTGACAGCTAACACGTTCCTCTTCAAGTTTCTTCTGCATATGTGACTGGAGGTAGGGATGTGGTATCACAAGGAAAGTATTGAAACTGTACCCATTAAAAGTATCGATAACAGTAAGTATCAGTCTCAATTTTTTTAAATAAGATTCTTCACTATCCAACTTCTTAAAAAAACTTCCATAATCCACTACTGGCCAGTGATATTTTTTAACAACATTCGTCATTTATATACTCTCTCAAGATAGATTATTAACTATTGACAAACTATAAAAAAATGGACACCCTGCTCCATCTGCTTAAACAACGTACATAAAGTTTTCTGCTCCATCTGCTAGCGGCACCCTTAAGTTGACTACAAAACCTTCTTTTGTTTACTTTGTGATGACCGTGCTCATTGATAAAGGAAGGGGTAGTAAGACGGGTCGCCACCTACCCCATCGCCTGATCAGGCGTGTTGATAAAAAAAGATGAAAGAACAACTATGAATTATGATGAGCTAAAAGAGATTGAATGCTAGAGTTGCTTCTTGCTTGCTATGCAGAAAATTAATGAGAATTGAGAAATAGTGTCAGTTGTTCTTCCTCCACAGTCCACCCTAGTAAACGTTTAATCCCAGCATGAGTGAATATAACATAAAGGTTGTTTCTTTCAATACTGATCCGAAACCGAAGTATGAGTATTAATATCAGTAAAAGTATCAAAAGAGAAGTATGGAGTAAAAAAAAAACTAGTATCGAAAGGAAAATATCGATATTAGTAAAGTATCAGTAATTTTTTCACATCCCTAACTAGAGGTAACTATGAATAGTTGTCTGGTGGACCATTTACCTAAATGTGTGTTTAATATTTAGGAATCTCATAAAACATTTTTGTAAACTAGACCCTGTGTCAATTTTAGCATGAGTCAATATTATAATTTTATTTTAACTTTTCATAAATAATATTTCCATTAAATTACTAGATGATAATTGAAAATTATATATGAATGTATTTTTATTTAGAACCGCGTCTTACTACCCATTCAGGTCATATGCTTATGTACTAATTACACCAATGGTTTTAGGGATTAGTAAGGTTATATTTAGAGGAAGTGTGCCCACATTTTCGTGGAGGAAGAGTAGAAAATAATTTTGGAAAAACCACCCTCAGTACACCCGACCGAGATTCAAACCTCGATTTTACAGTCATCGGCAGTCTGGACTACTGTGAGAGTAGCACCTTAGACCATGCAGCCATCGAAGTGGGTTTTGAATGCAATTAAATATAAATAGCCTAAGTTGTTAACACTTTGAGTAGTATTCTTAATTTGTATAATTACCTATATAATTAAGTTATTTTAAAAGAAATAAATAACATGCAAAATTGAGATCTTATTTTACTACCCCCCCTTTTTGTTAGAATAAAATTGCTGCCAGGTTAAATAATAGTGAAAGTTTGTGAAATACAATTTTTTATAATACAAATTCACATTTCAGAAGGATTTTACATGAACAAATTAAGTTTACTATCACCATTTATATATATAGCATAGGTTATACAAAACTATAATCACTCTAAGAATATTGGTGTGCATTGTGACTGATGTAATTTGAATGTTTAAATCTGTACATATACTTTTTGAAATCAAAAGTATTACTGAAATTAATGTAAACATCAACATGATAAGATTAAAAAAATTCAACACAAAATTGTGTTTTATTAGATGAATTAATTTAAAAATTACTTTGGATGTGATAATTTAATGAATAGTTCTATTATCTACATTATATAAAAGGTTAAAAACTAACAAACTAATTTATTTTACATGGTACAAATATTCTTGTTCACATTTTGTAACTGACAAATGACCCAATAATTGACAATTTTACATTTCAACCTCTAGAAAGCATGAATTATGTTTTATATTCATGCATTGCTATAATATGTTTCTTCAATGTTCCTTTTAGTTTTGCTTTATAGGAACAATATGGACACTGGAATTGAGGTTCTTTGCCACACTCATAACGTAAGTGTAATACAAAAGACTTTTTCCATGTATACATTTTTCCACACTGAGGACATTGATATGTATTTTCAAAAGGTGATTTATTTGTAACATGATCATCCATGGATTTTGAAGAACTTATCGCACTCCACTGTTGATGTAACTCTTGTGGGCTGTCATTTTCTTCTTGGCAGATTAAGTTTTCGAAATTAACTTGTTTGTAGGCCTGAGAAGTTAAAAATTGGTTTGCAGATGAATGTTTATTTTTATTTTGATGTGATACAGATTCTATAAGACGATGCTTGTCTTTAATCCTTCTAAGGTACTGGGTTCTTTGGGTTAGTCCGAATAAGTTTTCCAATGCATTTTCTGGAACAAAAATGAATTGGCCTAATTAATTTTTTTCCCCTAAGGTTTATAATTTACACAATTTCTAAAAGACAAATTAGAACACAAATATGTAAAATGAACTACATTTATAGTGTTGAAAGAAAATAATACAAGATTGAATGGGCCAATTTTGATATTAAGTAAATTGTAAAAATGCGATTGACATAATGCATAGTGCAGCTAAATATTAAAAGAGGTATTATGTTGAGAAAACTTAAATCAAAAACACATCTGATATATCTATAGAGCCATACTTTAATTACTCTGTTATTGAAGAAATTTAACAGCTAGGTATTCATTAAGTTTTCAAGAAACAATCAAATAGGTACCGATATACATTGAAGTAAAAAAAAAAAGCACACAAAGATTTAATAAATCTAAATTTTGATATGTACACAAATTATTTATTGAAATTTACATAAGTCATAAAGGTAAAAATTTTCATCATCCATGTTTAGGCCTACAAGTTTGAAAAGAGTTTATTCCCAAAGTGATCAACTGGCTCGGAAGTCTAATTAGAAAAGTACCACTGGAGATATCTTTAATAGTTTATGCGATATTCATGTTTAGTACCTATTGCATAATACTAAAGCATAATATATTTGGTTATATAGAGAGTGAATGTTGAAAGTAAAGAGAACCAACTAATAATTTATCTAAAACCATCTTCTTCATGTACATCGGTTTTAATAGAAATTTCCTTCTAGCTTGGCTGCAAAATTAATGGACCTGACCTAGTAATCATGAAATTATTATACCAATCAAAACTTTTATATTTAATCTTTTTTTAACACTATGTTGGCAGCCCTGGTTAATATCCACATAAACTTTCAAAATCAAGGAAAGAAAATGGAGATCGTTGAATGAAAAGAGTGAGTTTTACATAAATACACCAACATTCACTAGGATATAAAATAGGAAACCACAATATACCCTAAAACTTTTGGTTGGGGTTCAAAAGCAAGAAAATTAAGACTGTTAATTTGACCAACATTATAAGTCACTTGCGGGTTAGAAAAAAGTTTTCTTAACTTTCTTTAATCTCTTCTGAAAACCAAACTTCCTTATATTTTAACATTTAATTCCGATTCTTTGTTCGCTAAAAATGTGTATTATTTTCTTTGTTATGTGAATAATGTGACAAAGACAAGGGAGCATCAAAGTATAAAACTACATCAAGTTAATATGATAAATATTTCCATTGAGTATTATAACTAGCCCTTAATTTCTCTCTCTTGGAACGTAGAAATCTGTGAACATTTGTGGATCTTTCACTGTGCACCATTAAGGTGGGATGGAAGAGAACGCAAGAAAAATACAGTGTTTTTGCAGTTTTTATGGCAAAACTTTTTTTGGACAAATTAAATAAAAAATTGCCCCAGTACAAACAGAGAATTTAATTTTCTTCACATGTTGATCTCAACATTTCTTGAATATCTGTCAATAGTGTTCTGGAATTTAACGACAACTTTTTCTCTTCATTTAAAAAGTTTGTTAGATAATGCCACCATGCTCATGACAGATATTCAGGAACTGTTGATATTAACATGTGAAGAAAATTAAACTCTGTTTCTACTGGAGCAATATTTTATTTATTTTGGCCAACAAACGTTTTGCCATAAAAACTGCAAGAACACTCACCTTTTCTTATGTCCCCTTCCATCCCACCTTAAATACCTTTGTCTCGTTATTTCTGGTGAACAGACCACCTTAACCAGCCAACAAAGAATTACGAGCATGAATTCAAAGATTTAATTATCTTCCAAACAAATGCTTTTACAATATAGTAATTTTATTGCTCCAGTTAACCATTCAATTAACCTTAGAAGAATGTACAAATATATTCTAAATCTATATTTATAATATCATAAAAAAAAGTTAACTAATTTTACTAGCCTTGACATTGTATTTAATTATTATAAAATTGTGTATGATATAACTTACAGTCACAAATTAATGCTATCTTTGACAATTCCCATTAGAATATGAGAATGATTAAAAGTGAAAAGATGAACCAATTAAATAATTTAAACAAGTCATTCATAGTTAGAGCATTATTAAATTTATTACATAAAGAGCTAACCACTACACTCAGTGGCAAATTAAAAAAAAGTCATACTTAAATAACCATTTTAATTTACATTTTACCAATTTAAGCAAATATAATTTATCTAAAGTTAGAAAGAGATTCATATATATTCATTATTTTATATTTCTTCAATTAAAATTAACAAATGGGCTTGGACTAAACTTGTGAAAATCAACAAAAAATTGAGAAAATTAAAAAAAACTATCAGTTTTTTCAACCAGACTTTAGTTGTTGAGTTGAGTGATGTTGACATCTGTCAAAAACCCAATTATAAACACAAGCTTAGTCTTTATTCGCACAACCTGGTCAACTCAAATGTTCACTTGTATCATTACTTCCTTTTATAGTGCAATAAATAATTATTACTTGTTTAGTGAAAGTGTTAAACTTATTGAGAGTAACTACATTAACTTACTCCAACACGAGTTTACAGCAGAAAAACAGTTTTTAGGATTTAACTGTTCCTCTGACCTACCCCCTCCACTTTCAATTCACCATTAAACTAATGTATCAAGTTAAAAAAAGAAAACTTTGTGAATCACAATGAAATTCTCTCAAACTTTCACATCCTTACTTGTAAGCCTCAGTCACAAACTCTGGTTTAAAATGGTTTTTGGAAGTTTATCAAGAACTTTTCCCCGATCCTCATGCCCTTTCTTCCGAGTTTGAACTGTGGAAATCTAAGTTAAGTAAATTGAGCAGAGATTACCAAAGTAATACTAACATCAATAAGTTTGCTCAGTGCAACAGAACATTAGGTTTTATTAAGTAGTGCCGTTGTTATTATTACTTGACACTTACTAAACAAATAATTTTTCCTCTAGGAATTCTATTCCCACCGCTTCCTAAATCTATCTGTTAAGCAGTAGGTCTGGAATGGGGTCAGACTCAGCCTCGTGAGGAAGAATGAGGAACTACTTAAAGAAGTAACAGCCTCTATTAACGACCACATGCCACCCTATATCTGCAAATGTTGGCACTATTATCACTAACAGCAGCGGGCGCTCGGTCGGTATGGCTTGCTTGTGGTCTCACACCATGGAGTTCTATGATTATTTTATTGTAACCCTCCTTTCTCCTCTCTCTCAGAAAATAAGTTCTTCATATGCCCTTGACTCCTGAACTTAGAATTAATTTCATCTCTCATTTTATTTTAATACATTCTTTTTTAATAACTTAAAAGATATTTATATTTAAACTTAAGAATAAAATACAACACTGACTGGCTTGCTATTGTTTAGGTCAGTGTTTCTCTAAGTTTTGACGATGGAGGATCTCCTCCAAATAGAAGTTTAGTGCACCGTGGGGCGGGAGGCCGGGTGAGAGAGGATTGTTTGCAGCATAAACCTTATTTTTAGGAAATTCCATTTTAGGACTATAAATACAAGACAAAAATTAATTTATTAATTTAAATGTTGAAAAATTGTAATATAATATAATTTAATATAATTACAATTAAATAGTAATAGTAGTTTGATTATATATAGCACTCCAAACATCTTAATTTTTTTATCAATACTTGTTAAAATTTGTTGAATTAAGTTTGGTACAATCTTACTTTTCTATATGATTTGTGTCCACCGAGAAAATAAATACAAAATAGTATGGATATTTCATATTTAATCTTTTTCATTTCAAATTTTTTGTCTCATATTATTTGATCACCATTCTTTAATTCAGTATCATTATTAGACTTCCTGGGATCCTGCAGAGACTTGCTAAGACGCTGCCNCTCGTCTCTCCAAGATGCCTACATGCGATGTTGATTTACAATAAAACAAGAACAAAATCTATCAGTTTGAAACACTGGTTTAGGTTCAGTGTGGCCACCTACTAAGTACACTCGTCTCTCCAAGATGCCTACATGCGATGTTGATTTACAATAAAACAAGAACAAAATCTATCAGTTTGAAACACTGGTTTAGGTTCAGTGTGGCCACCTACTAAGTACACTCGTCTCTCCAAGATGCCTACATGCGATGTTGATTTACAATAAAACAAGAACAAAATCTATCAGTTTGAAACACTGGTTTAGGTTCAGTGTGGCCACCTACTAAGTACACTCGTCTCTCCAAGATGCCTACATGCGATGTTGATTTACAATAAAACAAGAACAAAATCTATCAGTTTGAAACACTGGTTTAGGTTCAGTGTGGCCACCTACTAAGTACACTCGTCTCTCCAAGATGCCTACATGCGATGTTGATTTACAATAAAACAAGAACAAAATCTATCAGTTTGAAACCAGCTATAAGAATCACATCTTATTACCAGTTTGTGTTATATGTTTATGTACTAATTATGCTAATGATTTTAGGGATCAAGCAGGTTATATTTAGAGTAAGTGTATCCATATTTTCATGGAGGGAGAGTGGAAAACCATTTTGGAAAAAACCCTCTCAGTACACCCTGTTTAATAAGTTGTATAGTAGCGCCTAACTCAATTTCAAGGTCTTTGTTTGTTGGTCAGTTGGCCTTACTGTGTATGAGAGGGAGAGTGGAAAACCATTTTGGAAAAAACCCTCTCAGTACACCCGACCGAAATTCGTACCTTGATCTCCCAGTCATCAGGAGTCTAGTCTAATGCCTTAGACCATGCAATCACTGAAGCTGGTAACTAATAATCATCAATGTAAATATAATTTTATATGTAATTGTATTTGAAAAATTAAAATAAAAACCTGAAAGAAGTGCAAACAGCAAAGTTTTCCATGTAATAAGTTTGAAATGTTATTAAAAATATTTTTAATTAAAGTAGGTAGTTTGTATGAACATATTTACACATGTAAATATCAAAAATATTTAGTATGTATCATGTTTCAAAATTAACTAACTAGATTTTCTTAATCTTTTAATCTCTTATTTACTATAATGCTTACAAAGCTTATTTGACAGCTTGTGATAAGCAACTATACAACCCATCAACATATGTAAAAAAGGGGGCAATGCTGTCCTGAAATACAATTTCTCCTTAATATTCTTAGAAATGAAACTAAAAGCATACCCTAAATCAAAACAAATTTTTAAAAAACTAAGAGATGCATAGAGTTTTATCAAAATGCATACATTTAATTGAAAGCTATAGGTATTGAGAGTGCTATTTTTTTATATCTCAATTTAAACTTCCTTTTAAAAGTAGAAAATTGGTACTAACCACTCGTAGTCGTTACTTTGTCAATTTATAGTTTGAAATATTTATTTGGTAGTATCTTGTGTGAGATAAAGTTGGAGAAATATAAAGAAGTCAAAACAAACTCATTCAAAGATAAAATGAAGCTTTAGATATTTGGTATTAGTTCTATTTTTCTAATTAATTTTTCTAATTAATTTAGTTCAAAAATAAGATATTGAATGAAAAAAACGTTAGTTTTTGAAATCTGTACTAATTATTTTAAACCAAACTAAAGATAACTTCATTGAAAACAAATTCTACTAATAATACCTGTTTATAAATATCTATATTGATTTTAGTGTTTTCTTCCTCCCTTACACAAAAATACATATGTCATTGTACACGTTTCCCTTTCAACACTTTTTATGGTTTTTTTTAAAGCTTAGTGATTATTTTTATAAGTTATTTCTCTCACTTTTAAACAATATCAGGCATATATGATATACGAGGTATATTTTCTGAAATATGCTAGTAATTATTATCTAATGCATTCTATATAAAAAAATATTATAATTTGTGTGTTGAACATTATAATTACAAATCTCCCTCAGTTTATATAATTGTCTGCCATCACTTATCCTGAGTGTTCCAGTCTAATGTGGGAGTAGCGCACTAGACCAATCATGGAAATCAACCGGTGGTGGCTGGTGGCCTCAAGCAGATTTAGATGTGGAGTGGGGGGTACAAATGTTTCAAAGCTTGTTTTTATCTTTGGTCTTTAAATTATTCATTTATATAATTTTAATGGTATAAAATGTATTTAACTATCAAGTTAAATACATAAAATTATGCTTGATTGGAGTAAATATTGCACGGAGAATAAAGGAACAATACGAAGCTTAAACAAAGAGGCTGCGTACATTATAAAATGTATTAAGTTTGTGATTTAAAATAAATATAAAATAAAGTTTTATTTCACTTAAACTAGGCAAGCAGTGCTTTCAATGCTAATGTGGACCAACCAAGACTGGAAATCATTCTAAAATATATTTAATCTGAATTTCCCTTAATGTTAAAACCACATAAACTGTTTTCATTACAATGAATTCCCTTTACACTAGAAATTGTCTTATTATAATTTTACAAAATACACACACTTTTTATGCCTAGTTTCTGGCTTTTAATATATTATGTCAAATGAATATTATTTTAAGTTTAAATGCACTTATAAACAGGAGGAGTAACTTCACTTAAGACAACACTAGAGTAAACACCCGGTCTAAAGGTAAATAAATAGAATTTAAATAAAAAATATAATCAATACACAAAAACTTCTTTTTTTAAAAGGAGGGATTGAACTACAATAATGTAGCCAACTACTTAAATATCCAACCACAAGGAGGTTCAATTTTTTTTTTAATTTCAGTTCAAAAATAAAATACAATCCACAATTCAAAGAGAATGAAAAGTAAAGCCTTTAAGTGTGTTTTAGCAATAAAAACTATTATTTTCCATACATGTAGAGTTGTTTCAACACGACTGGCTTTCATAGAAGATCTCACTGAAGTTGGCCAGCATGCTTTACTTGAATATGTTTCTGTAAGTTATGTTTATGTTTCACTCTGTGAGGGCAGTATGGACATCGAAACTGTGGCTCTTTTCCACACTCAAGTCGCAGATGACCATTCAAATTATATTTGTAGCGATATATTCTCTCACAATTAGGACAAGGGAACAACTCTTGCCTTGTTTCTTGAGATGTGTCCAACTCATACTTTTGGTTGTATTTTTTGAGGAACCTATTTTTTGTGTGTAACGGAGAACTATATTGTTCATCAAATAGATAAGTAACATTGTTATCAGCAAGTGTATTATTTGAAATGGAATTGAATCCAAATGTAGATAGCTTTCTAATGGTTCCAGGAAAGCCTTGTGTATCTAAAATTCCTGTAATTAAAACAAGAAATAAAACATTAGTAACAAGTATGCCAACCTTATTAATATTAAATTAATAATGACTTTCGACTGGTCCTTTTGCTACTCATGAATTGTAGATTGCATTATTCTCAACAAAATAAGTTTTCCTGGAGTGTTAGTTAAACCAAGATCCAGAGTCAAAGAAGAGTGAGCCATGGAATCTCTGCCAAAACAAATTTCAACCAAGACATCAGATGAAAAATAAATATATTATATAATGAGTATTATCTATAATTATATCAATAAATTATTGTAATCTATGCTAGTCTGCATCTAATTATTTTGATTAGTACATTTAACAGTTTATTTAGAAGCTCAATTTAAAAGATGTGTACTAGGAGGGTAGTGTAGACGAAGTGAATCAGAAATAAGTTAGGATAAAGGGGAACCACCAACATTGCATCCAGATGTTCATGTCAATGGCGACCTTATGCAGTGTGAGTCTAATGCCTTAAACCCCATGGCCACTGGAGATGGTATTATTACTTTTGACCCTGACAGTTAGGGGTCGATTTATTATTGGTGTAGAGGGGGGGCATGTTGTTGTTTTTTTCACAGTGCAGTAACCATCCTTTATTCAGATGAATGTTAGTGTATTTCCTTAAATTCACCCACCTTAACATATTTCCCAAGATAATAAAGAATAAATAATTAATACATAGCATCTGAAACTAAAATGTACTTCAATGTGTTCACATCCCATCAAACTAAATTTTTCTATGATTCAATTTTGCAATCTGATTCTCAAGAAAACTAAACAATTTATCATTGAGAAGTCTTAATATCAATGAAACAAGAAGTTTGATGGGATTGTATCATGGAGCCTTTTTCCCATTTAAAAGTTTTGCTTGTATATCAGTAAAATTTAATAATTAATAATAGTATTTTATCAATAACATACAATAAATAACGGTGATTATGTTAAAGATAAAACCCTAAATAAGATAATTCTATGGAACTTCATATATAAATGCAAATGAATTAACAATTTTTTTGACATGTCATATCACATGCCTAGGTTTTTTTTACCTAAGGCATCACCAAGTGAACTGTAGAATAACTATTTATATCACAAAAGGAATTAAGAAATTCTACTCAATTTGTGATTTTCTTTCACTATCTCAGTGAAAACAAGAGCAGATAGGGTGTGCAACTGACTTGTTCATTGTTTGTGTTATTTGAGGTTCAAGGCTCAATCAAGATTAACTCATCATCCCAAGGAGAACGAGAAGAGCCACAAGCAAAGAAAAATTTCTAATATTAAATTACTCTAGAAGATATCTGGAGTTTATTTTAATGTTAATTAATTGCAGGGATTAAATACTTTAAGTGTTATCAATTTGTTTAGCATTTAGAAACTTACATAGCCCCTCCTGCCTCCAAGTTCAAATAGTTATATTGAGTACTTATTAAATAATGGCATAAGTGGTGGGCGGGCCCTGCCTCTTTAAAACCTAAAAATAGTTTTCCCCTTTGGAATATATTGCCCCATTCACACATTACAGTATTTATAACCGTGGTCGGCAACCTACAACAAGCGTTCCAAGAGTGTCATGCGGAATGATTTTCAATGGCACGCTGAGTGATTTGAATAAAAATAATATAGAACTTTTCTTTTTAATTAAAATCATTGATGTGAGTATAATAATTTTAATAATGTGTTTTATGTTTCAATGATTCAATTGTTTTGTTTCAAGATTTCAAAATAATGTTTTCAGAACTTAAATTTTGCAAAACACATTTATAACGTTTGTATTTATTCTGATTTATATTGAAATATTAAATATATTCAAGAAACAGAATTTATTTAATGTATTCGATTTTTAAACATGAAGTAACATTTACATTTTACAAGATCAACTTAAATTTGTTTTAATAGTCACACTAGTTAGCTAGTATAAAATTATAAATAATTTGGGTGGGCTTAGGTTGGTTGGCACGCTGAGCGACTTTGCAATATTATTTCGGCACAACACTATTAAAAGGTTGCCGACCCCTGTTTTATAACATGCACTTATCTCCAGACAAGCTGTTTTCAAACTGCCACTGTTTATACTTTTGAAAACTGTTACCAGTTGTGGGTTGAAAGCTCATCCCACCCCCAGGCCCCATTAGACACACTTTTAGTCATCATATCCCACTATTTGATTCTTCTTTCTTTGCCAACTCTTTGCATGTTCTCGGAACTAACATTCTAATAGTTTCAAGTTGAAAGGTTTTGTTTTTCACTAAGCTTAAAGACTTACTTACTTACAAAGCTCTTCCCACATTCACTAATAAGGGGCCTATTTCCTTTTTCCTTTGTTAATATTTTGTCTTAAGTCTCTCCAGCTTTGTTTTCAGACTAATGAACACAATCACAGGTTTTTTTTAATGTACATAAGCATTATAATGGTGGTGTCAAGCCATATACTTGTATTTTACAGTTTTGTTTAAACCGTTAGTAAGGTAGTTTATTTTAACAACTTTGGGGGAGGGGGGGATTTTGAACTTACAACCTCACCTGCCCTCCCGGCTATGGCATTGAACTCCAATCACTTTTATTACTGTAGGTATCCGCTTCAGTAGCTGAATGGTCTAACTCTAATGCATCTCTCTCGTGTTAAAATGGCTTGCTGATGACAATAATATCAGGTTTGAATCCCGGTCAAGTCTATTAAGGGTAGTTTTCCCTAAATCATTCCTCACTCTTTAACGCAAATGCAGGTAGATTACATACTTCCTTCCTCATCCCTGCCACATTATAGTAATTATCATATATGTGTATAACCTGAAAAGATAGTAAGACACAGTGATAAAGACCACTGTAGGTGTGACACTTAGCAGACACATGTTGAAAGTGTACACTACAAGGGAGATTTAACCTGAACTTCTAACATCAATTAAATAAAGGGATATTGATTTGGATCACATATTGATTGAGAATTAAATAATTAAGTTTTGTGTTTGTTTGGAAATTGTTGGGGCACTTAATTCCTTGCATGCTCCGATGCCTTACACTGGTATGAATTGCTAACAAATATTTTTTAAATATTATGTGCAATGCCCATTTTAAGTAAAACAATTCATGTAATAAATGAATGAATCTAGCAGCAAGAGCTCAAATTGTTTTGTTTTGAAAAAGTTAAATAATCGTATCACTTGACTAATTATCGATTTACTATAGGTACATAGTAAAAAAAAACTTAACTCTTTAAATAAAAGAATCAAATATCCAAAGCTATTATTTATGCTTTTTAGTGAGGATTACTCCATCTAGATGTAATATTCTGAAAATTTAAAAATGACACCTGCTTTGACTCTGTCTTAAATTATGAGTGAAGAATGACCCTGGGCACGGGACGATTCCTGGATAGCTCAGTGGTTAGAGCATTGGCGTACTAAACCAAAGGTCCCGTGTTTGATTCCCGTGTCCAGGTCTCATTTTTCAATTTTCAGAATATCTTTAAATAAAACTTATATTTACTTTTGAGATACATATAATTATATATAAAAGAAAGTATGTGGTTGGAGACACACGCTAATCATGCTAATGTGTCAGGGATGAGTGAGGTGGAACTTACAAGAAGTGTACCCTATTTTGCACAGATGAGGGTGTAACACCATGTAGGAAAACCACCCTCAGTATACCTGACCGAGATTCGAACCCCGATCTCCCCATCATAGCCAGTCTAGTTTATTACGAGAGTGACTCTTTAGACCAGGCGGCCACTCAAGCAGATTATGTAACAGTTAATTGTACAATTTAATAAGTTCAAATTTGTGGATCAGAGGGCTCTTAAAATTAATGCAACTTTTATGTAACTAAATCTACATGATACATCTGCTTAGTAGATACATTCAAAATTAGACAACATTTTAGAGCCATTTTAATTATTATGTCTTCAATTTAACAGTGTTTATCAAATACTTTAAGACACAAGAAAATAAAAAAGTAGGTATAGCTAAAAACTTATACATGCACATTAGCACATTCACATATTTACATAAAAAGTAAACATTCGGATCATAAATATATATTAGACATTGATACAATATTGGTGTTCGATCAAAATGTTTCATAAACATGTTATCTTAAACACAAATATTTACAAAACTAAATTGCAAGTGAAACTTTTTCTTATACCCCTAACATATCCATTAAGTTTAATTGCTATTCATATCTGACACAATTATCACTTATTTTAGCTTATAGAAATAGTGTGTTGGACTTTGAAATATCTGCTTATATATTAATATGTAATAGGGCACTAACTAATGCTTTTACATTTTCTGTACCATAATTTGAATGCATATGATCATGAAACTCCCTCCCCTTCGTCCTTTTTAAATATATTTATGTTGATCTATTCTAGGTTGATATTTTCAAACAATTAACGATGGAATGTGGCTCAGATGTGAATAGTTATGTTCAAAAAAGTTAAGCTTTAAATATGCATTTTATTTTATATTTTTACATTTTAAGCCTAGTATGTATAAAATTTAGTTTTCATATTTATGCAATGATTTTAGATGATCTTTGAGCGTTCCTTTTCTTTTTGCTTTGTAAGAACAATGTGGACATTGGAATTGAGGTTCCTTGCCGCATTCATAACGTAAGTGCAATACAAAAGACTTTTTCCATGTATACACTTTATTGCACTGAGGACATTGATATTTGTTTATGGAAGGTGACTTATTTTTGACATGATCATCTGGGCTTTCAAAATAACTTATTTCATTCCATTGTTGAAGTAACTCTTGTGGGTTATCATTTTCTACAATGTGAATATTTTCAAAACTGCATTGATTGGAATCACTCTTGGAGTCAAAATTATTCTGTTTGTAGATTTGAGATGTTGAAAATTGTTTCAAATATGCATAGTTTTTTTTATCTTGAGATGACCCAACTGGTGTGGAACAATACATGTCCTTATTTCTCAAGTACCGAGTTCTCTCAGGCAATCCCAATATGTTTTTCAATGTATTTCCTGTAACAAAAATAAATGTTGTATACATAATCTTTATTCTTCAAACTTATATTTATTTATTTTAAAAAAAATCAAGATTCTGAAATTAAATATGGTCAAGGAAGTGTTATTTCTTATGTTGTTATTTTGAATAAGATCATTTAAAAAAAATGCTTGTGTAATTTTGACAATGAATAAGTGTATAAATGAAATAACAATATATTGAGCAAATGAATTCAATGTGCAGCCTAGTAATAAAAAAGTTGTTATGAAGATAATACTTCAATAAGAAATATAATTACCATTTTTAACCTACAATATACAAAAGTCATTGTAATAATTTTTATTTATCAACTTTAAATGACCGAATTATCTTAAAATAGTTAATATTTTTTATAAGCTATTTCTGGTAAAGTTTGTTAGTGAAAATGTGCTATCTTGATTCAGATGGAACATGTGGTTTTCCAGTATTTTGTCAACTGAATGCTAGTTCACTTGTTTGGAGATATACCTCCTCATCCCCACACTTATATTAAGTTACTAATCACCCTTAATTTAAATATGTGAGATAATAAAAGAAGGACTATCTAAAAAATAGTAAAATCGAGTCTATGAAATGATAAAATGTTTTTGTTTATTTTCATAAATATGGAGCTTGATTCCCACATTCACTGAAAATAGAAAGCAGAATTTTCTTAAGCCGTGCAGCAATTTATGTGATCAAAAAAATAACTCTTTATTCATGATTCGTTTCAATTTCAAATAAAAACATATTCATGATTGTCAACATAACTTGATTTTAAATAAACAAATATTTTAGGTTAGTGCCATCATGTTAACTGCTGTGTTAAATAATATGGTGCATGGTATTAAGTTTATAAAATTATATTTATGGTGAGTAGTACATTGCAATATAAGCAGAAACTATTGCAACTAGCACTGTGCAGCCAGAGCAGACCATTCTAAATATTGTGATTGATTTAGACTTTGTCGCATGGTCAATAAATGTTCCTGCTATGCTCTTTTGCTGCATATTTTAAGGCAGAGTCTGTGATGGATGTGTGGAAATTGTCAGCCACAAATGAGTGAATAAAAATATGAGTATGTGATGGACATGCGGAAATTGTAAGCTACAAATGAGTGAAGAATGACCTTGGGCGCGGGACAACTCCTGGATATATCAGTGGTAAGAGAATTGGCGTACCAAGATAAATGTCCCGAGTTCGATTCCCGTGTACAGCTGTCATTTTTCAATTTAAAAGAATATGATATTTAGATGCAGCTATAAATGTAGCTAACAAATATAATAGCTTGAATATTTAATCCATCATGTTACATTATTGTTTTTACCACTTTTGACCAATCTTATAAGCTCGTTTCAATATATGTTTTGAGTTAAAAACAAAAATGCAAACATTGTTCATTATACTATTTATGCATATGTGCAAACTAAAAGAACATAATAATTTTAGTATTTATAATAAATCAATAATAAAGTATTAACAATTACGGTACTCTTGTTTCTCATATTCTCCTTGTGGTTTTTTAACAAATTATTGTTTATTAAGTATAAACCTCTTTTACTGAAAAATAGTAAAAGAGTACTGTACTCTCTTAGGGTTGGCAATGAGGGGCACTTGGGACTTAGCATGTTATTGTCATGTTCCCTGACATGAAGCGATGAATCTTGTGGCTTAAACAATGGCCAAGCGTTAAATAGGACTTTCATAGAATTATACTCCAATAAATACATTATCTGTTTAATATATGATTGTTTATTCAAAATAAAAAAACATATTTGAATACAAGATAAAATGCAAAAAAAGAAAAAAGTTTTGTTAAACCTCCACGAAAATATATATTCTACTGAAAAGATATTTTTATAAACCTAACCTTGCCAAATTGCAAACATATGACATACAAAACTGGATTATACAAATTTAATTTTATCTTAGTAAACTAAAAATTAAATTAATTTTATTCTAACCCGCTTCAGTGGCCGAATGGTCTAAAGCATCACTTTCGTATTAGACTGGCCTGCTGATGATGGGAAGATTAGGGTTTGAATCCTGGTCAGGTGTACTGAGGGTGGTTTTTTCTAAATGGTTTTCCACTCTACCTCCATGCAAATGCAGTTGCACCCCCTCTAAAATTCAACAGTTATCATTCCTAATACATTAGCATAATTAATAAAAAAAAATATATATACATATATATATATATATATCCTGTTAAGTTTTGGGGTTCTAGCGTTAACACGTCATATACATGCACTAACTAACAATCAAACATTAGTTTTATTTATAAGGTTATGTCATTTGTTACTCTGCAATGTTAGCTGTATTTTAATTAAAATAGTAAGCGGTTTGTATGAATACATATTTAGGCTATGTAAATGTAAGCTCAAAATAAATAAATCAATATTTTAAAAATTACTTGTAAAATTTTTATTGACCAAATAAACATTTTTTTCTAACTAATATGAATACAAATCAACCAAACCATTAACACATGTCACTGTATTATAATCTGTGATTATTTCTCTTTTGGATTTGCGATTGTAATTTATATTCCAGGTTCTCCTTGTTTTTTAAATGCAAATTACATGTCGACAATCTAAGATGATTGAATAAATCACATTTTTATTTTTATAATTTTTTATTTTTGATCAGTTTTCAAGTTTGAAAAACCGCACACTTCTTTTGTGATTATACTAAAATTTCACCCAGTTTAAGCTTTCTATCTCATGTAGAAGTACTAAAAATGATCTGGACAGACACCATTAGACTTCTATTAATATAGATGATTGGTTTCAATAAATGGGTAAACCCAAGCAACATTGCTAAGTCCAACTTCTAGAATTCCTAGGGACATTTCAAGCAATGAAATAACTTTCCCATCAAACTACAGTATACCAATACTGCTTAGCAATTGTTTGCTGATACATTGACACTTGTTCAGTCACAGCTGATGTACAAATAATTTGTACATTTGTCTTTATTAAGAAGTGTAGAACTTAGTGTCGGCTTGGAAGTTTTTTCAATGATCCCACGGTGTATTAACCTCTGCTCAATCTCACCTTGGTGCTTTAAGAATTTAAATAAAAATAAACACTGCTCTATATTAAAGTCTCCAATGTTGTCACGTTGATAATATATTTACAGTAGAGTCCTGACTATCCAACATTTCGCTTTATCCAGCTTAGCCTTGGCACGTGCTATGTACAGTGTCATGCTGCATATTGTGCTGCCCATTGCCCTTGTTGCCTTGTATGTCAGTGTGTCTGTTGTATACCACTGTGGGCATAGATTTGTTTGTTTGTCTGCCCTAGTGATTTATGTTTGTATTGGTTTATCATTCCATTTTTCTCTTTAATATAATTTTATTGTTTGAGGAACAAGACAAGTGAAAAGAAATAATAAATAAAGTAGTTATTTCAATTGAACAAAAGCTCGAAGCCATTAATATTATACAAAGGAGAGCCCATGCAAACAAATTGCATCCAAATTTGATAATGGTTCAAGGTCTGACACCTTAGCTCAGTCAGTAGCGTGTCTGTCTACTGAGCTAAGAATCCCAGGTTCAATTCCCGGCATGGCTGAAAAATTTATCATTGGTGAAATGTGGGTTTACCCTTTCAGAGTGATGTATTAATGGCTGTGGGCTGGATGTTGTGTATGTTCTAGATTTATGTTAATCTATAAGTCGTGTGTTGATATAATCTGTTGGTTCAGAGATTACACGTTAAATACCTTAAATAAATTTTTTTTAAATGAAATGGTAATGGTTAAGTTACAATTGGTGACTGGAAGAGCAAAAAAATGTTAGTTAGAAGAGTGGTGTTATGAACAAACCTCAAGTAAAGGACTGAGGGAAAGAAAAGCAATTAATAAATGTGAATATAAAAAGGTGTGTGAAGTTTTTTCCTTAAGATTCAATAGGCAAAGGGGTAACCCTGAACCTACAAATAAAAGTTCTGCTGTTCTAAAGGTAATTTAATGAAGCAGAAAGTGATTTTATGGCTAGTATAAGTTGGCTTGATTGTCAGGGGGAAAATATACAGGATAAGTTAGTTTAATATCTGTGCCAAAAAAATAATAAGCAGTAAATTTGGTAGATATTTGAAGACAAAATAGAGAGAATGAGTCATAGTGAAAGGTCAGCAGTGGCTTACTTTGAGCAATATAGAGAAGGCTACCACTAATGACATCATGTTAGTGAGACACTGGCATGACTTTGTTGCAAGAAAGAGAAGCAAAGTTGAGAAAAAACTCCAGTGATTAATTTATTGAAACAATAACTTTTGCCTTTGACCGTACTGTACATTAAATGTTGCATTTAGTTAATTTAAAATCAATGTTTCATTTATTTGATTTAAATGTATTTATTCAAATAATATCTCTTTCTATTATGTTAGTTGTAATGTGGAATATATATTAGTAAACCTGATTTTTTTTACAGCATTTCAATTTAATTTGCAGATTATTTCATCCCTCCTCCCTCACACACTTGTTTCTGTATTATCAGTAATTTTTAGAAATTCCACGCCTATTGGATAGTTGGGACTCAAATGTACTAGACTTTATTTGATTGAATGGAATTAATATTTATTTTCAATAGTTAATTAGAGCCAAACATCTCTAACATTGAAGTTGACCCCAGGAGATAAATTGTGCAAAGTATTCCCAGATATTGATATGGTAGAGCTATTATAGTATTTAATAATATGGTGAAATTTTATTAAAATTTTAAGATAAATACGTGTAAAAATGATAATAATATGGCTCATTATGGCATGTCCAACTCAGCTCCCAGCTTGCATCTGCGTTTGTGTGTGTGCATGCGCATGCGAGGTATAGGAATAAAAGGGAAAATAAAGTACCTACGATAAGCCAGAAATATGTGCAGTGCATTCGTATTTGAATGATTACTCGAGATTTTCCGCAGTTACAATGGGGGGACAAAGCGACAGACAAAGTTTCTTGTTAATAGCTACAGTATGTCTCTATCATGAGAGAATGAGGATTTGTGCACAGTGCTTATCTGTGAAGCCATTTTAAAATGGTCAAAAACGGCCTTTTCAATACAGTTTTTATTCAAAAATATCATTTAATATTTCAACAATGTTCAGTAATAAGAACTTTTCATCTCCACTAATGTTTAATCAGAAGTTATTCACGTGCAATAGTATTCGTGTAGATTTACGATTTTTAGCCAACTGTACCACTGAGTTAATAGGCATTACAAATAAAAATAAATAGATACAATAAGTGGAGGCTATGGGAATGAAGTTTTTGAGGAGCATGCTAGCTCTCACCAGAAGAGATATAATTAAGAATGAAGATGTAAGTTCTAGAGTTAGGGTACATGAGATAATAGAGGAAGCTAGGATAAAATGGTATGGACACATAATGAGGATGGAAGGGGAGAGGATTCCAAGAAGATTAATGGATATACAGTATGTAGGGAAGAGACCACAAGGAAGACCAAGGAAGAGATGGGAGGAACAGATAGCAGCAAGTGTGCAAGTGAGAGGTGGAGAGTGAAATAGAGTGCAGGAGGAAGATGGAGCTATTTTACTAAACAGACCCAGCCACAGGCTGGAAACAATTCATGATAATGATGAAAATGAGTAATTTACCTAATATATTTGAAACATTTTCAAGTATTTTCTCTCCGGTTTGGTTTTTTTTTGGATGAGGAGAGCTCTCAATAAATTTTTTTAGTTGTAAAAGTTATATAAATAAAAATTATTAATTTTAAAATTTAATAAGAAAATATAAAATGAGCATTAACACAGGCCTGCAAAATTTGGATGATGGAAAATTGTCTGCAATGTAATAAGCGATTCTGATGCTTTTTGGTAAGCTGATTTCAAATATAGCCTCAATTTTTCTCTGGCATGTAAGGTTTTTTCACAATGTGGATATGAAAATATGGTGAATGCACTTATTAATACGAATTCTGGTTAAAATTTATTTATTTTTGAAAAATTAAATAATATTTTTGATGGAAAACCATTCTCATTAATAATTGAGATTTACAAGTCCTTATACTGCCTTTTTTCTTTTCGCCTCAAAGATCCTTTTCGAACTTATTCTCTTGTATACAACTTTCGGCTCTTCTTTGTGCAGCATTCAACAGTAGTCTGCCATCAGGTTTATGTTCCATCTATCCTGGTATCTGCGTTCCATCTCCTTGATGTCTTGATGGAATCTTTCTTTCCCCCTGCTCTTCACTCACAACACCAAGATTTTTGGGAAAGTAGTCCAAGTGTGAATTCAGGAAGTGCACTTTCAAGCTCATCGAGCAACCCAAGCCTTTAAATTTCATGAGCATGTTTTCCACGATGCACTTGAAGTTGGGCTCCTTATTGTTTCCAAGACATTTTGTTACAACTTATTTAAAAGCTTTCCAAGTATCTTTTTCCAAAATAATTATTTTTGTTTCAAAGACTTAGTTTTTCATAAGTTTCCGAATATCTTCACTGACAAAAACAACTTTCAGTTTTACTTCCAACAGTCCCGAAACTTGTCCCACAAGTATTTTAAACACTCTCCTTCCGCCGTTGTCAAGTCGGACTTTGAGAATTCCATCATATCCTTCCTCAATTTTAAACATCTTCAATGATGCACTCCTATTTCCTAAATCATACATAGAATCCTGCTTGGTAAAATATGATTCTATGAAGGAAATTATTTGATTTTAGTTTAATAAATAAAATAAAAATCCATGGCTTGAACCTGCGATCTAGCTATACCAACCGAGTGGCTGCCGTCATTATCAATGATAATGCTAACATTTGTGGATAAAGAGTGTCATTCAATCAGCACAACGGACCATCAGACTGATTAATATCAGTTTTTAGAGCTGAGCCGCTACCTATTTTTTCAATTAGATTCTCATTTGTCCTCATGAGGCTGAATTTGACCCACTGCTTCAAAAAAATTCTGGAAGCACCATGGATCAAACCCGAGACCTCTGGATATGTAGCCAGAAACTCTGGCCACTAAACCACAATGAGTACACTAACTTATATTATTAAATAACGTTTATTACTTTTTTTTTTGCACTGTGTCTTACTACCCATTTGGGTTATACGCTAACTTTTAGTTAAATATAAGGATATATTCAATTAAATCTAGGATTAATAGTCTTTAATAACTTTTTTTTTAAGTTTTAAAATCATAAAGTTTACAGAGATTAATTTTAAATTACATGACTAATTTTATTGCTGAAATTTTACATTTCAACAACTTGTGTTTTCATAATATTTCATTTCTATAAATCAAAAAGTCTTTGATACCTTTAATTTTATTTTTAAATGAGAAAGTTGAGTATTTAATTAGATTTTCCAGAGTAAGAGAACTTGAACATGCAAACCTAAGAAGTTCTCTAAATCATAGCGCTATTAATTTCGATGTAGCTAACTTTTTTCACAATAACTTTGTCATATATAGTAATTATTGTATCAAATTAAAAATGATCCTAGATTGGACATAAAACATTACCTCAGAGCACGAACCTGATTATATATCAATATCAACTAAGATATTGGAAAGGGAGAGTCTACTCTACAAACATAAATAAGCTTCACTAGTAATATTGATGGGTGGAATATGTTTAAAATATATAGTGAAACACTAACAAACTCTCTCATAGTGTAGTATAGCTTTGAACAAAATCCCCAAAAATATGATTTCAGTAAGATACCCTCAAGTAAGTTTTCCTTGTAAAAAAAACAAACAAAAGAACACATATTTTTGTTAATTCCAATAAAAACTCTTCATAATAAATACATTTTAAACAAAATTGTTCAAATATTTTCTACAAATTTAAATTTTCATAAATCAGTTCTTTGTAAACTATCTTTAAGTTATTTTTAGCTTGAGAAAAATTAATATATGGTCTTATTTAATATGAAAAACAATTCATGGATATTCATTTTAAACTAAATCTTCAAGGCCATTTTTGAAAAATTTCAAATTTTCTAAAATTTATCATAGGCAAACTATATTTAAATTAATTTATTTTAGAAAAATAATCATAAATTATTATTTATATAATTTAAAATAGATCCCAAATACCAATTTTGTACAAAATAATTGTGGCTATTAAAAAAAAAATCAAATTTTTCAAAAATCAGCCATTAGTTATAAAATGAATTTTTTATAAGAAAAACAAATGTATAAACCTGTGTATAGTTTATAAAACTGACCAGATATCCATTTTAAACCTAATTGTTAGAGCAATTTTTAAACTATTTCAAGTTAAAAAAAATCATCACTAAACTAATCTTGAAAGAATTTTTGCCTGGCTACAGTTTTATTTGTCATATCAAACACACCCCAGTTATGCATTTCAAACAAAATCGTTAGAGCCATTTTCAAAAAAATGTGTAATTTGTAATGTATTCTACCCATAAGTTAGGGGCTAGGATCAAAATAAAAAAATACCCGAGGTATAACCATATCAAGTTTGAACAAAATTCATAAATTCATTTCAGATCGGTGCCAGTGACCGACAAACAGAAAGACATGCGAAGAGGGTCGTAAAATTAGTTGTTTTTTTTGTTTGGAGGCACATAAAACATAAAGTTTCATCATAATCTTGAGGACGAAAATGTTCACAACTACAAACATTTCTTATTAAAGGAAAAAGTAAAGATAATGTTCAAGGTGAAATAAAACACTAGTAATAATTTTCAATAATTAAGTTCTAGAGCCCAGTATTATTTTGTGTTTAAGTGCAATATGTTTCACCAAGTTCCCTTTGAGTTTAGCTCTGTGCGTGCAGTGTGGACAGAAAAACTGTGGTTCTTTCCCGCACTCGTGTTTCTGATGGATATAAAGAGATTCCTTTCGCTGATAGATTTTAGAGCACTGGGTACACACAAAACATTCTTTAGGCGGATATTTATATGTCGACTTTTGGTCATCGATAATTATTCTTAATTCATGGTTTTGAGGAGATGACATAAAGTCTAAGCTGTTCCATGTAGATTCAACTTGAGAATTCAGTCTCTCATTCAACTGATTAATATTTTGGGGTGATGATTTCCAAAATGTTACTCCTGTGAACAAAAGATGTTAGTGATTAATCAAAATAGAGAGAAATCAGCAAAATTATTTTTAAAATGGCTTTAGATAAATCAGAAATCCTGTAGGAATATGTTTAATAATATGTTAAGCAATGTACCACCGTGTCATTTAAAACATCAAATTCAAACTATGTTTCCTAAGCAGTTTGAGGGTAAATTGGTGTTTTAGAACCATACTCCAAATGTACAGTTAGTAGTATCAATGAGATTGAAGATAAATATAATAATACTATATTATTAAAACTATCAAAATACCCATTTATGTAAAGGGAGACAAAACAGAAGGTGCTTAGGAATATATTTGGTCCAAAAGAGGATGAAGTTATTGGGGATTGGATGAGGTTACATAATGATGAGTTAAATAACTTGTACTCATCACAAGACATTGTTGGGATAATCAAGTCTCATAGATTACTGTGGGCAGGACATACAGCACGAATGGGAGAATATAGAACCTTGTTCAGGGTACTGACTACCAAACCAAATTGGAAGAGACCATTGGGAAGACCTAGACGTAGATGAGAGGATAACATTAGAATGGACCTGAAAGAGATAGGCTGTAATGAGATGGACTGGATAGAACTAGTTCAAGATAGGTATAGGTAGCATACTTTTGTGTTACAATTAACTTTCAAGTTCTTAATGCCATAGAGTGAGTAAGTAAGTACAAGATATCTTGAAATATACTTCGCTGAAAATTTTATGCACTGAGTGCATTCAAATATTTAAAAAGTAACAGCAAACATTTGTAGAGAGAATTTAAACAAGAGCTTTTTAAAGAATACAAACAATCTTGTTTGCTGTCCCAAATGATAACACTACACTATAAATGATAACATTACACTATAAATTATAACATTATACTATAAAATTAGTACTATTCTATAGATACTGTCAAGATCTATCAAAAGCGACAGCTGCAAAGTTATATTGCCATAAATATTTGAATAACACAGAAAATGTCTATATTCATTACATGATTCATGATATTGATTATTTAAATTGCATTGTATCAGGAATACTCTTACAGAAATCCCATCTGCATTGATCCAAACACTTTACCTTCATATATTTTCTTTGACACTCGATCCACACTCATCCTCTCAACATGTCCAAGCCCATGTAAAAATCTTCTTTCACATTGGACTATTGAATTCCCTTTCAATCTGCACTACTTCAGCACCAAATTAATTACTGACTCTGTCGATACGACTTTTTCCACATACATTTCTTAAATATCTTATTCTAACCGCATTCACTTTGCGCTTGTGTTTCACCTTGATACACACACACTTCACATCCATACAACAATGTTGGTGTTAGCACACTTTTTTATACCATCTTTGCCTCTTTTGAAACTTCATTCTTTGCATTAGTCCACATACATCCAAAAACTCTTTGAGATGCATTCACCTACCTTCCATTCTTACAAAATATTCTGCTCATAGGCCTGTACACAAAATCATTTCCTTGTTCTAATAGTTTTCCATTTATACTAAAATGACAATCATTTCTTGATCCGTCCTTATCAAAAACTATCATAAGCTAATAAAATCTTAAAACTCGGTAAGTCGCTTGACATTTACCCAAATTTAAAAAAAAAAAAATCGAGTTTATATTAACCTTAAATAATTATGAGTGATGTATGACTCTGTGTTCAGGACAACATTGGACAACTTGCTGGTGGGAGAATTGGCACACAAAACCAAAAGTCTGGGTTAGGTTCTTATGTTCAGATGCGATTTTTCAATGCATATTTTATTTGTATTAAGTAATGTTTACTATTCCAAAGGTTACATAGCGCATATAGAATTAAACTCATGATAATTATAAGAATTGAAAAAACTGATTAATAAAGTGTTTAAATTGAAAGAGAATTCTTGAAAAGATATAAAGTTTTACCAAATAATTATTGGAAATTTAAATATGACAAAACTTGCTACACTTTGAGCTTAATATTGTTAGAAACATATTTTATTTTTTCCAACCCTAATTGCATATTTAATGCTGAATCAAAGTTTAGAAAAATATATTAATTCACTGTTATACACAATGTTTGTTTCCTAATGCATTCTATATGATTTAGATGTGTTTTTCATAACTGATAACAGATTTAAAAATACAATTTTGTTATCAACCACAGATTTAAAATAAATTAAAAAAAGTTTTTAATTATGTTTACCATTTAAGTATTTAAAGATGTAACTCCCCCTTTATCACCATTCAGAAATAACAGCTGGGGATGGTAACAAGAGAGTTATTTTATTCAGATAACAAATTACATACAACTCAATGAGAGAGTGAGATAACAAAAAAAGCGTTAGGTGCTGCGAATATATATTAGAGACAAACATTCATTTAATTGTTGAAAACTGGTTTGATGAACCTCAGAAATTAGCTAAAGCCCAAACGGCTTCATACACTGTGAGACAAGTGGTCAAAGGTAACTTCTGACGTGATACAAGACTCTCGCCCATAAATGGCGACTCACTACACATTAAATAATCTATACTAAATTGACCTTCGTATTAATCTCAATTAGTCCTGTCATAACAACAAATTAATTATCAAATGAAGGATGCCGGTATAAATGATCAATCAGGAATGCAATCCAGCAAATATACATGAGAGTTAAGTTACCCTTATTGACAGTTCCCAAAGGTCACACAATAACAATATAGACCCATTTAACAAATTTCCTCCTTCCGGAATATAAGAATATTAGACGTATTAGAATCTATTCACAAAGGCCATAATATTGAAACTACGCCGCCTAGTGGCTTGCAAAAACATTAGTTAATAAATAAAAAATAGCGGTATAATATTTCCGGCTTGTGGCCCCTTCTTTGACTAACTACCCATAAACTTTAAACATTTCCAACAATGATAAATAGTCTCTTAATAAATAACAAGTTTCAAAGTTTCAAAATTTCAAACTTTTGAAAGTGAATATAATTCCTAAAAATGACAAAATAAGAAGAGCTGGCAAATGACACTATCAGTTTAAACGACCATCCCAAGTGGCGGTACCCAAGAAGTAAGAAAAAATCCGTTACATGGATAAGAAAAGTTTAAAATAAGACAAAGGATCCAAAAGTCTCCCATAGGGATCATAATAAAGCTGAACAAATGGTTTGAAATAACAAGCCAAAGATATTAAATATGATCATGGCTTTAATAGCCCAAAATTTACTAAGTCCATTTAGTGCCAATAATTAATAAGTTTTAATTTTTTCTAGTCCAGAACAATAATTTTTAATAGAATAGAACATTTTAAGCTAGAAGGAAATTTTGAACAACCTAATGTTTAAATCAGCCTCTGACAATGTCACTCACCTTGTAGCCAGTAAGTAATATGTGCCTACATCACAGACACACCATCATTATAAATCCTAAAAATACGCCACGTGCTCTCGAGGCGCGGGAACAACAGGATGGAGAGAGGGGTGGGGGCAACCATGCGTCTAGAACATACTATAACCTGCTCCAAGTCTCTAGACGTGTGTGAAAGAACAGTTCTACTAGTTGGCCGAGCACAAACGATAGAGCTCAGTGAGCTTGCGCATATCACTCTTCTCTTTTTTCCTGTGGGCGCGGCTGGCACTAATGTCGGGAAATAAACCTCGGGCCTTTCTTCAGTCTAATGTTAGGCAGTGCCGTGATGTGTTGTGGAGTTATAGTTTTGCTGAGACGAGTCAACTGAGGCCAGGATGGTGAGCGAGACAACCTCTTAATATTTATAAGTTGTAACAAGGTTACAAAGAATTGTCTTGTTTATTTATTTCTGTCAATTTTATTTTACCTTTCTAAATTTTAATTTTTAGTTTTACTAAATTACATTTTAAAAAATCTGGAATTTTGTTGAAATCCAAACAAAGTATAATATAAAATCCATCTTTGCCTTCCACCAGTGTTTCACAGTCAAGACCTGCTAGATCCAAAACCACCTGAAACGTAGACCATTGTTGATGAAAACAATGGAGATGAACCAGTCTCTCTGGAACAGGACATAAACAGGTAATGCATTCAGCCCTCTACATTAAATGATCTCATCTCCCAGGGTCATGGCTTCAGTAAGACAAGATCACATTACAATGAGTCGAGTCTTTTAATTGATTCATCAAAGCATAGTATAAAAGCAATTATTCTCCACAATGGTAACAAATATCCCTCCACATCAGTTGTTTATGCAATGCACATGAACGAAACTTATGAAAACATGAAAAACCTATTTGACAAAATAAACTACAAGTACTGTTGGAATATAAGTGGTAACGTATTAATTATAGTATTCTTGTTAAGCATCCAATTAGGCTATAAGAAATATTGCTGTTTTATTTGTGAATGGAATAGCCAATCCAAGGACAAGCACTACTCAGTGAAACCTTGCAATAAACCTCAGAAACTGACCCCAGGGGGTAAAAAAATGTTGTACACAATCCTTTAGTTGATAGCGCAAAAGTAATTTTAGCACCAATATTCATATGAAACTTGGTTTAGTAAGAAATTTTGTCAAGGCCATGAAGAAAGTTTTTATATCTGCAGCAGAAATTACCCCATATCTGATAAAAATGGGGTAAAGATAAAAGGAATTTTTGTTGGTCCGAAAATAAGGACCCTTACTAAGTATAAAACTTTTGACTGTACTCTGAATGAAGTTGAACTAGCAGCTTGGAAGGCATTTAAAAATGTGTCCAGCAATTTCTTGGGAAACAATAAAGCAGACAACTACCAGGAAACATGGGAAAATTCCTTCAGTCATATACAACAATGGGGTGAGATATTTCAGTAAAGATTCAGTTTAACCCTCACATTTGGACTTCCCCCATGAAATCTTGAAGTTAGTGACAAACATGGGGAGCGTTTTCACCAAGTCATTGCTGTTATGGAAGAATGGTAGCAAGGAAAGTGGAGAGTTGAAAGGTTGGGAGATTATTGCTGAAGTATCATCAGGGATGGGTCTGAGACCAAATAAAAACAGAAATCATTGGTTAAATTAAAAAAAAAGTTTAAAATTATTTAAAGTAATGTTGGTTTCAAATGTAAATAAAATACATAAGTTTTTTGAATTGCAAATTTATTTTAACCAAGGGTGATTGAAATATTCTGAATACATATCTGTAAACAGCGTAGAAAAACAGTTCAAAAAGATGTACATAAGGAAACAATTAAAAAAAAAATTATGAGTGTTATTTTATCTTTGGAACTTATAAATCAAATGCACATGTTTCTAGTAGTTAATTTTTAGATTGAAATTTGAATATAATACATTCTACAAAAGTAGATTATTGAAATTTGAATATTATTTATGAAAATTGTGAGTAAAGGTTAAAATTATGTGAAAAAAACTTTAATGGCTTTTGAGTGAATTTGTTAAACATATTGTTTTATATTATGGAATCTAAAATGTTGATAGATAATTTTTTGTGGTGAAAGGATTGATCCATATATAAATATATATATGTAGGGGAAAGTGGAGCACTTTCAACCATTTTTGACTGCACTTGATTCCAACCAGTATGTGTTCAACTTAAGCCTGGTTTCTCATCTAAACTCATTTATTGATAATTTCTTCTATCATTTGTCAACGATTGTTATTGATTCCAGTCACAGGAAGTTTTTTTTTAATTTTAAAAAAACTTTCTGAATGGATGAAAGTGCCTCACCAGTGAAGCACTTCCGACCATGCTGTGGGGCACTTCCAACCATGTGTTAAATTTTCTGTTCTTGAACCAGACAAAAATTTTATAAGAAAAACTGTGAAAGGAACATAGAAATATTTCATAACAGATCGAATTTCACATTTTAATAGTAATTAGAAACAATCAAAAATCAATGTTACACACGACAGGAAATATGGAAAGGCAGTCTTATAATTTAAAAGGGCAATACTGACTCTGCAAGTGACTTGGCTTGTTTGGCACAATATCATAGAAATAAAACGTAACCAAGAATTTAAAATGTAGTTTGGCATTTTTTGCCTGCAGTTCCAGAAGAAAATTAAAATGTAGTCTTTGAGGTAAAGTATACAGCACTTCTGAAACAACTCGAAAAATGCTCAAAGTAAGCCACTCAAACTTGAAATATAAGACTAACAAAAGTAATTCCAAAGAATTGAGTAGGTGAAAAATGTTCAAATGCATAAACTGAATGCGATTATATTGGAAAAAAACTTTCTGCCAGTTGCAGAAGCAATGAAAATGTGCTCAACATCAACGCACATACAATTTTGTAAAGTCAAATTGAAAAACGAAGAGGTTTGTTATCTCTTTGGTAACTTTAAGTTTGGCCAAGATGTCATGCCGTTCCACGATGACAATGTCCTCATTATCAGGGAAGTAGAAAGTTTAAGTATGAGCCCTTCTTCTCAAGAAGTTCATTTTAAACTCGTTCGTGCCATAAAAACCAACCATCTTCCCTACATAATGAATTATCTTTTTTTTTTGTGGCAAACTGAACAGGACACAGGAAGTCATTTTCTCCTATTATGTCACTATATAATAGAAACTCATGTTCTTCGAGGTAGGATTCTTCGTCTTCCAATGCTGAATCTGCGGAAGAAGAGTCAGATGATTCTTTCAGTTCTGGTGTCTTTTCCTTGTTATGTTTGACTGCAGAGTGCAGTAAGATTTCATGGGGGTTGACATTTTTGTTTTCAGCCATTAACTTAAATTTTTTAATTTCTGGAGAGTCAGTTAGGATAACAGCACCGCTCTTCTTGGTGTTTCTCTGTTTTTTGGTGGGAGTTTTGAAACATTTAGGGAAGGGGCGAACACTTTCAACTGCTACTGGACTTCAAGTAGAAGGTAGCACTGGGGTCTTTGGTGTTGCTGAAACTTCATCACGAACTGACATTTCTTTTATAAATAAAGTGGCAGTGACGGGGCTTGGAGCAAAATCTTTTTCGCTGAACACCTGAGAATCAAAAGGAGCGATGCCAGTTTTTTTGAAAGAACTCAGTATATTTGAAGGAGTGAACGAATGGAGGAACGGCTCATTGGTAAGCTGTGCTATCAGTCGCACATTAATGTTTTTGCCGGGATTTCTTACTGTATGGTCGTTCAGAGAAGCATTCACTCTTGATTTGAATGGCCCAAATATCCCAACATCAAGAGGCTGCATTCTATGGGAGCAATGTGGAGAGAAAGATAACACCACAATCCCATTAGCCCTACAGAACTCAAGGTTGGTGATGTCGACATGCGACCTATGATTGTCGAGGAGCAGCAGGATTTTTATTTTTGTCTGACGAGCAGTTTGAATGATGCTTAATAGGTTTTAACACATCTATGAAAAGCTCACTGGTCATCCACCCATTAAGATTTCCCAAAGATAGAGCATCTGGTGGTCCATTCAAAATAAACTCGTTAACATTCCTCTTCCTGGGAAATATTTAAACAGGGGCTATAAAAGAGCCACTTGCGCATATCAGACACAAAATTGTTGTAAGTTCTCCTCGATCCGCTGTTGCAGCTATCCCAATGTGCTTTTTACCTTTGGTGGCCACTTTTACTGGTATTGGAACCGTAGTGACCCCAGTCTCATCAAAATTTTAGATGTTTTTAGGTTTGAACTTATATTTTTTGAGAACTGATTTCAATTTGTCAAAAAAATCGTCAACTCTGACTCTATTGAACCCGGAAGCTCTCATGAAACTGGTAGTCTTTGGTTTCCTCAAACTTAACTCAGAGTGGCATTTCAAAAACCCAAATACCCAATCTTTTTCTGCCATTTTATTGGTTCTCCAAATTTCTGACACTTTTTTACTCCCAACTAATGTGGCATAGTCAAATGCAAGGGTTCTAACTTGCTTGTAGCTTAACTCATAGTTGATATTTGAACACTTATTCAAGTAATTTACTAAATCAACTTCTTGTGAATTCGTAAATACCTGCCACGTTAAATATTTACTACTATAACATAGTTGGCTCTCATTGTCCGCATCACTATCACCAGATTCATCAGCTAAATCGTTCTGATCACAGACAGTTTTTCCAAGTTTCTTGATCCTGGAGACTAAAGTAGATCGACTAACATTGTGAATAATGACTTATTCTTCGTCGAAAGACCATCCTTTACAGCTGCATGAATAGCATTTGAAATATCACACTCATTGATGGCCGCTCTGTTGTTTTTTTATTATAATTGCGGACCATCTTCAACAATACCAACAGGATAGCTATAGAATATATTCAGCTGGAAATTTTGTGAGCAGAGTTTCAATGCCCCCCACACACACTTTGGAATAGGTAATGCACAGGTACAATGCGACTTGTCATAAAATTAAAGTAGAATCAGTGACAGGCATTTCAAATGATTAGTGGGGCACATTCGACCAGTGGTTGAATGCGCCCCACCTGCAGTGGTTGAAAGTGTCCCACTAAACACCATTAGAAAGTCATGTGATTTTTCAGGTCGAACAAAACGTATAACATCTATTGATACAATAAAAAATTATCTACATCAGACAAGGTTTCAGATGGTAACTCTTCAGCTTATGAGAAATGAGTCCTACTGGGAAAGTTTTGAGAAACAAAATTTGCTTACCGTGTTCCTTGGTGCTTGGTTGAGGTTCAGATGCCAATTGACAACAGCTGGTTGGCATCCCAATGACGCTATTTCTCTCCAATTCCTCCATTCCACTACCTCCTTCATAATATTTAACTGCTTGGCACCAAAATTCAAAAATAACTAAAATCAAGGGGTGGTCTAAAGTGCCCCACCGGTCGAATGTTCCCCACTTTCCCCTAAATTGGCATATTATTATTAAAGGTATAATCACTAGACAAAATGTTAAAATGTGATCATGAATCATAAAAGATGTGTTTAGAGTAAAAATAGTGTCATGAAAAAAGTATATATCAATTGAATTTGACAAATTTAGTACTAATATAATTATTTTACAAATTATTATGCCCCAGCTCTTTAGTTGCATAAATCAACTATTTTGACAAGTAAACCCCTTAGTTTTATTAATTTACATCACCCAATAAGTATAAATACTTTATCAGTGTTAAACAACTTTATCAATTTTATACTGATGAGTTGTTTGAGGTAATCTGTGACCAGTTTGTGTTGGCAGCTCTTGGAAGAAGTTATTATCAACCATATGTAATTTAGAATTGCCATTATAAGGTCAAAGTGAATTATTCATATTTGTTTGATTTGTTTGAAATATATTTAGCACTTTTGGTGCAAATATGATTTAAAAATAAGGATAGGAGCTACTTTTTAAAACTTATTTTTCTAAGCTATCTATGCAGTGGCATAGCAAGCGGGTGAGAGGGAGCCGCCTCGAGTACCATCAGCCATCAGTCAAGGGGCATCATAGAGGTGGCGTTTTGTAAATAAAAAAAAGGTTGAAAAGTATTTATAATAGTTAAAAAATTATTGTTGTTGTTGTTGTTTTATTATTATCATTATTATTATTATTATTATTATTATTATTATTATTATTATTATTATTATTATTATCATTATCATTATTAAGATTGTTTGACTTAGAAGACATTTACAAGTGGCTGAAATCAATCGAGGTATAGTTAATGAAATTTTTGGAGTTCACTGTCGAATATTACTATTCCGATTCAGCAACAAACTTATCTCTAGCGTTACAATTTTTTAAAACTGTTTATGTATCGATTGCTTTGTGTGAACAAATATTTTCAAAACTAAACTTAATAAAACCCTATCTCTGTTCCAACATGACCCAGTTAAGACTCTGAAATGTGACTACATTATCAATCAAGCACAAAGTAGCTCTAACAAAAATAATTTTGATAAAGTTATTATGCAATTTGCAGGATTAAAGTTCGTATACAAGAATGTTGAGTATTGTTAGTGATTCCTTTTTTTAAATGTCTAAGTACTAGTATAGTATTTTAAACTTAAAAGTATTTAAAGATGTATTGTAAGTAGGGCCTATTTACCGTTATCAAACATAGTATATCAAATAAAAATTTGTATTTTTTGTTTCCTAAACATCAAAGATTTCACTTTTATTTTTACCAAGTGGCCTTTTTATATGAGTTTAAATGTCCTTTGTTAGGCCAAGGGGTTCATTCTTTTAACTGCATTGTATTGAGTTCATGTTAGTTATATTGCTGTCTTTTTACAGGATTGGTATTGCGGCATTATTTATATCCAAGCTCTTTATAAGATTCTTATAAGAATTTGGTTTCTACAACAGATATGAGGTGCCAAAATAGAGACACTCGGACACCAAATGCCCTTGCTATGCCACTGTATATATCACAATAATACTATACAAACTAGAATTATATAATTTTTATTTTAAATAAGTTTCATTTTCAGGTTTAGATGACACATTTACAAGAAAGATAGGAAAATTAAATAACATAAAAACCATTAAAACTAATCTATCAATAAAAATAAAATAAAATCTAATCTATACTAATCAAAAAGAAGCCATTCTAATGACTTAGTTGTCATAAAATATATTTAAATATTTTTAAATAAGAAAAATAGTTTTATAGTTTACTACATATGTATTTTAATATTAGTTCTATTTCGTTGTAAAGATTCTTCAGTGCATAATAAAACAAGCAAAAAGGTCATGCATGTGAAGACTTATTTGAGTAATTTAAAAAATAAAGCAATCAAAGAATAACACATGATTAAAACTTATGAACTAATAAAGCTTAAATCTTACAAAAGTAATCTCTTTAATTCTATGTATGTTTGAACATTAATTATTATTTATTCTGTATTCTGTTATTATGTCTAACATTAAACATTTTTATTATTAATATGATTTTTTTTAAATGTTAATTATAGTCCCATATTCATAATTTTTTAAGTCATATATATACACACTAGTTTAACCAATTCAAATCCAAAATATAATTTGTTTTAAAGTCTAAAAATATTTTGAAAACTACATACAAGTGACACATTTTCTTACAGGTCTGTCATCAACATTATCAAGTTTACAAAATCTCAAGATACAAATTCTTTAAAATTAATTTTTCATTCATAGAATTAAAACTGTAAAATTACTTTTTATATATCTCTATGGTCCGGAAATTATGTGTTAATGAGTCCCATCAAATGCAGATTCCGCTATTCAACTATCATAATATTTTTAGCTATTTACTGTTATTTTAATTCAATTTATTTGTAGGTGTAACATGCCAATTTTATCAATGTAAAAAGAAAAGAAAGGTAACGCCCCTTGGAGGAATTTGATTATGGCATTGATTGCGTCAACCAGTACATAGCAGTTATATTTTAATACGAAGACAGCCAAAAAATATGTTGTTTTTTTTAAATAAGTAGAGTAATGACGTTAATTGAACATTGGTGTAGCTTTTAAAAGTTTATTTATTATTTAAAGTTCAAAAATGTGTCCTGATATTTTACAACTTAGTATGTCTTCCATATGGCTTTGTGTATGAAACGCTCTGTGTACTGAGTCACATCACAAGCTCAGCCAATAAGACATATTTCTCCATCTATTCTCTTTACATTGAATTTTATGGTATGAAACAAAAAAAGTGCTAAACTGCTGCTTATTATATTTGCATTTAATAAAAGAGCATAGTTTAGTTTTTGTCTCTGTGCATTACTTTAACATGGGTTGTTAGCGTCCCTCTTTGTTTTGCTCTATAGGGACAGTGTGGACACTGGAATTGAGGTTCTTTGCCACATTCGTAACGTAAGTGCAATAAAAAAGACTTTTTCCATGTATACATTTTTCCACACTGAAGACAATCATATGTATTTTTAGTAATTGACTTATTATCTGTGGTTTCTGAAGAAGCTCTGTCAGTCCATTGTAAAAGTAGCTCATGTGAATTGTCACCATCCTCTTGTTGGATGTAGTTATCATAAAGGTTTTGACCAAAAGAGTTATTTTTGATATTAGCTTTTAAAATAATTGGTTTGTAGCTAAGAGATGATGAAAGGCGTTTACAAAATGATTTGATCTTCCTATTTTCAGGTGGCATATTTATCATGGGTTGAGGCGTTTCTTCCATATTTCTTAAATTCCAATTGCTTTGAGGTTCCGGTAACCCAAATAAGTTGTCTGATGTGTATCCTGGAACAGAAACAATGGCTATATATTTTCTTCTTCAAGGATATGTTTCACATGTTTGCAAATGTAATTTTGATGGTAAAATTTAAGAATTTCGTAGAGGATTAAGATTAATGGTACCAATTAGTAACCAAGAAATTATCATGTTGTGTGTTCAATGTTTATATTTGTGGACACACACAGGATATGCTAATATAATTGTAACAATATAGATAATCAATACCATGTACCAATACATATGATCTTAATATATTATATGTATATAAAGGTGTATTATGTTTGTAAAATCATTTAATTTAATGGCCATTCAGGTATTTTTACGATAACTCTATCCTGGGGTTGGGATGGACAAATGTCACTAATAAGAGCTGGGTAGTGATAGATTGGTGTCAGAAGTGGGAATTGGACTTTGGCAAAGTGTTGTCGAAAATGAGTATGGATTATAAAAGGATATTTACAAGTTGTACAAGAAGTACATACAAGCACTACAAGCCAGTCTGTCGCATCCTACAAGCCCATAAGTCCTTTCCCTGGCCTTTTATGCCCTTAAGTCCCGACATGAGTGGTAGTCTGACAACTTTAACACACTCTTTACCAACCAGAGTAACCCTGAAAAACAACCCTATGCTGTCCCCTGGTAACACTCAATAAGTCTATCAACAAGACCACATCACGACTAGCTTCTAACAAGCCTGTAACAAGACTATAGACATGTGCTCGTTCCTAAAAAACTGCACACTTCTTTCACTACACAAACACATTCCAGCTTGGGGTTCATGGATCATTAAATATGTAACAATTTCTTGCTCACTCTGCAATATGAGATATGTGTTATTTCAAAAGAAAAAGAATTGATTTTTTTTAAATAAGATAATTTTATTCTTTTAATTTAAAATCCATTTAGAAAAGTAGTGTGTGTCAACTACTTGGTGGAAAATTAAAAGTAATGATCACTCAATTACACGTGTTTTAATTTTTATTGAGATTCAATGATATATCATTTATTTTTAAAAACTACATGTTAAACATAAAATCAAAGCCTTCTCACCATGGGAGCACAGTGCATAAAAGAGAGGACATGAAATGCCAAGTGATATTCAAGTTTGCTAGTTTTAAAACAAATAAGGTGTATTGACCAGATGAAAGATGATTACACTTAATAAATGATAATATCAACCCTTTTGGATAACACTTTTTTTTAAAAAGAAGAAATAGTCAATATTTTACAAAGTATAATTACAGTAATAAATTGTGACCACGAGAATAGCAACAATTTTTAGACAGCCACTCACTAATTAAATGTAAGTTTACATTTTCATTTCATGCTTGGTTGCAATATGTCTCACCAAGTTCCCTTTGAGTTTAGCTCTATACGTGCAGTACGGACAAACAAACTGTGGTTCTTTCCCGCACTCGTGTTTCTGATGGAGGTAAAGTGATTGCTTTCTCTGATAGATTCTCGCACACTGGGGACACACAAAACACTTCAAAGATTTATGTTTATATGATAAATTCTGGGCATCAATGAGCAAAGATAAAGTGTCTGATTTATCATAGTTGTCCTTTACTGCTCTTGGTCTGTATTCCTGAAGAGACGACATAAAATGTGACGTGTCATCTGTAACTTCATCCTGATTGTTAAACTGTAGACAATGTTCTGGTGTGGGTTTCCAAAATTTACCTCCTGTAAACAAAATTTGTTATTGTTAGTTTGGATGTACAAAAATTAAAACACTAGTTTAAAAAAAAAATTTGATAAGCATATATGTATGATATGTATTTATGTATTTTAGCTGGATAATATGCGTTATGTGATTAGAAATCCTGAAGAGATACCACAAAAAAAACAAATATAGTTGCATAGCCTAGAGGATATATTTACAGATATTAAAATAAAACATGTGAAAATGTTTTGTATTTTTAAAGATGGGTGGACTATTATTAAATCAGGTAACCAATGAATGATTGAGAGTTGGTTTGATGAGCTTGCTCACCCATCCTGAACAGAGCGTGCACCCAGCCCTTCGGCTGGTTAGTTCCGCCCTCCCACCCTCCACCCTCGCCCTGCCTCATCTAGAAGAAAGCACATACACTCAGGAAATAATGAAAGTGCAGCTTCTTTCCTGTTGCCTTCCGCACTAAATTTCTATGAGTTATCAAAAAACCTCTATAATTTTTTGACAAAAAGTTATTTCATATGCATTTCAAATTTTTTTAAATGCCTGAATTGACATGGGACTGATGGATACTATTCCTCTTCTACGGAAATTGAACTAAAAAAATGTATCTCTCAGTAAGAATCTGTTGGCCTCAGCCAGGTTTGATCTATTATTTAAATTATGCAAAAATGTAATGGTAACAATTTAACTTATATTATCATTTGATTGAATGAGAAATTTATTCTCAAATAATTATTTATTATTTATTAATGACCTAGTTAAAAAATAATCCAAATTAGACAAGCCTACTTAAAGATATTATAGTTTATTATATGATATAACTTCATTCAATTATGCCTAACATAAAGATATTTTTTAATTCTATCTTAAAAATCAATGTTGTTTGTAGCAAGAGGTTTTTTAAAATCTTATTTAAAGGAAAAAGTACCTACATCAAATAATAAAAAGGGATTCTACTGCAAGATTTATAGGATTTTTATTTGTTATTGTTATATAACAAAAAACAGTATGTAAAAGAAAACAATATATTGATTTATAATCATTAGTTTCTACAAATACAAGTCAATTAAACGAGTTCAAAATTAAATTTAATTGTAAAACATGAACATATAATAAGTTTTAAATCACTCAGAACAAGGCTGTATGGATTTTAATATGGCCATTTTAACTTATTTATATTAAAAAAACTTTATATAATACAAACAGTTTGACATGCAACAAGTATGAAACATAATAAATGTTTAATTATGTATAAATATACTTCACACTAAATATATAACTGTCAATGCATAAAACCTATTTTAGAATGGATTAGGAAAAATTTTCCAACTTATTTTGTTGACCTACATTATTATATAAACGTGGTTCTCGAATTTCAGTATGAGCTTAAAAAACCCAAATTCTATTAAGCTACTTTAAGAAACTTATGATAATATAACTATATAAAGCATAATCCCTCTCGCCATCCCCTTATTAGTTACAAATGTAATTTGAAGCAATGTGTTTTGCATTTCTATACAATTAACAATAGAATGATTACTAAAGTATATGAAATAAATTTCAATGTAAGGTACAACTCTGTAGATACTAAATTTACACCTATTTATTTTCTTTGATACTTTTATAAATGCATACATATTAAAAGTAAAATGTTTCATACTTCTTTTATAGAATTCAAGTTTGGCGTTGGAGAGTGATGGGGTGGTGGATGGGGGGAAGAGTGTGGTGGTAGGGGAACAAAACACAAAGCACGAAATATACCTTTAGCAATGTGGTCAGACACACATTGATTATTCATTTTCTAAAGAGTGTGGTCAGGTTAGACTAGAACACACACTTATACAAGATGGGGTGGAAGGGGAAGCGAGAAAAGGTGTTTTTGTAGTTTTCATAGCAAACTGTTTATTTTGGCGAAATAGCTCAAATATTTCTTCAGGAGGAACAGATATTTTAATTTTCTACACATATACATCTCAACAGTTCTTGACTATCTCTCATGAGCATATTAACATTTGATGAGAAACTTTGTAAATTAGGAGGGAAAGTTCTCATCCAATTCCACAGATATTCACAGATATTTAAGAATGGTTCAGATTAAAATGTAAAGAAAATTACACTCTTATATCTATAGCGGAGAAATATTATATTTACTGTGAGGGGGGAAAAAAAGCTATAATAGTTGCAAAAGTACTGCCCTTAGCTCGAAATTTCTAACATGCCATCTTAAAATGTTATATAAAATCATTGGCTTACGGTTAAAATCCATTCAACATAATAAAAATCCAGCTGCAGTTGATACACAATACCATGAAAGACCCCTAGAACTCCTTCCATCCCGTCCCCCCTTGACAGTTGTCTCTGTTTTGGCGCAAGAGTCACAATTCAGCAGTGTTCAAGTGCATTGTCATGATCTAGGAACAAGAATTGGTGTTTCCATAGCTTGGGCCTTTATCTCCTGATATTTTCTCTCAGCTATCCCAGCAGCATGGCTTTCACGTTTGACATGACCTGCCGCGCTTTTTTTTTGTCTCAACATTGTAGCTGTAAGCCCATTTCTCATTACCAGTGATAGCTCTCATCATGAAGTTTACGTCCTCGTTTATATGATCCAAAAGTTCCTGACAAATTGTAATGTGAATGTCTCTCTGATCCTGAGTCAGAAGCCATGGGTTGAACTTTGCAGCAACTCAACGTATTTCCAATTTTTTGGTCAAGATGTCAAAACACAACCCCATTTAAATGTTTCACTTGTTCACAATTTATCAAACAGCCATTTGACCATTTGAACACAAGCTTAACTGAACTTTGGTCACATGAGCGTCTTCAGTTGATGTCAAGGGTTACCATTAATGCAGATCATCTCGGTTGATTGCTGACCATCTTTGAATCACTTAAACCATTCATAACACTGTGTACAACCAAACAGTGATCACCATAAGCTTGTTAAATCATTTCATGAGTTTTCGTAAACATTTCCCCAAGTTTGACACAATATTTAATGTTGATACGCTGCTCGTGAAACTCAGTCATCTCAAAAATTGCAACACATGCACAGACAGTTCCTAAACAAAACAAAGCAGGGCGATGAATAATCACAATAGAATGACGAGCTAAACATTAGTTTAATTGCTAGGTTTGCTGCTGAGCAACAACACCTTCCGCATATTGCTACAACTTCGTGTTGGCGCACTATGTCAAAAGTTCAGAAACTTTATGAACAGAACTAGCACAAGCTTCATTGAATGGTACGACTCACACCAGTATTCTTAGTCCAGCCGGTTAATTTATCATTTGATTGCTAAAGTTTATAGAGCAAACAATTCTTCTACAAATAAGTACATCCAGCAAAGATTAAGCCAGACCACTTTGCAACACGGTTACGTTATCAATTTCTAATATTTTTACAGAATGGTCTCCTGAGGCAGTATGGTAAATGGGTGTACTGCATTTTATACATTTTTCCAGATATATTACATTCAAGACAACTTTGCTTTTCTTTGAGACAAAATAAAATTATAATCAAGTGGAGTTATTTTAAAAAAAATCAATTTTATTATGTTTTGTGTTCAAGAGTCTAGTTGATGGGTTCTACAAACTGATGCGTTCTCTGACTGAACTTGGAGCTGTGTGTGTCAAGGCAAATTTCAACCTGTGCCCTAAACCAGCTGTAGCCTACACACACAAGAGAAAAACCGCCACTTTTGAGTTGGAAATAAATCTTAGGCATTCTGTTTGGATATAAATATAAGTTTGGACTCTATCTTTAAAACAATGAGTTTGATATTTTAACACTTTTTAGTGGTTATCAAAACATCTCATACAAATAGTAAAAATAGCTAAGTGATTATAGCATTATATTTCAACATTTTCCAAAACTCGGTGAAATGTGGTGGCCCACACTTTATATAATTAAATCGAGGAGTGAAGAGGAGATCCCAAATCAGATAGTTAGTGTCTCAGAGCATTTCATCCCCTATTAGGACAGCTGAATAATATGAGTCCTACATGCATCGGTGGATGAATGGTCTAAGGTGTCACTCTCGTGTTAGAATAAAGTGCCGATGACAAGTAAATCGGAGTTTGAACCTTGGTAGGATGTACTGAGGGTGGTTTTTCCAAAATGGTTTTCCACTCTTCCCCCCACACAAATGTGGGTGAACTTCCTCTAACTTAAGTTAAGGATGAAGTCTTGTCATACAAACCATTGTGACATTCTGGTTGGAAAGTTTATGTACATAATTCTTGTACCCATTTTAAGTATTTTCATGAGTTGACCACAGGAGGCCACTTAAGAGGGTCCAAAACCATTGCCAAGAATAGTATCACCTTTTCTGAGAAGGTATGGATCAGGTCATTCTCAACTGGGTAAATTAGTGCAAAGTATGTTTAGACTTAAAAGATTTATCATAATCAAAAGCATGGATATCTGTCCTAAGACATCCCCCAATTTCCCATGCAGAGATTTATATTGATTATTTTGGTTCCTTGCCACAGTTCACTGAAGGTCACACAAATTTAATTACTGCGCTAGACACGAATTCTTAAGTTGTTTGGTTTATAACCTCTTATAATTCCCAACAATCTCAGCCATGATCAAAGTATTGAATTTATAAGTTGTTTTTGGACTTTAGTTTCCTATGTTCTATTGTATCATACAATAGAAGCCAGTTCATCTTCATGTTGTTCAAGAGATATGTGTTTTTCAAACGGCATTTGTCATTTCATGACTATTCTGTACTACACCAAACTGTCCCATATTGAGTGTTTTCATAAAAACCTGAAATCCGTCTTAATCATATTCGTTTGAAGTAAATGGAATTCCATGTTACCATGGCTACAATTAGCACCAGCCATAAGATTATTGTCTCATAATTATAATTAGTTTATGAATTGTTGCAGTTTATTCATCTACACTGGGAATTATATCCTGGATTACTTGACGAAGATCCCCAGATACAAATGATAGCAAGGTAGAACGAAACATTCAGGGAATTGGAAAAAGTCCTGTGATTAAGTAGAGTAGAGTCTCGGAAACTCGACATTCCGTGTAACTCGACACACGCACATGCACACAGTTGTTGGCGCCAGTCATCACAATCCAAGGTCATTCAACAGTGTATAACCTCTCAGTTTGTTTGTGCAACTCGAGTGGAACAGTTGTGCTGTGTTTGTTAGTTTTCCAATTCAGTAACATGTTTTTCGAATCAATACAATATTATGCAAAGTATTGTACTACATTTCTGTATATTACATGTATATATAGACACTATTCTATTAACATGTAATATATTGTACTGTACATATATTACTGTTACTGTACCATACAATACTATAGTATAGTACAAATGTACCTATAATATTTAATACTGTACTGTGATTCATCCTTGTTTAGTAATTGCATATCTTATGCAAGTTCATTCATAAAACTCAACATTTCAATAATTCGACACCGTCTCAGTCCACATTAGGTAGAGTTTCTGAGACTCTACTGTAGTTAAAATAAACCATGTTCAACAGGGGCCTTACTCTATAAAGTAGGTGATCAAGTCATGCATACACTAAGGGCCAGTTTCATAGTCAGAGTAAGTACACCTCAAGTGTGGCGCTACACTAAATGCAGAACGACACCTACCTAAACTGGATTGGTATGGGCCAGTTTCATAAGCAAAACCAACCCATTCCATTCTGGTTTAGGTAGGTGTCGTTCTGCATTTAGTTTAGCGCCACAGCTGAAGCATACTCAATCTGACTATGAAACTAGCCCTAAGTAAAGCAGCAAAAGGAGTGTACCCCAAGTTAAATTTCAGGTGGTCTTAATGTATAAATTCCCAACTCCAGTAAAGGTTCAACTAATCACTTCAAAGAACCCGCATAGCCCAGCTCAAACCCTACGTCTAACATTGAAATTCCTCACGGAAGAAAATGGAGAGAGGATGGTTCATGAAAAGCTGACATGAGATGGTATTAGAGTGTGTTTTTCTAGTGTGAACAATCTTTAGGTTTGATTCACTTTGCGTGCATCATCCATCTTATAAAATTATATTAATATAGACTAGAAGTAAGCGAAACAAAAATAAATACCATTTTTATTATCACTTTCAATCATTTCATAGTAGCGAGGAGGCAAATCTACGATGTGGTTGGAAGCAGAGTAATTGTACTGCTTGGTCGGTTATTAAAGCTAGGTTTTTAATAATAGCTTATTGAGCTCGTGAGTTGCAAAAGAGTTGTCCAGAAAATAAGGCCAATTTTGAGCAGTGGACTGAATTTTATTTGAACGCTGTAATCCTTAAACATTAAGTGGTAATATGGTTTAGACAAGTAATTTTTGTTCAATATATTATGAGTCAAAGTTAATAACACTTATAGATATTGTTACACAACATACATAGAATGTAAAATAGGCAGGCATTTGTATTTTAAAATGACATTTTTTTAAAACAATGTAATGTGTTGTTGGAACAATTATATTTATAGTGTATACATATTTTATCTTCCCATACTCATCCTCATCTTTTTATCTTATCTTCTTTAAAATTAAAACGGAATTTTTCTAACAGCACATCACATTTGTTTTTAAAATACACATACCTGCCAATTTTACATTTAGCATGGATTGTGACAATATATACTTCTGTTATTAACACCGACAGTGTGTTTATTATAAATTTAAGTAATTTTTACAAATTAATTGTTTGAAAGTAATATATGTTCATTCTAAATAGCGACAAAATATTTATAGCAACGTTGATTTGAGGCTTGTGTTAGTCTTGATATTTCTTTAATAACTCTACTCAATTAATTATATTATATAAATAACTCTTTAGGTTTAATATATTGTGGTTGGTAGTTTTATTTGATATACCTCTAGAAAGTAAGTGAGATTAGTAAGAAATAAATATTTTTGTTTATCGATTGCCAGATAAGGAGAACAAAATGTTAGTAAGGGAGTAAGACATGAGTTATTTATTGTGTCCTAAGCTTAAGGTTAGGCTGTAGAAAAGAATATTGATTTTTCAGTTTTTATAGCAAAACTTTTTTTTTGGCCAAAATAAATAAAATTTTCTTCAGTACAAACATAAAGTTTTTCTTCCCATGGTGATATTAACAGTAATTGTTGAATATTTGTCATGAGCATAGTGGCATTAGATGGCAAACTTTTTAGATGAAAAGAAAATTCCAGAACACGCTCGAGAGATATTCAACAACTTTTGATATTCCCATGTGAATAAAATTAAGCTTTAAGTTTGTTTATAAGCAATATTTGATTTCTTTTGACCAAAAAATATTTTTCGATCAAATATTTTAAAAAAACTTACCCTTTCTTGCATCCCCTGGATCCACACTTTAATTAAATTAGAATTAGTTACTATTTGTGTATGTTGAATGTTGAATATTCTTTAATAATATATCATTGATTTCATGTTGGGTATGTGTTTAATCAAATTTGTATGTTTAGTTTAGATATAATTTTCACTGTTACTATTAGCAATACACGTATACAATTATTTATAATCAGTAACTGCACTGATTTGTCAAATTGAGGTAGAGAGTGTGTGTTAATATTGCCCGTTATTAGAAATGGAGGTGCTTGTTTATTGAGTTCAGCTCATGTTGGGTCTAGTTTTAGATGTATAGCTTATTCAATCATTCAGTAGTCTCCCAGCAACAAGACTAGCAACTTACACACTTGACGGACACTAGCACGCTCAAGCAACCAACAAGAGAAAATACTAATTTTATGTGTATTAAGACAAAATAGTGAGTAAAATTAGCTATTTAATATAGAAAAAGAACTCATAATAATACCAAAGAGTGCATTGAGTTCAGTTATAAAGGCCTACAATGTGTATTCAATTTAAACCCAATTTGGTAAAAATTACTTAAAAAGAAATCAAGGGTAAGTATTTAAAAGAAAAATAACCAAAATAAAAATCCAAATCATTTTAGAAATCACACCTTTTTGAAAATATAAATATATTTTAGGCTCATTATCTGATATAACATAAAGTAAACAACCAGGCAAATAAACGGAAATGTTTATTCATTTCAAACAATATTGCAAACTTGTATTATTGTGTACATACACAAGTACACTTCCTTTTATACATAGGCCTAAAATATAAAATTACATATTTTTTTCTGAAGCATAAAACAACATCTTTTTACAGTTTTAAAGAAAGCTTGCTGCAATCTGGGTTAACAAATATTCATGACAATTTATTAAATTTACTGACTCTTCTATTGCTTTGACTTTATCGTTTTCAATCTTCTGGACCTCAATTCTTAATTTATCTTGAACCAAACAAACTTCAATCAATGATTGCATACAAGCTTTAAAAATATATTAAATCAATAATTTTTATGTCGTCGAGAAGTGTGTTTCTTTAAATTTCCTTTAAAATATGATTTATAAGAACAAAAATTACACTGAAACTGTGGGTCTTTGCCACATCCAAATCTGAGGTGAAGGTATAATGAATTCTTCCACTTATATGCTTTAAAGCAACGAGGACATACAAATGGTTTCTCCTGTACATCACATAAAAACGAATTTCCAACTGGTGCTGAGATACCGACAGAAGTTTCAACATTCCATAATGCAGAAGGAACAAATGAATGTAAGCCCAATTCATCTGGATTTGAAATATTTTTCATGATAATATCCCTGGAATCTCTCTTCAAGCATGAAGTGAATCTCCCTGATTTCACTTCTGGAACAATTATAAAGATAATTTATTTCAATTTTGGAAAAACAATATTGATATTAATAATTTAGTTTAGTTGTGCGTTTAAAGCAAGAAGATTAGTTAAGTTGTCTACATGGTTGAGATTAAGAAGTTAGCTAAAAGAAAATACGCTTCTGTTAGCATGGCATTAGGATGGATAGATCACAATAATATATTTAAATACCCATTAACATTGGGTCCTAAGGCGAGCACTTCATTCCAAGACCACCGAAGTCAATTTGATAAAAATATATATTAGTAAATATTTTAATATTATTTTATATGCAAACATTTTGATACAACATAACTAATTTTACAAATAGTGTAAGTTTTCAATTAAGCATTTATATAATTATTGATTAAAATAATCCACTTCAATACCTAATTAATCATCTATGTGAACTAATTATACACTTCTGGGCTGATACGCGTGCCAGTATGTCGCTATCAATATGAAATATGATTTTCAATTACTTATATGTTTGTGTTACCATAGGCATGTGAAGAAATACTGTTTTAATATTCATGGGGGCTGATCGATGGGGGTAGGGAATGAGAATTATTGACATATTATTGTCAAAACACCTAAAAAACAAAGACTCTGCTGCTTTCAAAGACACTCAAAAGAAAAGAAACTTAAGTGTTCTTAATGAATGCATGTAGAGCCCAAACTACATCAAACCTTGATTAATAAACTAAAAATGTTAAGCTCATAACTGATTAATTGGTCCTGAAAAATTATCGCTAGTAATTATGTATTTTAATACATTTAAAAATGACACTTGAACTTGGATTTGAAAAATGGTTAGTTTGGTTTTGAATGTCAATGTTCCACCAATGAGATACCAGGTCATCATTATATGCTTAGGGTGATTTTTCAAGTTGGCACTAAGGTTAGAACCTGTTATTTTTTGTATGTATATTTTTTTAAGTTTTATTTAGCACTCAAAAGATATAATTATATTTAAACTGTAGTCAGAGAATATAATCAAACTTAAAACATTAATTTTAGTACTTTATTGTAGCACCAGGAAAAACTATTTTCTCACTTATAAATATAATTATACATTTCGTTATGGAAACTCTCTTTTCCCTAATTGAGGTACATTTTGTTATGGGTGGTATATGTAAGAATTTACAGGACTGTGGGAGAGAAACATAAAATTATAGCTTATACAAAGAAAAGAAGAACACAGTTGGCACGTATTTCAAGAAATGTATTTTTTATTTACGATGAGCTACCAGATTATGTGAGTGCTGTTGTTTATAATAAGGCATACAGTGAATCAGATGGCGAGGAAACCAAATATTTTATTTATTCTATCTCAAGAAACAAATTTCTAAATTAAGTTTATACTGTTGTCAATAATGGAGATAACATTAATTCAGATAATAAAGAAAAAATTATTAATATCAATTAATAGAACAGACAATTTACACTGTTTTCATTTCTGGATTAGATGCCAGCAAAACTTATTATAAAAACATAATTTACAAATGTCCAACTTATATAACTAGGATTATTTAAAGGCCATAAAAATAATTAACAACCCAGGAAGAATGACAGTGGATGTAAGAATTTAGTGCATGTCATGAATTAGATTAGACTCCTCAATTCATAAGCTCAAGGTTTAGAATCTCTGAAAATTGTTTATATAGTAGTCTGGTATCGGCAATCAATAACTCGACATTCCATATAACTCGACACGCGCACGTGCACACAGTTGTTGGTGCCAGTCATCACAATCCAAGGTCATTCAACAGTATAACCTCTTAGTTTGTTTGTGCAACTCGAGTGGAACAGTCGTGCTGTGTTTGTTAGTTTTCCAATTCAGTAACGTGTTATTCGAATCAATACAATATTATATTTACAGTACTGTATTGCTTTTCTGTATATTACACGTTTGTATTTATACCATTATATTAACACATAATATATTGTACTGTACATATATTACCTATAATATTCTATACTGTACTGTGATTCATCCTTGTTTAGTAAACATGCATCTTATGCAAGTTCATTCATAAAACTCAACATTTCAATAATTCAACATCATCTCTGTTCACATTAGATCAAGTTTCCGACACTACTGTAATTTGAAATGGTGTATCTAAATAAAAGTGAAACATAACAGAGCACAAGCAAAGGACAGTTAGAAGTTCAGAGAGTATAAAATAATTTTCAATCATCCGTGAGGACGGATATATAATATATACCACAATCTCAGCCCCCAAACATAAAGAAAACTTGTTTGACTGTTTCAGAAACCAAGTCATAGAGAACAAATTCCCCAACAATAAGGTTTAATATAAAGATGACAAAATTAGCAAAAATATGAAATAGAATTTTACCTGTTTTTAATAGTGACATAATATTTGTGAACAGTATTTATTTAGTCATTAATTTTTTTATTTTACACCGTACAAATTTTTCCATTTTGTATTCTTTTTTTTTTTAACTGATTAAATATTGTGTATTATAAACACTTAATTAAAGATATTCACTAGGAAGACTTTTCTACTCAATTTCTTGTCCAAGCCAAACGAGTAGTAAGAGGCGGTACTGAAAGAATTCTTGTCTAACACCAGAAGAAATCAACACACTTACTGTCCAAATAGTTGGGATGTACTCGAGGCTTACGCCTACTTCTAGAACAATGCCTTTAAACTTATGGATGACAACCAAAGTTTGGGCCATGGAAATAATTCAAACGGGTTGCAAATAAAAAGTTTTACTATGGCATGTAATGACAACTTATAAATAATGTATAATTTTACAAAGTCAAAATACAAATCTGCAATTCTGTGAAAAAATAAATTAATCACAAAATCAAAATGATGTGTTTACTCTTCTGTTTGTAACTAAACTCCTAAACAGCAGCGGATACAATATACTGAGAAAACTGACTGGATCAGACTAAAGCAATTTGTCCAATTTGTCTACTTCTGACTCTGTAGTGGATAGTCGCTTGTCAAGGTTGTTTTTCTGTACACCTAGAACACACACAGCCTCCAGGTGAAAATGGCTACGCTCATTGGGAGAGCTTGAGTCATTCAACACGTGTATTGGTAGATGCTATCAAGGTGCATCAAAAAAAATAAAGAGTTCATTTTAAACATGGTTTCACTATAGAGATGACACAACTACCCATTTCTAGTCAATCAACCGGCTTCCACAAAGCTAGGTTTAGGTAGTAACCCAACACCCTCTTCACACAGTCTTACGTCTCAAAGAGCTTACATAGACTGAACATTATGATTACTATGGTCCCTTTATGACGAACATGTTAAAAGTGAGGTGTTTAAAAACGGCACATTTGGAAGTATTTTTATCACTGAGCAGTGATACTAGCAAACCCTAGTGTTGATGGACTCAAGCTGGCTCAAGGAGCTTAGCGAAACTTCAATAAGGCTGAGGATATGATATATCCTTCTACTACTGATCACATGTTTGCAGTGTTCTTGTTTCAAGTTTCACGGTTTCAAGGAGTCCATCTTAAGAATGTAATTCACTAAATTTCAATTATAGTATAACATAACTTAGTTTGTTAAATGATTCAAGTTTTTTTTTACAAATTTAAAGCATATATAAAAAAATAATTGTAGTTTGAGTTTACTACATAGAATCTGGATACAATTATGCTATGCAAAAAAAAAATCCCAAGGCGTGAGCCAGCGAGTTATACCAACTGAGCAGCCGTTGTTGTTAGCGATGATAGCGCCAAAATTTGCAGATAGAGGGTGTTATGTGGTAAGTACAATGAACCCCCCAGCCATTAATCTCAGTTTTTTAAAACAGAACTACAACTTATTCATTCAAGTAGCTCCTTGTTTGTAATCACGAAGCTGAGTTTGACACTGTTCCAGACAGACTGCTTCACAGATAATTCTGGAAGCACCGGGGATTGAACCTGGGACGACTGGATATGTAGCCAGGAACCCTGACCACTTGAACACAAAGGAGGTCATGATATGCAAACAAACCAACATTAAATAAAATGTAAACTATTTTTCATTATATTAAATTTTAATAGTAACTTTTTTTTTTCAACTACCTGGGTCACAAGTTAAGCTAACAGCGAAACGTAGGTAATTAATTAAAAATGTTGAAAATCACTGTTGAAGAAAGTTTACACATCGGGGTGTCTACTGAGTTGGAGTAACAAAAATTGGTGATTTTTTGGTGACTTTTTTGAGCATAAAATTCCTTCTGTAAACGGTCAAAGACTATTTAATGCATATATAGGCATAATGCACTCACACACAACATTAAACTTTAACTAGATGGCGAACGTTAGCCTTGTCCTTGGTATTGCAGTAAAAACAAACAGGCTACTAGTGGATAGTGAATGGCATCATGAGTAGTTGTTGGCTTGACATTCGACGCGTTCATGTTGTTACCATGTGCGGGAAATTCAAACAACAATATTTTCGCGACTTTATGACTAAAATATTGAAAATTCATTACTTTTCAGGGACTTTCGTGGCCTTTTTTGCAATTAGTAACTTTTTCATGACTTGGTGACTTTCATGATCCAGTCGACACCATGCTGACATGGTATTAGTTTGATTTATCACCAAAGTTATGTTTGAATTTATAATTTTTTTTCACTGTAGATCTTTCAACACAAGGTTTAGTAATAAGAGATTAGACCATCATAAAAAAAATTATTTATAAAGCAAAGAACTTTAATAAATGTTATTAAATTTGGTATTAAAAATATCACTCAACCATTGTACATTGTTTGTAGAGATTAAATGAAGCACACTGGATTAATTAAAAGTTTATATTCTTTCCAGTGTACTGGGAAGATTAAATATCATTTTAAATTATAACCAGATTATAGCCACAGTAGTTTAGTTTTCTGCACTTGTCACTTAACACAACCAAAATCGATGCAATTCTAAGACTTGTTTTTCATTTTATATAATGTATTTTTATTCGCATATTTTATTATATGCTAAAGTGAAATAAATTTCCAGCGTTTTTGAATTATACTATCATGTCTATATACTCCTCTTCCACCTCTGATCAAGACTATAGTCTCCACAACTATGCCAGCTATCCATCTCCACAATCCGTTTCAGAGAGGATCATCCCAATGTGCAGTGTTAGCGGTAAATGCCACTAAATAGAATGCACAAATACCGTCAATTAAAAACAAACAACATCTTAACTGAAATACCTGGTGGTAGCTCAGACCCTACTATGCAAACAACGCACAATACAAACATTGGTAATGTCACCACGCTTGCCCAGGCTAAATTTATAGGAATTAGCCCCACTTTTATTCCTACTCGTAACAAATAGCTGTACAAAGCGGAAATTAAAGTCCTTCGCCAGCCACTACACACAACTTTTAATTAACAACCTGAACAACACATACTAGATATTTGTCCCTTCAGGACACAGGAAGGATGGATATATAATTATATATATCAAGAGTGACATCTGAAAATTACATGCCTGGACATATGAATAAATGAAAGTAGTTTTAGTAATTTTTTTAAATGTCAGATATGGTCCTTTCTACCAAAATATACCAATAAAATGTGTGTTCTATGGGTGGTTAGTAGTCACTTTGGAACGTGACAATGTACAGCACCATGTGACTTAATACTTGGCACAAGCTTAACAATAACAAAAAACAAATCATCACATGTTGACAAACTGTGAAAACCAACAAGCTGAAACTGCACAAAATAAAATAAATTATATTTCATTTGGTTAAATTGTATTTGAATTTGAAAAAATTTGCAAGAGCATTGTGTGAATTGTGAAAACTAAAGAAGAGATTTACAAATATCACAAAAATAATGTATTAATAAATCTAATATAATTTTTCAATCACATCATAGTCATAAATTAAATTTACTCATCGGAAGTGCCATTTTAAGAAGTTGTCTAAAACACTTATGTCTGAAATGTGGCTAGTATCTCTTATATTTTATTTTAAATCAAAACCCACAAAGAATAGGCCCACATAAACATCTGTTAGAATATTAATTATTATGAAGCCTGTTAATATGTTTTTTCAAATCTCCTTTAAAATAAGATTTGTGTGTACAAAAAGGACACGGAAACTGTGGATCTTTTCCACAGCCAAATCTGAGGTGAATGTTTAATGATTTTCGCCATTTATATGTTTTAAAACAACGAGGACATACAAATTGTTGCTCTTGAGTATCACACGGGAAATAACTGCCAAATGATGAGATGCCAAATGAAGACTCGTCCGGAACAGAGAAATTCGATATCATTTCTTCTGGATTTGTAAAATGTTTCAAGGATATCTGCTGTTGAACATCTGGAACATTTAGTCATTTGTGACATATTTTTATTTTGAAAGATAGTATTTCTAATTAACTTTTCAACTAATTTTTTTTCTGATTAAATTCTTCTTAGCAAAAGCAATGTTAATACATTTTTAAAATGGGATGGGTCGGTTATATGGAAGAAGCAGGAAAAATTCAAATAAAAACTTCGAATGTTATTGTCTATTATATTCAAAACACAGGACACTAATAACTTAAGGAGTAGAATAAAGGAAATGTGTCCATATGGATAAAGAATGGGAAAATCCTGGTGAAATTTTGAGCTGTTAATAGTAATTATAAGTCAATTGATTTTTTTATTCAATTGATTAATATTTTACAATAAAATTGAGATCTTTGAAATTGTATTCTGATAATTTAAAAAACCAAATTGAAGACTCTCTAAAAAAATTGTATATTCTCAAGACCTAATAAAGAATGAATGTCAATAATGTGAGTTTATTATATTCATTCAAATGCACCTATTTATTGAATACTTATCAATTAAATTTTGAATTTCTAAAAAAAAAAATTACAAGTTGTATTATATACATTTACTTTGGAATATAAAATTGGTGGATTTTTTATGAATAAGTTATATTTTACATACAAAGTACACTCATCTATATTAATTATAAAAGGAGTAAATATAGATTATCGAAATTAGTAAACATTTTACATTAAATAAAGTGTTTCTTACCTAAATATCTTACCTTATTGTGTATTCATTAACTTACCAGAGTGATAATAAATAACAAAAATCTGAGTTTAGACATTACTATACAATTATATTTCATGTATTGATCCAAATACAGTTTTATAATATAGCCATAACCAGTTTAGATTGGAATATGCTCCAAATAATAAATATACAAAGTTGAATGGTTAAATCAATAGCCATGCCCTTGGATTAAACCAATTTTTCATTTTTATTCCTAGGAAAAGTAATATTATTCTATTAGAATTATGAAGGCTAAATGATCTATTTTGTTAGGTTAACAAACAAAAGATGGAAAATGAACTACATTGTCTCAGTTAAAGATACACACATAGATGAAATTTAGTTACTGCTAAGAAAATAGTGGTGGACAGGAGTATCTTTCTGAGCGACCTGAACCACATCAAGACTACATCTTGTCATAGCGCACAGGGTAACAGACAGAAACTCTATATCTCAATTTGTCAAAAGAATTAATGAACAGTGGTGTAACACCCAGGCCTGCAATGCCCCCAATGGTACAAGGGGGAATGTTAAAGGGAAAGGGAACTTTAAATTATTATAAATTTAGTGGAAATAATTGTAACCAAATAACTTATGTGCTGATTATTGACAATTTAGATAGTTGAATATGTTTATCATAAATTGTTGTAAATTATAACTAAGCTATAGCATTATTTCAATCAGTTTTAAATAGAGCACCATTTTTTTTTATCTTCATGCAGTCAAGCTGACTGACTGATGATGTTCCCAATATAAAATCGAGGCTAAACCAATCCTTATAAGGTATGATTATTAAATTAGTAATTATTTAGGACTATTAATCATTTCTTGTAATATTAACTAAGGTGTTAGATGACTTGGAAAAGGGGGAGGGGGGGCTGAAAATAAACCTTACAGGGGGGCCCAAGCTTAAATCTGTTTTGCCATTGTTAATAAACATTATGATTTCTATTTTTGATTGCGAGAGGTGATTTTGAAGTTTCTAAAAAGAACATGAGATTGCTTTTTTAAGTAATAATTGTTTGCTGTTACTATTTTTTCATATCTGGTTTTATTTAACCTGAATTAATGGAAGTATTAATTTTACCAATTTACTCAACATCATTGTTAGAGAGAAAAATAAAGTAAGATAAGTATTACTTTCAATGAACAACCAATACTTGCTGTAAACAAATTTAAAAAAAATTGTGAGTAAATATGATTTCTTAGTACCTATATATTGAGTGGGAAAATATAGTTTTCAAGTAACCATTGTTTTAAACATGACCATAACAATACTAAAATAAGTTTATACAAAAAAGCATGTTATGTTAGTTTAAATATTAACTATTATTAGGTAAATTGACAGCTTGTTAACTATTTGGTATCTAAATATACATTATTACATAAAATATGTACTCACCATGATCATCCAGAAAAATCAATCTTAGATAAATTATGAATAATTAAATTTAATCTAAAATGATATTTATAACTTAGCTCTTTAAAATCTTTGATATTTTAACTTATTTATATTTTCTTACATAAACTTAAAAATATCTTTAATTACCTATCTAAGTATTTAAAACACCTTATCTTAATTTAAATTTTCCCACTTAAATTAATAGAGAATAATTAATATTGGAATGTTAACAACTTAATACTATGAAACACCAGGTAAATAAATGATTCAAGAAAGAAAAACATGATTAGGTGGACTAAGATAGTTTTCAATAAAAGAGTTTTAAAATATTTCTTTGAAATAATCTAGAAAGAACAATAGAGAAATATGAATGTCAAAAAAGCTAGTTAAACACTAGTTTTTAGTTTGACCACAAATTTAGTGGCAGTTTTTGTAAAAAAAGCATTGTTATTCTTGTGTGTAAAAGTCAAATGTATTATAGTTTCAGTCAGTGGCACACAAATAAATTTTCTTTTGGGAGAGCAAACAATAAAAGTTGTGGCTAGAATTATTTTGAAGTAAAGGGGAGACAAGGGGAGGGTTATTGGCCCATTTCCATAACCATTGGAAGCGAAGTCAATTTATGACTATTAAAATGCCTATAATCGCAGTTTAAATTCTTTTTGTGTTAACTAAGTGCAGAAATTTCAATATTGCAAATGGCCTTAGTTTAAATAAGAAATATCAAAGCTATTTTTTCAATTAGTAGTTTTAGGCGCGTTTAATGTAGGGCTGGGCCGATGCCGATAACCGATCCGATTTATCGGCCGATATTGGCAGAATCGGCCAAGGATGATCGGTTTTTTTTTATCACACAGATGTTTTACGCTGATAATTCATTACTTATTCATACCGAAAAAACAATGAATATGTCCAAGATAATGTATCATGATTGTGCCAATGTGTACTCTAGGAGCTAGCTGCACAGAACCGCGATCATTAATCATGTGTTTTCCTTTTCGTCATGGTGCGTGATGTCATCTGCATGCCGATTACTGAGTGCTCCAAGATCCGCTCAATCAAGTGCTCACTGAACGCTCCTCAAGATCAGTTCTTAGAGCATGTTCAAGTTTAATGTCGAAGTACCAATTTACAGCTGTTGTAAATAGTTGTTTGATTATTTTGTAATTTAATTGAGAATTAATATATTGATCATTTAATTGATAAATAATCTTATATATATATATAAATCTGTCTCAGTTACCGGCAATATCTACAAAAGGGCTAGTCGGCTAATTGGCCCAGCACTAGTATAATGTCTGTAATGGTAGGCTTACCACAATATTTTCCCCACAAACTGGGACACTTTTAGTGTTTTACTGAAAGAGAAGCATCAATGGTGGAAGAACCTTAATTATCTAGGTTGGAGGGGACAGCTAGCAAAATAAAGGATTTTGCCCTCCACCCTAAAAGGGAGTACAAGTAACCTTTTCATGAAAATGTTAAGAGAAAAATTGATCAACCTAAAAGCTATTCTGAGGGGTCTTTTCTTAGAAATTTTAAAACATTTAAATGACTCTCAAAAATTTTTGGAGTAGTTCTTACCCGGGATTTTTTTTAAAACTAGTTTCCTCTAGAAGCTAAATAAATTAGTCTTCTACCAGAAATTTTCGAAAATTGGATGCTCCAGAAGCTGTTTGTAATGGTCTTTGCATGGAAATTTGTTGAAGATTAAATGCCCCAAGAAGTCATTTTGCGGGGAAAGGTATTTTCACCTTTCAGGGTTCTTTTACATGCCACAATCGATATGGGACTGACGGCTCTATTTCCCCTCCAAAAAAAAGTTGTGCTAAGGATTTTTATCGCTCAAGAAAAATCCGTCAACCTTGGCTGGGTTTGATTCCACCAACATCGGGTACTGAGGACACTTCACCCCAAGACCGCCGAGGTCAATCATAGCTATAAAAAATTGTACAACTAAATGTTGCATTTTTAAAGTAGTAGATAAGAACCCAAAAAGTGAAACAATTAGGCTGAAAATTTAATGGGTGGTAAGATAGGATGATAAAAAAAAGTCGGACATAAAAATAATGTTTTCTTGGATATTATTAAAAAATAACCAAGAAGATAACCTTATCATTTATCACTCCTTATCAAATAAATACGAACATTATTAAAAAAATAAAAAATATATTATCTAAATATGTTAAGATGTATTTAAATTTCAAAATAAAATACCAGAATATTGATAAGTTTATCATGGTAATAATGGTAACTAAAGATGAGTGTTTCCGAATCTCTTCTGTGATAATTAATCAGTAAAATCACAATATACTAAATTTTGAATTCATATTTTATTTTCAATCAATATTAATTATGTCTCCATGAAAAAGACACTAAGAAATTGACTAGTGTGTTTTACTTAGATGTGGGAAGTTGTGATTACTATCTTGATTTAATTTATCTTAACTCTTTACCAGGAGCATTGAACGCCTTTGTTTGTACACGCATTCCCTAGGGTAGGTGTTAATCAACGTTTCGTTACAATATGTTATTGTAATGCCATCTTTCAATAAGCCACTTTAACTTTTAGCTGGTCCAAATACGTCATATTGAAGAAGATAAATGGGGATTTTGGTTTAATGCTATCATATGACCATGAATAAAATTATAAATGAAAAAATAAATCAATGAAAAAATCTGTCAGATAAACAGTATACAAGTATAAAAGTGGTTGTCAGGCCTACGCAAATAGCTGTACTACACTCACGGCAGAATATGGGTTAAATAGCAAGTGAGTCTGAGAAACAATATTTTTTCCATAGAAAACGTTCTCAGAATGAAGGTGGTCTGAGGGAAAGACCCGCTGACATAGAGTTTTACAACTTTTTGATGTTGTTAGGCCAGTTTCATATAACTTATGACATTCACTGAATCAGTGATTTCATCGTCATAAAATTGAATGTTATTTTTAGATATTGTTTCACCACAACATTTGTGGAGTTAGGCAATGGTGTTTTATTTATTTGAATATTTTTATACTAACCAATTACAATAAAACTGTGAGGCTGCAAATATGATTATTTTTTTCTGTTTACCAATGTTTTAATTTTAAGCACTCAATCTCAGCACTCAATATTATTTTTGTTGTTTGTGATTTATATGCAAGTTTTGCTTTTGGAATTCAAAAACTTTTCGTTTATTTTCTGACTTAGAAAATTTAGACCAATGGGCATATGATATGGTTTCATTGTCAAGGTCATTTAGTCTAATTGGCTGGTAATGAGGGGGGTTGATGTTCGAATTCCAGCCAGGTTTGATGTGTTTTTCCTTAAGTGGTTTGACACTCGTTCTCCCCACAAATGAGGTTACATTTCCTCATACCTTCCTCATCCCATAGTATATATATTATATTAGCATAGTAGATGTATATATACTATGCTAATTTTATTTGGAATGAGGAAGATATAATTCTGAAGAAATGTACCCTCATTTGTGGAGAGAATGAGTGGCAAACCACTTAGGAATAAACACCCTCATCACACCCAGCTGGAATTTGAACACCAACTTCCCCGTTACCAGCCAACCAAACTAAATGACCTTGACAATGAGACCTTAGCTTATGCCCATTGGTGTTAGTACCAGTCGGGTATACACTTTTTAAGTCAATATATATATAGGAGTAGGATTAGGTTGTAAGGAAGTAGTGTGGAGCGAAGTTGGACAAAATAAGCTTGTTTGTTGGATATAGTTCAAATTCCATTGACCAAGATATATTTATTACAAGTATACTAGTGGTGCTTGGATGATGCTATGAGTTTAAGGAGAATCAAACTACTTCTCACTATCAGCAGTTTTCTTGTAGATGCTACTAAGCTAAGTTGATCATTTTATTGAAATTATTTTAAAAGTACACTTGCATTTAAATATTTAAGTTTGCTTTAAAATAAAATATATGTTTAGTAATTTTATAAGTAATTAAACTCTTTTTATATATGTTTTAAACCCAAGCAGTCGCTACATTAAATATCCTTATCATTTATCTTTGTGCTTATTCTTCCAGCTCGATGAAACATAAAAAGGAAGTAAAACCAAGATGAACTGTGAAATTTAACAAAATCCTAACAGAAAATTCTTATAGACTTTTTCACTAAAATATATTGATATAATTTCCAGAAGACTTAATCTAGGTACCTAAGATAAATTATTATTTATTTTATTCCCAAAAACAAATATAATAATTTTTGCTAAAACTGAATATTTACTTTAAAATGTATTGCTCTGCAAAAGTATGATCATTCTTTAAAGAGCTAAACACAGCAAAGAATACCAAGCAAATAGTTATAAGCAAAGATTATAATGATTGTATGAGTACCAGCCAGGCTTGGTGGCTGTAAGCATAAAGGGCAGGTTAGGTTGAGATTAATAAAAGATCGCTATTGGCATTAAACAGGATAATTTCATTTAAATTTTCATCTAATTTATTTTAGATATCTATGTAAGCTTTCTGAACCGACTGATTATATTAGCACACGAGAATTTCTATGAGCGTGAACGAAAACTCCCCCTCCTAAGAAAGTTGTGCAATGAATTTTTACCGTTCAAGAAAAATCCATCAACCTTGGCTGGGTTTGAAGATATGAACATTGGTCCTGAGACAAGCACTTTACTCCAAGACCACTGAGGTCAACATACATTTTTTAAAATAATGCTAAACATATAACATAAGAACAAACTAAAAATACTAATATTTCAATTTTAAAATGGTAAAATGATTTAATTGGCGAATAGGTTTTTACGAGAATACAATTTCTATTTTTTATAACTATTTAGTATTATGGTTAACACACAAGTCATAATGGTTCAATCCAAAAGGTAGGGGTGTTGAAATATATTTAGAAGTAATATACCTACATTAGCATTGAGAGAAAATGTAATAAAATTATAAGTTACAGTTGGAAAAGCCTTTCCTCTTCACCTGGTCAAGATTCAATCTTTGGCTTCCTTCTTGACAGCAATTAACTTTTTTCAAGTCAAATGTCTTAAACTATGTAAGCAATGATGCAGGTTATAAGTTATAAATAAACAATATTTGAGGAAGCTAAGAGATAGTGACTTTAAGGTAAGCCAAAATAATACTATTAAGAAGCATGCTCCTTCAAAAATACTGGATTTTAAATAAACAGAAAACTTTCAAATTGCACAGGGATTTTATTACACTTCAAAAGTACACATCTAATATCAAAATCATTGGTTGTGAGTCAAATTATTGGACAAGGATGACAACAATACAACCACTTTATATTGTTGCTCATACATTTGATATTAAACAACAATAAGGAAAGTGACATGTCCATTGAGCAATGAAAAATCTAAATGTTCATTCTGTCATTTATTGTCTGGAAATTTATATTTGCTTCATTATGTCTCGAAAATGAAATACTCATGTGCAAAAAAAAAATGGCTTCTAAGTTTAACACGAATACAACTTGAGAATGCAAGTTTTCATTTTATAGTCCTAATAACTTTCAATAAAATAAATCCCCTTCTAAAGAATAGACAGCATCACTCAGTTTTATAACTGCTTGCTCTCTCTATCTATTAATATAAATCAAACTACACCCATTTTAAAATTAAATACAAGCCAACATAATACATGTATTGAATTATAAACTTGAATGTCGCCGAACAATGTGTTTCTTTAAATCTGCTTTGTAATATGATTTATGATGACAAAAAGGACATTGAAACTGTGGAGCTTTGCCACAGCCATATTTGATATGTTTGACTAAAGAGCCCTTTCTTTGGTATATGTTATGGCAACGGGGACATTTAAAAAATTGTTTATCCTGTACTTTGTAGAAAATAGAAAAATCAACTTTTGATGCAATGTCAATAGGAGGATCCCATGATGATGCTGTAACAGATGACCTTGATTCTATATCATTTGGATCTTCAACATTTCCCATAAAGCTCTTTGATTTCACACCTGTAACAATTAGTAATGTGTGACTTTATGTAGACAAGAAACAAAGTTTTCACTTGTGGAATATAATCAATAAAACCCACATCTATTTCTTATAGTAATTGATTAAATAGTATTTTAAATAAATGTTACACATAAATACACACACCAAATGACCTAGTCAAATTTAGGCCAAGTAGACTTAGTCGAACGGCAAATTTTGAGAGGTGAAGAGCAATAGAAAATTATCGATCAAGTTATTTGAGACAGAAAAATTGGGGAAATATTCAAGACTGTGGTCTGGTCCTCGTCCGGCACAATGACTCGGCTTCTGGTAAAAAGGAACCTTTAGGAAACACAAACACATTTTGTTTCAGCCAATAATGATAACCTGTTACTTTATAATGTGTATTTTTCCAAAGATATTGAGATCATTTATGACCCGCTTCAGTGGCTGCGTTGTCTAAGGTGTCACTCTCGCAATAGACTGGACTGCCGATGACAGGGAGATCCCAGTTGAGTGTACCATGGTTGGTATTCCCTAAATGGTTTTCCAGTCTCCCTCCACACAAATGTGGCTACACTTTCTTTAAATTCAAATTAAAAAAAGCCATACATGAAAAGTGACCATTTCAGATTACATGTGTTTTATGTATAAATGTATAAAAATTGTTTTAGAAACTTTATAAATGTCATTAAAGTTTATTTTTATTCAAGTTAGACTGTAACAAGTGCCCATGGCTTAGAATAGATATTTAGTCATTAGTTAAGTTTGGATTGGTGAGTTGTGCATTTTGGTGTGTCTGCGTTTGTATTACTGTGTATTCCAGGCCTTAGATTGTAGTGGTGTTAAAAGTTTTAACTGAAAATTCACTTTCTACACACAGGTTCCAAAATATTGAAATTGAATTTTTCAACATAGCCCATGCTTATGTATGCTATTTAAATTATTTATCAATAAACTCAGTAGGAGTATAGATTATCTAAAAAAAAACTATATTAATAAAGCTTATTACATACCTTCAGACAAAATAAAAGAAGGGGCTCTTTCTTTAGATTAAAATGGCAGACTATTTTAACTTCTAGCTCTTCTCACAATGTCTAAATATTGTGCACTCAAGTACCCTACTTGATTTAAGAAAGAGGGTGGGGATAGCGATTTCAGATTAAATATTTCATTGTCTCTCTCGTGTGTGTATGTATTTATATTATGTATAATTATATTTAATTTTTATTAATTTAAGGTATTTAACATGCACTTCTTGACTGACTGATTATATCAGTACACGAGAATTTCTATGAGCAAGAGCGAAAGGGCCTAACAATTTTGCAGGCAAAAGTATTTTCACATACCTTCCAGGGTTATTTTACATGCCACAGTCAACATGGGGCTGATGGCTTTACTTCTCCTCTGAATAAAGTTGTGCTAAGGACTTTTATCGCTCAAGAAAAATTTGAACCCACGAATATTGGCTCCTGAGGCAAGCACTTTACCCCAAGACCATAGAGGTCGAACACACACACAATAAACAAATTCAGTTGATGGTTAGAATATATCTCAGCAATATGTATGTTTTGGAAACAACAAAATGCTTACAGACTTGTCCAAGTAATTTGAGTCATTCAATAACTGAAATGACACTTTACCTGTTTTAAATTTAATAATGTGTGGGGGCCTTTCAATAATCAGGGCATGTTGTGGGCACTTCTGTTTGCTCAAGTTGCATTTTAGGAACAATACTAATCAAGTGAAGGAGAAAAAATTGCAACAGATAGCCTAAGCAAACCTGGCCACACCTTATTCAACCCAACTTAAATAACTTCTAACTCAACCTAACATAAACTATTTAAGCGATACAAGATTTGGTACGGTTACGGTTAGTTATCTGTGACAAATTTATATTTTTCACTTCTTTAGTTCCGAATAGCGAGAATTTATTTTACCTGAAACACGGTATTAGTGGAATAGAATGCCATAGCATAATCCGACAATTAGGAGAAGATTTAAGTTAGTGAGTACATAAATTTGCATGAAATGAGTTTTGGCCATTTCTATTCAGCCAATGAGTGAAATACAATATTCAGAATGGGTTTTGAGTCTTTTTATAAGTTCAAGCCCTATGATTATAAATATCAGATGGTTGAATTTGGCTATTGAAGATTTATGTGTGTGTGTGTATATGTATATATATGTATATATATATATACACACAAACATAAATCTCTAATATATATTTGTATCATCAATATGGCTTGAATTTAGAAAAAGACTCAAAACTAATTTTGGGTTTATTCATAGTTTGTTAGATAGATAAAAAAACATTTCATACATTGGGTTAGACTTAGCATATTATTACTCCACTGAGCTATCTAAGTTTTTATCAATATTAAAGACATATTTATATCGAATCTTCTTTAGAATGTCAAAAGAGATGATAAAGTAAACTGATGGAATATTGAGTTACTTTGAGGAGTAATGAGGGTAAATGAAAGTTTAATTCATATACATTACTGTACATTTTGAGGAAACGTGAAGATATAGTTAGAACGAAGGTAAACAAAATAATCAAATGAAAACCCAAAAAGTTAAAACTTTATTCATACAACAGAAATACTTTTACACAAATTATTTCAGTTACCATCTATTTAGCAAATGCATTAAATAACAAATGAATTATTAAAGTAAGTGAATTATACATGTAGGAGCACATTGTATGTCATTATAAAATAGGTTTATCTTTTTTTTTACAGCATTATTTGGGTTGTTAGCTTTGAGCTTGAATCATAATACACAGCAAACTACTTGTACAATGCCTGATACATTCATTTAAAGTCCCTTACTGATAAAATTAATAATATAGAATTCCTTGTGACATTTATGTAATTTTACTGAATTTAAAAATCTCACATAAAGTATGTCACTTAAAGTCATGTAATGAGAATGGAAAAGAAGAGAATACCAAAGAGAATGATGAATATTAATTATTTAGAAAAAATACCACAAGGTAGACCAAGAGAGAGATGGGAGGAGCAGATAATAAAAAGTGTGTAAGTGAAAGGAGAAGAATGGAAGTAATTGAAGGAGCAAGAATGATGGAAGGACAGAGGAAGATGGAGGCATTTTACTAAGCTGAACCAGTCATTGGCTGGAAACAGTTGATAATGATGACCTAAAGTATGGTGTCATAACTTAGGGTTTGAAAGGCAGTGCTTCATCAACAAGCCATTTTTAGTTCATATAATGTTTAAGGCAATGGCTATAACTGTCATGAAAAGTGAGAATTACTTTCCTTAAAATCCTTATTTTTCTAATTTCTATGTTTTTTAAACACATAAACAATTATTTCATTATTAAAAATCTAATCAGAAAAGACACAGCAGTAACATAAGTCAACATTTGGGTTTATAATTATTTATATTGTTAAATATAACTGACCAAGCTATTTAACTAAAACCATATATAAATGAAATTTTAAGTCATTACAAAAAAACCTATTAATTATTTTGTAGCCACTTCACCCAAATTTTGAATTGAATCTTAATGAGCTTAGCTAAGAATATTACACAGATCAACGTGTATTACTACCCATTCAGGATATACGCTTATGTAATAATTATGCTATGGGTTAGGGATTAGGAAGGTTGAATTTTTATATGGAGTGTACCTGCATTTGCATGGAAAGAGTGGAAAACCATTTAGGGAAAAACAAGAAATCTGGATGTTTGTCATTGAATAAAATTAAATTAGGAAATAATAAACATATACTATTTGGAATTTGAATTATTAGTAATGTAATATTTATTTAAAAAATTATTTTCTAAAAAAGCACGCGCTAAAAATTCAAGTGTTAAGTGATAGTAAGAGTTATATAATATTTTTTTTATAACATGTATAAAATGTGAAAATAGGTTTTAATTGAATTTTGAGGAATAACCTAAACTTGTCACTCTGGTTTAATTAAAGAAAATTGAAATAACTGTAGTTGAAAAATGTCCTGAGAGACTTTATCATTTAAAAAAATGTAATAATAGGTTAAATTATTTTCATGTTTATAGGAGGAAAAGAGGTTAAAAAAAGTTAAATAATGTAGGATATTTTAATTAGTTAAAAACTTTACGAATAATATCTTTACCCTGTTTATGTTTTTATTATAATTAGTGTAAAATGAGCTAGAGCTGCACATTCATTTAGAGATTGTTAATTTAACATTTTTTTTTTGCTAACTTCTACAAATTTAGGAGAAAAGTGTTTGTTAAAAAATAACATTTTCTCTCAGAACCGAGATTTAAGAATAATTTTTAAACACAAAAACTAAGTATCATTACATTTTATGTTCATTTTGTGTGTGTAGAAATGGCAGTTATAAGTTTTATGTTTATTAACTTCTATATAATCATTTGTTGTTGATGATTAATTTGTAATTAGATCTATAAATTTTTATATAATGACCAAAGACCACTTCCTCTACACTCATGCTTGAAAGGAGAGATAAAAAAAACTCTGATGGATTTAAAAACAAGATTTAATTTACAAAGAAAATTTCAAATACATGTTCATGACAAATGTGTAAATACTATTCAACATGCTTGATCAGAATAGATCACTATTCAATTTAAATATTTTGACAGAGAATTCATGAAAACTTTATAAGTTTTGTGAAAGGATCAGCCATATCATATAAACTTTTTTTTTTAATCTGTAAATTTATGGAACTAAGGAAATCCATACATTTTGTGTTGAGGTTTGGGTAAAACTTTTTTTTCTAAACAAATTTATCAAAGTGTTCACATTATGGTCATGTGAAGGTAATGAGCCAAATTAGCTTGTGGCACAACACAAAGGTATAGATAAATGAATAAATAGTTAATGGTTGGTTATTTGGTAGTTCAGGTCAAGCTCTAGATAAAGTTATCTATCTCAAATTCAGAATTATTCAAAATAATATGTGGTTTGAAAGAACACACCAAATTAAACGAAAAATTGTTTGGAAAAAACCTGAAAGGTTATGTTTATTATTATTATTATTATTATTATTATTATTAAATGCCTTTAGCATATTTTATTGCACTTAAATAAACATAATGGAATTGTATAAAAATGACAAATATAATTAAACATAGCAACAAACATTCACAAACACTTAAATATGTTAATACCATATAATGCAGCATCTTTCTCAGCACATAAAATCGTTAAATACTGAAAGGGATTCAGTGACGCCAATTTAGTGGTTGGAGGATGAACACTTTTCAAATGAGCTACAAATTTTTTTTGAGTTTCTAGTATTTTTGTGTTTATATGAGGTGTTAAAGTGTTGCAACAAGGTTTACAGATATTTTGATTAAATGGTATTCATGTTTAAATGAGTTCTGTTGAATGAATTTAACTATGTAACAATCCTTTAAGTTATGCTGTTTAGTTTTTTCTGAGTTCTTGATTTTGTTGTCTCACTATGTATTGAGAATTTTTGCGGTGAGGCCCATGTATAGAGCAGTAAATTGTTACCAGTCTAGATGGAGAATTAGGTTAACTAGCACATTTCTTGGTGTGGCTGCCATTAAAGGGTAAATATAGTTGTTTATGTTGTTAGAGAAAGTGACTGTTGGCAGATTGGGATAATTAAACAAGAAAGTTAAAAACACAATCACTATCGAATTTGTTACATCCTACACTCTCTAGTGACAAAGGTGAGTTTTGATAGTAAAGGATTTACTAAAGAATATATATATCGAAGAATTGACAGAAATAAGCACAGTAAAATTTTACAAGGACTATTCTTTAAGGCAGCGTTTCCCAAAAGGTGTTCCGCGGAACCCTGGGGTTCCGTGGAAGGGTCAAAGGGGTTCCGAGTTCAGATCTTCGCGTTCAATTGTCAGACATTAAGCCTAATTTTAGTGCTATTATAAGTAAATATGTGAAAAAATTTCATTCTTCACATTAAATAGTTACTTTTTTTTGTACGATAAATGTTTTATAATACTTATAATAATTATTTTTTATTTATAATTATTCTTTCTTTTCATGTCAAACATGAAAATATTCAAACTACACTACAAGGTACAATCACTTTTGTTATTATCAAAATGGGGTTCCGCCAAAAAAAGTATGATCAATTAGGGTTCCGTGGCCAAAAAAAATTGGGAACCTCTGCTTTAAGGGATGCAACAAAGTCAGTTTTCAGGAATATCAAAAATGGGAAGTGGAAATGAAGCAAAATTCCTTATATTAAAATAAATGATAAAAAAAATTGTTTCATTCCATGCCAATTTGCTTACAAAATAGGGCTTTAAAAACACTATATTCATGCAATGATATATAATTCTGACAAAATTAAAATAACTTAATAACTACTTGTTTTTAAACTTGTATTGGAACTAAATTACCATTAATTAAAATTAAAAGCACTTATGTTGAATCAATATTTTCTTTTTCTTTGTTGCTTAAAATAGTTCTTGTAAACTAGAATGTTTCAATAGAAACACACTCTATTTTGCTTATTCAACTTTTAATTATTCTCAAATTACTGAGTAATAAGGTGTTGATGTGAGTTATATTTTACTGCCAAAGAGTCTGAAGCCTTAGTACAATTGTTAGCATGTCTGCCTACTGAGTTAAAGGTCCAGGTTCAATTCTCAACATGGCTGAAAAATGTATCATTGATGAAATGTGGGTTACCCCTTTCACTGTGATGAATTAATGGCTGGGAGCTGAGTTGTGTGCGGATATAGTCAGTCCATTCAGAAAGTGCATATTAAATATCTCAAATAAAATAAATACTGCCAGAGTACAAATAGAGTGGCTAATTCACCGGTTGGGAAATTATTATAAAGGAGATTTATTGTGTGATAGCTTAATATAAGAATATATATTTTGCTACTTTGTATGTTTTAATAAGTTGAATGGTATCTTTTGATTACTTTGAACTAAATTTGTTTTAACATTTTAGAAAAGATTCTAAAAATATGAATTAAGTAAGGAGTGTAATTAATAATAGATAAGATATGATAGATATTGTTAGATTTAGTGGTTATCAGATTATCAAAAATTAAGAATTAATACCGAAATAGCATTGAAAAAATTAGGTATTGAAAGAACATGCCTGGCAATGTACACAATAAATAGCACGAAATGTTTCAAATGGATACAATATAAACATGACTGTGGTAAGCTAACAATGTGTTACTTTTAATGGTTTTATGATGATCAAAAATAGAATTATTAACAAAATAATATTAATTAATTAGATAACAAATGAATATGCCTGAAAATATCCACAATAAAATTACAAAAAACACATTAAAATAGATAGAGAAATGCATAAGACCTAAATATAGTGATTAAAAATATTTGAGTGAAATACTTGAAATGATTATAACATGTAAAAATACAAATATAATTTTATTGGCTCATGTAGTGAGCTAAATGAGCCCATAAAATGTGTCAACTAAACCATTTAAGCGAATATAATATGTGTTGAGAATTGATGGCAAATTTAAGTATGTATAATAACAAAACAATATGTCAAATATAAGAATGTTATTAAAACCTTGATATTAGAATAAGTAATTAAAATATGTTCATCCCAAACAGCAGTGATTATATCAATTAATATTTAAATTAATTGTTTCAAATTAATAATAGAAATGTGATGAGATTAACTGTAAATCTGAAGTCTTAAATGTGAGTTTTACATGATGCAATAATTGAAACTTTGTTTCTTCCTCAAGATGACATTTGAAATGAAGAAACACGTCGAGAAATTAACCTTATAGGACTTCTATCAACTAGAAATTAAAGAAACAAGCAACTCTACTAACAATATAAGACTTCCCATTTATAGCTAATCTCTTTAAATTTCAACAAATAACTTGAAACAATTCATTTAAATATTACTTCCTATAATCACTGTTGTTTGGGTTAAACATAGGTTAAATGCTTACTATAATATCAAGGTTTTTAATAACATTCCTCTATTTAACATATTGTTTTGTCATCATATACACTTGAATTTGCCATCAATTATCAACACATATTTTTATTTTTTTTATTTTAAGGCGTGGTTCATATGTTTTAGAAGAAAGTGTGAGAAAGAGAAAGATTAAGAGTTTTAAGAAAGAGTTGGTATGACTTGATGTATGGATGTTTTTGAAGCGAAGGGAGTATGCAAGGATAGGGAAGTGTGTAGGAAATTAGTGAGGATGGATTAAGTATGAAGTATTTTTTTTAGATATATGTACAGTTTACTTTACATACCATAAGGGAACAGCGTGATTAGTTACATAATTATGTATGTATAAGATGAACATTTTATGGGTTCATTTAGTTCATTGCATGAGCCAATAAAATTATATTTGTAATTTATATGTAATAATCATTTCAAGTATTTCACTTATACACTATTAATTCATATATTTCTGTTTTAATATAATATGGTTCGATATCCAGTTTAATGTGTTTTTTTTTTAGTTTTGTGTGTGTATATTTGCAGGTATATTTTTTTAATTTGTTATCCAAGTTATTAAATATTATATTGTTAGTAATCCTATTTTTGATCATCTGATTACCATTAAATCTAACAATATCTCCAAGTCTTATCTATTATTAACTATGTTTTATTTGTCCAGAATTTGCTGTGAATTTTCATTTTAATATAAAGTATGGGATGATTATGATTTTTAATCTCAGTAATGTAATGTTAATTAATTCATTTTAAATAAGAAAAACAATATGTTTATCTATTGTTACAATTTAACTAACATTTCATGGATGGTTTGGTATTAGTTGGATGTACAAAAGTAATATTTTTAATATAACATGCTAAACATTGGAAATATGGTGTCTTACAAATATTCAATATATTAGAAATTGATGTGTTTGTTTTATTGATATAATCAAAGCATTGCCAAAATATTTGCCAAAGTGTGAAAATAACTTTAAAATAAAATGTTAATGAAATGAAAGAATATACCTTCAAATGTAAATATTTGTTTGTTTTTAAAAATATAAAGAGATTTTCAAGAACAAAGGTGTTTATTCTTTTTGTATATTATTTTTTTCTTAGCTTGAGCTATTGCATATATTTGTTATAATATAACTTTATTATTACAGTGATACATTACATTATGAAATGTAAGCACAAAAAATTAAATTAGAGATTTCTATGTCGTCGAATAACATGCTTTTTTAAATCCCCTTTAAAATAAGACTTATAAGAACAAAAAGTACATTGGAACTGTGGATCTTTGCCACATCCATATCTGAGATGAAGGTTCAAAGATGTCCTCCACTTGTATGTTTTATAGCAACGAGGACATACAAACTGTTGTGCCTGCACATCACCTCCAATCGACGATAAAATGTCAAATGAAGGATCGATATTCCATAACGGTGCTGGACCAGATGAACTTGAGCTCATATTGTTTGGATTTGTGAAATTTTCCATGAATAGCTTCAATTTCACATCTGGAACAAACAGTAATTTATATTTTTATAAATAATATATTTCTATAAGGAAATCTCTTTTGTATTATATTTGGAAGAAGGTACCTGCTTCCAAATATAATATAATTTATGTTTTTATTATTGCCAGTAAACAATAATGAACATTGGCAACATTAAAAAAACCTTTTTTCAATGACAAATTATTATTTCCAAACATTTTATTGAATTTTAATATGTGACTAAAATTAAAATACACATTTGTTTGTGGATATTTTTGAATGAAAGAGTGAAAAGAGTTAAAGTTATCTCAAACAGACATAATATAGTAAGTGGGAAAATATCATATAAACTAGCCTCCCATGATAAACATAATTCATGCAGATGCATTACTTGTTAAATAAGTAAAAAAAAAAAAATATTAAAGTACTTGAATAGAATATTGTGATGATAAATCAATCACCCATAGTTTATCATAACACTATGCCCATAATAATATTTATTATTTTTATAGTGCATAATGTGTCTGTGGCCATCCTATTATTATAGTGGACTTAAACCAACTTTTTATTGCATTCACTTGACAATTAAATTGTTAGTGCAGGATTCCTTGTCATATTGCTTTAATTTTATCAAACTGAAAAAACACACAAAACATGGAATTGGAATATAAGCTTTACATGCTGATACTTTACCAAAGAGCTCTTTGGGGCTTGAACAATTTAGTAAATTATAATTAAGAGAGGAAGTTATTTATATAAATTAAAATATGGTTTACAAAATACATTTCGTGATGAAAATCATATTTTTAAATACATTTATTTCTCACATAAATCTATAGGTAGGGTTTATTTTATTTGTTCAGGAAATAAATTTAGTTAGATTCACAAGCCACATTTGATATTGTAACTGCATATTACAGAATTCACCAAAATACACTTCCAAGAGACCGTATTTAAGTTATGGTTTAGAGGTCTGTCGACACAATGAGGTCATTAGGGTATATTTAAGTTAAAGGAGTTTGAGCTATGGAGTACCTCAATAGTTAATGCTATAAATCAAATATATTATAGATACTGATAAGAATAACTCAGAGTCTAATGCCTATTCTTGAATATTTAAACATGTAGATTTAGTTACTTACCTCCTTACATTTCTGCTAATCAGGATAGTTGATCTAGTTTACTTTCTTTACAAAATTAATAGCTTACATAGAGCCAAAACATCTGGTGCCATAAATGTCAGAACACTTCATCTGCAGGGATTATGAAACCCGCCATAAGTGTTTTCTCAAGAGTGGTGCAAGAACGCTTCCCCTACTAAACGGAAGGAGTCCGCTTCCCTTGAATATAGCAGACAACATTCAAGTGGAAGTACAGAGCCTTGCTTTGCTAGAATTTGCGAAAAACAAACATACCAGGTGTGGCCGTAACTTGATGAGCAAGTAACATAAGGTGTTTGATACACTTTGATACACACTAAACAACAGCTTAGTAATGCAGGCAGGGAACCTGCCTTTAAATATGATTGTACAGATATTTAGCCACACATATGGGTAGCATAGGTATCTGCAGAGTGGGTGCTGTGGAACCCCCAATAGGAACCAAAAAATAGAGAAAAAGTTAGTCTAACAAAAGAACAAAGAACTTTTAATTTATTTTATAAAATGTGTTGATGGTTATTCCAAGGGTTAAGATCCTGTTTCTAGGCCGGCCGACGAAGTGCATTGTAGTTTAGGTTTATCAAAGAATAATCTTATAAAATAAAACATTGATTCTCTCTTGTTTTTTATATATTGTAATTGTTAAAATTCAAACAGGAGGGGTGTGTTGATGGCGCTCCCTAGTCTTTTAAGTGTCACTTCCATCAGCCACACCCTGCACATGTTAATGCCTCACAGCGCCTCTCTCTTCAAATTTGATTCGCTTAGTTTGGACAAAGAAAGGAAGAAATGTATGAACGTACCAACACCAAACCATCAGCCTGGCATCAATGTCACTGTCTGAGATAACAGGGAATGGCACATCACCAACCAATGAGCCCCTTATTAACACTTCACTGGCCCCATTCAACATGCAGTAGCACTGATAAGACTAATTTGTGGATATTTAATAAATAAGTTACAACATTAAAATATCTTCCTGTTTGGAAGTACTAACCAGCATCCAGTACACTTAAGTGATGAAAAATGTAGCATTGGTGATTTTAAAATAACACATTATTAGAGGTGAATAGTGTTTTTAAAACTAAAACCATTTTCCTAGATTATCTTGCTTTAAAATAACACATTATTAGGTGAATAGTGTTTTTAAAACTAAAACTATTTTCCTAGATTATCTTGCTTTAAAATAACACATTATTAGGTGAATAGTGTTTTTAAAACTAAAACTATTTTCCTAGATTATCTTGCTTTAAAATAACACATTATTAGGTGAATAGTGTTTTTAAAACTAAAACCATTTTCCTAGATTATCTTGCTTTAAGATAACACATTATTAGGTAAATAGTGTTTTTAAAATTAAAACCGTTTTCCTAGATTATCAATTGTAAATTTATGTGTCTATGGAAATGAAAAAGTTTTGAAATTTCAACAAATAAAAGATCCTTTTTAAATAATATGAACAATTTAATTGAACTTTACTATTTTGCGATAAAAATTTCAAAGTATTTGAATTAAAATTATAATAATTCTATTACGTTATTTAAATTTAAATTTAAATCATAACTTGTCCTCTGTGGTGTTCCTGGCTATAGATCCAGAGTACCCAGGTTTGATCCCTGGTGCCAGAATTTCTGTGAAGCAGCAGGTCTGGAATGAGGTCAACTCAGCCTTATGAGGGCAAATAAGGAACTACTTGAATGAAAAAGTATCTGCTCTAGCCTATATAACTGAGATTAATGACCGGAGGATTCATTGTGCTGTCCACATGACACCCTCAGCCTGCAGATGTTGGCACTATCTTTGTCAATAAAAGGCGGCCACCCAGTCGGTATGGCTTGATTGCAAGCTGACACCATAGGTTTTTTTTTAGCTTGTCTGTTCAGGTTTGGAAATCTTTGGCTCTAGCTACATGGATTAAATCTTGTTTTAAAGGTCAATATATTCTCAGATTAGGATTTAAAATATTCCTAATATTGGCAGACTAATGTCAAAAATGAGATCACCTCCACACAAATCCTATGAATGAAATGTGCTCTGTTTTAACAATGTGTGTTTAGTAGCAAAAGACTAAAACATAGTCTCTTAAAAATAATGTTTATTTGTAATGTATATAAAAAAACAATTTTTCAACTTTTTTAATTATGGTTTTACAGGTGCATATTATGTGTTGAATGCTACCACCTTGAAGTGTGTGTTATAGTTGGTTTACAGCATTGTTTTGATTCACCATGTATTTCTAACCAGTCATGACATCAAATGGAAATTTACTTTTACTTTTTAACCATACAATTACAGTCAAAACAATTCCATTGTCTTTTAATCATGAATACATAAAATAAAATTATAAATTGACACTTGTGCATGTTAAATTACCTATATATGCATACCCATTACTTGTGGGGTGACATAGATATGTGACTAAGCTAATGACCCAACCAGGATCCAAACCAATCTTTTATATGTTGTTTATTTTTCTGAGTAATATATGATTAAAAAGTTGTTTTTGATAATTATAGTGAAGCTATTGTGATTATTGTGATTTGTGCAAGTACTTTTCACAGTCAAACTGAACAAAGGAAAAATGGAGCCAAAGGCTATTTTAAACTAAACATTAAAAAAAGGATAAAAGGGGAAGACCTATGCACTTATCAGAAAATTGTAGGATTAAAAGTTTCAAGTTCACAATTAAGAATCCAAGAAAAATAGAAAAATAAAGAAGCAGGCAACAGCAGTATCTAAGTAACCATGCTCAACTTATAAGGCCATGCAGCCATAGGCCAGTCTGTGTTTTACTCTTTTCTGCTGAAGGGGGCTGGTGCACCCAGAAAATTACATTATTATGTGTTTTGTTGGGTTTTTAATTGTGAACTTTGAGGCCTACAATAAAATTGAAGCAATAAAACCATTTATAGAACAAGAATGTACATACAACTAAATATAACTTGTATTACAGTTTTATTTATAAAAAAAGATATATTTGGCATTTATTGATTAAATAAATATGAGCACGTAAATAGTTACCAGATATATATATATATATATCAGACATATTTTTAATTCACACACATTGCAAATTGATGTGTGACAAAAAGTGTTTGAAATGAAACAGCCATAATGTTGCTACTAGTATATAAAAACAAATTTTTAAAAATTAAACAAAATACCAACAGGATTATAGGTGTAAATATTTACTAATAATACAAACATTTATTTTATAACAATTTATTAATTGAAAACAGGTTTAAAAACAAGTAGATTGACAAAAGAAACTCTTGATAAAATATTCAAAACAACATTTTACTTTTGCAATGGAAAAAAATAATTATAAATTGTTTATAGTGATTAAATATAATATGATTGTTAATTTAGTTTAACAAAAGTCAAAAAGAAGACTAATGAAATGATTAAAATTTCTTGAATTGGACAAAGTTGATGAAATAATGTTATTAGGTTTCTGTTTATTGTGTCAAAAATATAAAGATAAAAGTTTTGGGATTATTTAAACTTTAGAAATGTTTTATTTTCAAAAACTCAAATCAAGTTATGTTTGATGTTGCACACCTAGCTTGAGCTTTTTTTAATCCAGTAATTCTTTAAGCCATTTATATGCCCTATTCAGCCAGTTTTATTGATTGTCTCTTGTTCACTTTAAACAGTTTAAAAATTGAATTAATCAAAAAGAAGTAAGGTATGATAATCAAACATGCAAATATTAGTGTGTTCTAGAGCAATTTTTTAATTAGTATTTGTTAAGATTTAAATCTTCGAAACCTTTGAATTCATAAATTATAAGACAAAGAGAGGTATAGTAAAAAATATTTCCAATTTTACTTTAAAAAACTAATGTGAATATTTTAAAATTTTATAGTTGTATAGATTAAATACAATCAAAGACAGTAACCTAATGAATTATACTGGAAAAAAATTTAATGCAATTTGTGTAGAAATTAATATAAATTAAACTTCAATAAATCATTTATTGTGCTCTTGAACAACTTTTCTATTCAAAAAATATTAAAATCTATGAAAAAATTGTTAGTGACTGACAAATTATGTATATTTAGAGTAATTAAAAGCAATGTTTCGCAAACATTTTTAAGTTCATGGTAAACTTAACAAGCATAAATTTCTTGTGTCACACTGTTTTGTTTTAGTTATGCACTGTGGCAGCAGAAAATGCACCCAGTCCAACGGTTGTACAGAAAATCAGAATTACTAAAGTATAGACCAGTTATTTTTTGAATTAGCTTCAAATGTTCCAAGATTAAAGGTTTAAGTTATTTTCCGGTGCCCGCTTCTTTAACATTTACAAACAGTTCATTTAAACAATTAGTAAGTTGGATAAACCATAACTCCTAACTTTGAGGAAAAGCTGTGGTGCTTTTGTCTTTGGCCGCACAGCACACCTAATTCGCCACAGTGGTATACCCGTGTGCCATGACACACTGTTTGGTGTTGTGTTTAAATTTTTTTAAACTTGTGAAATATATTTTGATTTTATTTGAACGCCTTTATAGAATGTAATTTTATTTTATCAACTTTTGATGAATTAGTTGGTAAAGGGCACTTTTGTTACATTAAAAATAATGTATTTTATTACCAGTGATATTAAAGAAATGAAGAAATGAACAGTGATTCAGCTTGATAGCTGTCAATAAATCTTTCTTTAAATTAAAGTAAGTCATATTCGGAATCAATTATGATCATTTTTGTGCACCTTATGATACAAATGTTTAAAAAAATAAACGTATATAAACATATTTACTAAAACTACAAATGTTGTCATTGATCACATTGAATTATCGCTTTAATATCTTCTTCCCCCTGAATCCCTTCTTAAGGCCCCTTGGAGCAATTTTTTCACTTGGGATATATGTATGAAAAAATTGCATTGAGAAAAAACATTTAGTAATAAATAAAATGATAGAATATTAGGAAAAAGGTAGAGCACGAATAAAAGTAAAAACACTAACACATATTTACACACACATCAATATTTAAATGCTGTTATGGCATCTTCCTCAGGAAGTAGTAGTAATTAGACAGTCTATAACAGCATTGAAATATTGAAGTGTGTGTAAATATGTGTTAGTGTTTTTACTTTTATTTGTGCTCTACCATTTTCCTAATATTCTTTCACTTGAGTTATGTATTCCTTTTAAAAATTGTTTATTTATAACTTTAATTTCTAGACCACTTGGCACCCCACCTGTTTTTTTATTTGTAATTTATTCATGTAGATATATTTATTATTCATTGATATACTATTCAATCAAACTCAGATTAGTATCTAAATACTTATATTTAATTTAGTTGCCAAGCTAAATTCAAGAACAAAAGATTGAAAATTCTATAGTGAATGAAAATGTTCAAACCTGCGGGCTCACCTAATATGGTTTGCTGTTGATATGGATATGGATGGTTTTGAATCCCAGATGGGTGTACTGAGGGTACTCTCCATCAATAAAAATACCTTTAACCTAAATAATTCTAACTTTATTATTCTTACTCCATTAGCATAGTTAAATATGGATAGCCCGATCAGGTAGTGAGATCTAGTAATAGGGGTCCAAAGGGGGTTTTGGGGGGAGAAGAAGAAAATACTCAAGAAATTGAATTAAAACTGATATTTGTTTGTCCTACGTTGAATTTAAATTAATCTTTGACCTAACTTTCACCAGTCAAGTACTCCTTTCGGGATCATGACCAAACCAATACACACTCCTAATCTCTTTATCAAAAAGGGGAAACAAGCACTTTCTATCTTGTAAAGTACAAGCCGTTGTTCCAAGTTTTAATGAAGCCTTAGTGTTACACAAAGCTGTGAGGGAGAGAAATAAATTATTATATATAGTATATGAGAGCAAATCAAAATCTGCGTTTATGTGTTACTATTTTCAAAAATACTCGATTAATAAAACTCAGTATGACATTGTGTACTCCCTGAAATCCTTCACATACCCCTGGGAGTATATGTAACTCAGTTTAGGAAACACTGGTGTAGAGATGAGGAGGATAGTTTAGAGGAAATGCACCAGAATAAGTGTGCAGAGGGGATTGACAACAAAAACACATATTTGTATTTTCCAAACCTTTCTTCCCACCAGAATCCTGCTTTAGTTTAAATATATGTCGCCTCACCTTACCCTTTCTGCATGTGAGCATTGGCAGCTCGTTCCCTTCACCAAATTTTGGCACTCTTCTACCCGAGGTCTACTCAGTTGGTGCAGAGTGTTACCAAATACCCTCAACCAGTTGACATCCATACTATTTATTAAGGAGGGCCGTAGACCCCAAATTCATCACACCTGTCACTAAGCTCACTAAGTTGGTTGAAGACTGTGAATAACTTAATTAAGATAGGTTTTAGATAAGTTTAAAGATAGATTTATTTAACTGTTTCATGAAATTCAATTCTGGTTGATCTGGGTACAAACAGATGTTATATCAACCAAAATACAAGCTTCATTATTACTCCCGCACGCACCATCCAACAGACTTAACATCTAGTCGCAAAACATTGGCACTACATTAGGCAGTACACAAAACACATTAATCTTTTATCACGACACATTAAGTGAAGAGAGACAGATAAAAATAGCACAAGCCCAGCGTACAATGTGTCAAACTCCTAGTATAGGTAACTTGTTCATCAACCCATGCTTCGACGAGAGGAAAAAAACAACCTCTCCCTTAGAGAACCCAGTAACTAGTCCAGTCTCACCTCAAGACAAAGTCAAAACAATTACCTCTACCAAAAATCTTATGTGCAGACAGTCGTGCACAAACGAAGCCACACGGTGGGATACCTAGCATTGCCGGCAAGGCCGATAGAGAAGACTCTCTTCTAGTACAAAACTCGTAAAAGAGTTACGGCAGCCACGCAGACAGTTCAATATTTGTTTACTTCAACTTTAAAAAATAATTTAAATTGATTCTTATGAAGNAAAAAATAATTTAAATTGATTCTTATGAAGAGTAAAATAACATCTAAAAAACTTAACGCTCTTTGTTTCAGACAAAAAATAAAATATTAATGCATTTGTTAGTTGAGGTTTATCTGATTGGAGGAAACAATGATTATAAGACAATATACATTATTGCAAAGATACAATTGGTAAAATACTCATCCTTTGCTATAAGCCTCAATTCAAAGTAATAATAAAACAAATATGAGTAATATTTTCAAAGATAAGGAAAAAGTATTTATTGTTAGTCAATAAACAAAAAAGAAAGGATTAAGAGGCGGGTAATGATGTTTTTTTTCCAACCTGATATTAGATAGTGGAAGAGGTACTGACAAATCACTAAAGAGATTGCCAAAATAATAAAAGGGGTATTGTGTTTATCACATTAAGAAAAGGTAGTTATTTAATTAAACACAGAATAGGAATGGGAAACGCTTTATTGATTCTCATTCATATTAATTATAAAATGTATATAAAACATGCTTTTCATGTAAAAGTATGTTTTGTGCATAATACTATTCAGCTACAATACAATACTTCTCCTCACTGCTCTTATTCCTGAGGGCTAAACACACTCCTGCTATTATATCATGCTCGTTCTTTTGCTGTCTTTAAATAGCAGGCTTGGAACAAACTAGATAACTCGACTTGTCCCCTAATACCCAAAATTCCCTTTAAGTGTGTGGTCACACAATATATCTAGTCAAATAAGCTAAACAGAGTTCTTGAAGTTACTTGAACTTTAAATGAGTGTATGAATGAATGTGCAAAGGTTTTATCCTTTTATGAATTTTCCTATATTAAAATTTGTTTGTTTCTCAATAATGTAATATTGTATGTATATTTCGGCATTGGTTAAGTGAGAGAGAAGGTTAACCTCTCAAATTCACCAGATAAATAAAGGCTATCATTATTATTATTGTTATTATTATTATTATTATTAGATTATGATTATTATTATATTTATACCTATGTCATTGATGCATTTACAATTTTAGGAGGGCCAAACTTCCAAAAATAATCAATAATAATCAAGTATGTAGAGTAAAATGTAGCCAATTACCAAATTAAATTTAAATATTTTTTTACAATGCATATACTGTATGGTTAAGATATTTAAAAAAATAGTTTCAAAAGTGAATATTTAAGCTTTGTATTGGAGTGTAATGTTAAACTGTGGAAATCCTGTTGGTATTATTAAAATTAATTTACTTTTTAATCAATGTTTTATATGCATTCTTCTATGATTTGTAAAAAGTTTATGCAAAGTATTCAAAATACTAACAGTTTGGATAGAATTTTTTATTTTTAGTATGTCATTATAAAATCTATTTTACTTTTCTTAGTAAGTTTAAAAATGAAGCATTTTAAACTTATCTGCCACTATCCTAAACTATCAAGTGTATTTTTCTACAATAAGTGAACCCTTCCTACATTATTTTTGTATTATTTCTACTTTATTTATGTCTTTTTGTCAGAACATTATAGAAGCTTAGTTATTATATTAAAAATGTGTTTATATGTTGCAGTACTAAAACTGCCAATAATGTATTCACAGAAAATAAAGTACTTCTAAATATAACATTAATTGTATACTTTACCCTAGCTACATGCCTATCATTTGACTCAATAGCTTAAAGATATACTTATTTTACAAATCTTTTAAAATCATTTTAGTAAAAGCCGTAACAAAATATTTTTGTTTACAGCACTAAGACTATTGAGCATAAATCTAATTAAGTTACTAAATCTCCAATGTTTCAAACATTACCTATTCAACCTGATAAATGTACCCTTTGTCAGCTCAGTAAGGTAACAATAGTACGGTAAACTATTCCACTACGGAATAGCTTGTAAGATAGGGTCGTCATAGTGTAATCCATCAGGGTAAGTAGAGTTTACATGCAACCTGTGTTGATGTAGTTTTGTTAATTTTTCAAATATTTTGATGAAACATTAAATCTAAATCGTCCTTCAGAGCTACTTTACTTACAACATTTCATACTATAATTCTTATCCATTAGATATGACTACAAAAGGACTAGTCTAGCATTATATTAGCCAGCACTTAACCTTTTGGTGAAACACGTTTCAACCCTCACTCTAACCCTTTACCATATAATTGTAAAGTGTGTATATAAAAAACCATTCAATAAATCAGACTAATATTTCTGAAAACATGACTTTAACTAATGTAAAAAAAAAAAATAGAACTCTAGCACCAACTGGAGGAATTAGACTATATCATTGATTATGTCACCCATCAGTTATTATTTAATACGAAGATAGCCACAAATATTTTTTTTTAAATAAGTAAGGTAATAAGTTAGTTGGACATTGGTGTTGATTTTTATGGTTTATTTAGTATTTAAAGTACCAAAATATGACCTGATTTTAACAACTTAGTTTGTCTTCTATACAGCTAAGTTATGTATTGAGTGACGTCACAAGCTCAGCCAATCAGATGTCTTTCTCCACCTGGCACTACCTTCTATTCTCTTTACATTGAATTTAACTACATTTTTCTTTAGAGCATTTAAGTAAAAATTATAGCCTGTTTTATGTAATATTTTAACTATAATATTTTTACTACCAGTATGCTCCCACCAAAGTGTAGTGAGGTAAAAATATCCTATTTCAACCTTTCTCATCTTAAATTATGAACACATGAGTGCTATAGCTCGAAAAGATAATGGAACATGGTAAAAAATAAATAAAAAAGGCAGCATCATCTTCAATTTACCATTGCATGCAACACCATTCTCTAACATAAGAAAAAGTGTTATTATCACTAATTGAGTTAGCACATTTAAATAGAGAGCATATTTTGTCATGGGAAAAAGGACACAAGCCATCACTTTATAAAATACATCTATGGACTTGATTGTGAAATTCAATTGGTTATTTGAAGTATAAATAGAAAACCATGTACTGAGTTGTTTTAGACAGTGTTTCTTCAAATGACCAACCTAAGACAATATTAAGGATGGAACATTAGGTTAACTTTTTAAACCTCTCATGCCAAAAGATGATTTTGTATCATACTAATTCAGTGATGTACACAAAAAAATATATTGTCTATACAATATGTTATTAGGATTATATACAATATATAATATATGTATTTAAAATGTATGTTCTAGCAATAGTGTTGAATGCATACTAAACCAATTATACCCAATCAAACAAGGCCACTTAAATAATAAAAAATAAATAAGTGTGTAGCAGATGCAAATCTATTCTCAACTTAATTAGGCCTATATGGAAATGTAGGCTTATTGACACCAAATAATACATCACCACATTCTAATTTCATGTGAGTTTGTAGAGATCGCTGGTATCGATACACCTTGAGACAGCGTGAACATTGGAAGATATTATCTGAGCATCTCCTGACACGACGTCTTTTAGCGGGTTCCTCTTCACTTTCCATACACACGGGCTTAGGAACAAGAAATGCATGATTCTCTATAGAGGCTTTTTTGTTAATGGTGAATGCAGCATGTGTTTTGTTTTCAGAGCTGACTCTTTTTTCAGAGTTTATCGGAGTAATGTAGGCACCTTCGGTAAGTTTTTGATGAAAGGATGGATATTGCCATGTGTCGTCATCACTGCCACTTTCTGAAACATCAATATAAATCTCTAATATTAAAATACCTTTAAAAATGTATTTGAGATGAACAAATCAATGTCCATTATAAGGTCATACAAAGGTAATATTTTATATAATTCATGCCAATGCCATCAATTCTCCATAGGAGGAGAAACTGATCTAGTTTCCTCAAAGTTGACAGTTTTTTAAGTCACTGGGATTGAAACTGATCATTATAAGATAAAAGTTGTAGTTTGAGTAAATTGATGTATTCTGTAAACTAACGAAGAACAAGAACTACGCTGAACTACTCTGAATACTCATGCAATATTCATAACATATTAAATACAATGAGAAGGCCTATTACATTTTCATTTAATGAGGACATTAAAAGATAAAACAAAGGATTTAAAAATGTCATGAAACATTTTTAATTACAATAAACAGGCAATACAAGTTAAAGGAAAAATTCATACAACCAAATTCATCAACAATTTTTTTTTCTTCCTAAATTTCTCTATCAAAGTAAATCTTCTATTAAAATACTTAAGTTTTGCTGCAGCATTTCATCAATATGAATTATCAGTAAGTTATGATGTTCTAAAAATAAGTCTGTGTATTTATATTTTTATTTAAATATATTTAATGTTGGAAAATTTAAGTTGCATCACCTTGTCTTACACTTAATTAGTTTACACATGTATAAATAAATAGCTTACATGAATTATAAATTTAGAAAAATAATGAACCAAAATATTTATAAAATAGATCTTAAATTAAAAAGAAATTACACCATATAATAAATAATAAAATTTATTATTTCCTTGTGATTATTTATATAGTTCATACATCCATATTATTCAATCAATAAATCCTTTATCAAAAGTTTACATAATATACATTATTACAAACAATTTTAATTAAAAAAAGAAATTTACATTCAACATCATTTCTGTCCACACAAATACTTGAAACAAAAGCTAACTTTTTAATTTTGTGAGTTTAGAGTATTTTTTTCAAGCAATTAATGAAGATATTTCCATTCCTAATAATGATAAGAGTTAAAATAACGCGTAGTTATTAAAATGTTGTTGTACCAAAGATTTTTCTTAAAAAGCTTAATACAATAAAATGTATGCAATTAAAGTCATACATATTTTGTGAAATTAGAACTATAATTGTATTGCCTTGTGAAAAACTGGTATTTAAAAAATAATATTTGGATAGAAAATTAAACTCTGGACTTTTGCCAAGACTATACTAAACTAAAAAGCTTTTATATTTTATTTAATGTAATTGCTATAATTATTTTTTTTGTATATGTAGTATAATATAACAATGAAAAGAGTAAAATCATAAACACAACAAAAATGCATAGAGACTTTGACAGGGCTATGGGTTGGTAATAAGATTTTAAAATTAGAGTAAACCCTCAACTTACAAAGTTTATCTGTTCTGAAGCTGTTTTCGCAAGTTGAAAAACAGAATAAGTCGAATGGTACCTAGATACACTGTATTTTTGACAAAATTTCCATTTCAAAGGATATGTAGAGCTACAAGTCCTGTTTACGAAAATAAAACTTTGGGAAAATGACTTGCACTTAAGGTGGAAATAAACAAAATGGTGATGACACTATTAGCTGTGTGTCAACTTACTAAGAACACCATCTATTATGATTAAAGTGGTGCTGGAAAGTTGGTGTTGCTAATATTAACTCAAAGTGCTGCAACAGCATATCTTGAACCTGTTGTAAGTCAAGGCATCATACCCTAAAAATTTAATAACTGTATTTTAAATATACAATTAAACATGAATGCATTGTTATTTATTATCAATCAAATACATATAGTTGGGATAAAAATAACAAAATATTCATAAAAGTGAAGTCAAATTAAAGAGTGTCATTCTAAGCTTGAGTGAGTAGTCTAGTTAAAAAGAAAAATGACTAGAATTGTATTTAAAACTTGACATATTGTGAGGAGAAAATAATATCTATTTTATAGTCCCATGCCTATTTTAGGCAAGTTAATATTTCCTCTTACTGGCATCCTGTCCTTGGAACTGAGTAGTTCTCATCCCCACCAACAATAACGTAGAACTTGTGGCTCGTTATATTATTACGAGGGGTGTTTTTTTAAGTAAAGGCCGTTTTGCAATAAAATAGGAACTACTAAATCTATTTGGGTAATTTTTTTATTCAATTCTACATACCTTCCTCCAGCTGCTTTTCAACATAGTTTATATTGTTATCTAAGCATTTGTCATATCATGAGATAAGTTTATGTAGACCCTCGTCATAGAAATCTGCCGCCACCGAGGAGAGTGATTCCTGAATCATTGTTTTCACTTTGTCGTCGGTGTGGAAATGATTGCTGGCAAGGAGCCTTTAAAGACGCAGGAAAAGATGGTAGTCCCTAGGTGCAAGGTCAGGGCTGTAGGGGGGGGTGATCCTGCCAGCCAAAAGATATGATGAAAGCTCGCATTTGACCAGCAGAGTGGGGCCTCGTATTATCATGAATCTACAACACTCTGGCAGACAACAGGTTGCAGCATTTATTCTGGATTGCGCTAAAAATTTCGTCAAGGTCAGACGATACGCAGCTGCATCTATTGTTGTTCCTCGAACGCACAAGATTTTAAAAGCTATGGGCAAGCATTTACATTCCAAAAACAGAGGGAAAATGACGGTTCAGGAATGGCTTTCCTTGCTGGCGGCAGCCTTCTATAATAAGGGTCTACAAAAATTTATCTTACGATAAGATAAATGTTTAAATAACAACAGAAACTATGTTGAAATGTATCTGAAGGTATGTAGAATTGGATAAAAAAAAGTTACCCAAAAATATTTAGCTGTTCCTATTTTATTGCAAAACAGTCCTTAAAAAACACTGAACACGCAAATAAAGCACTTAAATTAAGTTTCATGGTATATTTAGATTAAAATATAGTTATAACACAGTAATTTGCAAATTATTTTAAATAAATGAAAAAATAATGTTATTGTTCCAGTTTTGTTTTAAAGTGTTCTTGTTTTCAAATTATTACAATCTAAAACATATTATATATAGAAGCATATAGGAGAATAACTTTAGAACGAACCTGAAAGAGATAGGGAGTAATGAGGTGGCCTGGATAGAACTAGCTCAAGATAGGGATAGGTGGCATACTTCTGTAAGTGTGGCAATGAACTTTCACATTCCTAATGCTAAGTATGTAATCATTGAGAATAATTTGCACGCCTCTTGTGTAGTCAATTATTGTTCTGACCTGACTATACAGTGCCTGTGCACTGCTTTGGTTCTGTTCAATTCGCAACTTCTGCCATTGTGTGTAATACACTTTTTGTTGGCTATTAACTTACACATATTTATATGATCTAATAATGTTCATACTTATTTGGTAAGGAGTAATAATAATTGATAGTAAGATTGTATCTTCTTTTTTAGTTCCTTCTCCTTATTTTATATACTACTTTTCTTCTACGATGACGACATGTTTCGGTGATTTTTCACCATCTTCAAGTCTTATTTGTATTAAAGATGATCGATTTTACTTAATACTATTGGAAAATTTGTATGAAGTAAAATCAATCATCTTTAATACAAATAATACTTGAAGATGAAAAATCACCGAAACATTTCGTCATCATTGAAGAAAAGTAGTACATAAAATAAGGATAAGGGAATAAAAAAGAAGATACAACCTTACTATCAAATATTTATATGATTAGAACTCACTTTTTATCAATAGGTTATGGACCTAGTTTATGCCCCAATGTGTGTGAATTCTTGGGAATTTGTGTCGCAAAAGGTTTCTTCAACGGTTTTCATAACCTTAATGACACGAGTGAAATCTATAAAGATCCGAACAACGACGAACAGGATTGACGAAGCATCAGTTTGCAAATTTAACGGGAAAAATTATCAGCAGTGGAAGTTTCAAATGGTGTGTGCACTCAAAACAAAAAGCATGTATAGTGTTGCTTCTGGGAAGGAGTTAAAATCTTGTGTAGAAAATGCTGCAGAATTCACACAATGGTCTAAGGACAACATGATCACCATGTTTACGCTAACTGCAGTGATAGATATTTCACATATAACCTTAGTCAAGATCTGCACATCAAAAGAAATTCTTGATAAATTGGACTCACTGTATCAACAAAAATCAAAATTCAGTAAAATGCTTATTATCGATCGTTTTCATCAGTTAAAAATAAATCCTAATGATTAAGTAGCACAACACATGGCCAAAGTTGAGAATTTGGCAAGACAAGTAAAATAAACTGGAGAAACTTTGAGCGATACTGCTATAGTCACTAAAATTCTTGGCACTCTGCTGATGAAATATCGGAACTTTCATCATACATGGCTTTCCATGGAGGAAGGTAGACATACATTGCCTAACCTCACAGCGCGGTTACGTGACGAAGAAGCAAACCTAACCTTAACCAATGAACAGGAATGCACATTTATCACCTCTTCAAATCAAAATAGTGGCCTAAAAGCTTCAAGGAAGAATGATTAGAAGCCCAAACAGAACAAAATTGACATGTGCTAAGTAGTTTGCTACAACTACCGCAGGATGGGATATTTTGCTGATGCCTGCCACAGCTCTAAGAAGAGTAATAGCCAAATGTCAAAGCAAGGCAATTAATCTGCATTTAATGTTTCAATGTGGAGTATCAAAACACTTTGTGAGAATCAAATGAAATTAGATGTACAATGTGGATAGTGGAGCGTCCGCTCATATGACTGATCAATGAGATTTTGTTGTACCTTCAAAGACATAAATAAAGATAATGATGTTTCACAGGATAATAATCAGAAACTACAAATTAAGGGCATTTGTACTGTGGAAATACAAAAATGTGTTCATGGTGTTTGGTATGAGTCAACAATGATCATGAATGTTTGATATATTCCACAGCTAAGAAGAAATCTATTTTCTGAAGGAGTCCTACTAAAGAAAGGCATTAAAGTAGTGAAAGAAAATGAATCGGCTGAAGTGTATGGCAGAAGAAAATTGGTGGTCTGCACAATTCGTGAACTGCATAATCTGTATACAATTTGTTTTGTACAACTGTTTCTCCTGAAGCAAATGTGGTTTCACGTGGTGATCTGAAGTTGTGGCATGAACTCCTTGGTCGTGTGAACGTAAAATCTCTTTGTGAGGTGGTTGCGAAAAATCTCTTCGAGGGTGTGACCGTATCTTATAAGAAATACCTTTTCCGTGAAGGTTGCCAGTATGGTAAGACACTTAAACTGCCTTTTTCCACAAATGAAAGCAGAAATGACTGTACCAAGTGAGTTTGTTCATAGTTACCTATGTGGTTCCATGTTGACTCCGTCAGTTCGTGGAGCAAAATACCTGGTTTTGTTCAAAAATGACTCATCAGCCCACCTAGCAGTGATGTTTATCAAACATAAGTCAGACAGTCTTGAATATTTTAAGGAGTATGTGAAAATGTGAAAAAATAAGTTTGCTTATGTGGTAAAAACTCTACGTTCAAATAATGACTCAATTTTGCAACAAAGAATTTCAAGAATTCCTCTCAAGTCGTGGAATTCAACATGAGATGACTGTGCCTTACACACCAGAGCAAAATGCCAGATCAGAGAGATAAGAATGATTGTGGAAAGTGCATGTTTTATGCTCTACACAAAAGATTTGTCACCGCAGCTGTGGGCTGAAGCTGTTAATACGGCAGTCTATATATTAGTAGAACTCTACCATCTCAAACTCCGAATTCAACACCATTCAAAATTTGGCATGGCAGATAGCCTACACTCGAGCACATCAAGGTGTTTGGTAGTGAAGCATTTGTGCTAGTACTGAAGGAAAGACATACCAAGTTGGATCCAAAAGGGGGAAAAAAAACTGGTTTTTGTCGGGTACGATGGAGAGAATACAAATTACAGACTGATTGACCCAGTGAAAAAGAAAATTACAATATCTCGGAACTTCATTTTAAATGAAGGTGCTGATGTAAGCCTTCCTAGAAGAAACACAGTTTTGGTTGCTCAAGAAAACCAGAATATGGATGTGCCTAAGCAGAACGAGGATCTTAAGCCTCACATAGACGATGTAGATGATAAACTCTAAGAACCCGACATATTTGGGTATTGCGTCCTAGAGAAACATTGAATCGTCCTAGGCGCCAGAAGTTAAACTTTTTGAAGCTGATATACTACTGACTTTCAACGCTGCAAGTTGTAGTCAGATGCAAAGAAATGGAATGTGCCAATTGATGAAGAACATGATGCCCTAAAGAAAAATAACACATGGGAGCTAGTACCTCTACCTCCTGATAAGAAGAGTATTGGATCAAAATGGGTGTTTAAGGTGAAAAGGCATCCTGATGGGCAAATCCAATGTTACAAAGCGAGACTTGTTACTAAGGAATTTTTACAAGTTGAAGGAGTTGATTACTCAGAAACTTATACTCCAATGGCAAGAGATTTGATACTAGCCTTGTTTTACTTTTCTTGGCTGTAATAAGAAACATGAAGATTTCCCAGTTTGATGTGAAAACCACATTTCTTCATGGTTAATTGAAAGACGAAGTATATGTGGACCTGTCTGATGGAGTGATGGAGCCCACAAACCTGGCGTGTAAATTGAAGAAGTCTCTCTATGGACTTAAACAAGCTCCAGGCTGTTGGAACAGGAAGTTCAACAACTTCATACAAGAATTTGGTTTCCAGCAACGTCAAGCTGACAAATGTGTTTATAGTGGCAACTTAGAGAACAACTCGGTTCTTCTCATTATTTATGTGGATGATGGTTTCATTTTAGCAGAAGATGAGAATACCCTAATGAAGGTGATAAATGAGTTGAAACTTGCCTTCGAAGTAACTGTCAGTGAGCCAGGATATTATCTTGGAATGGAGATAAGAAGAAATGCAAAAGATCGATCAATCTTCATTCACTGCAAAAGCTACATTGATAAATTACTCAAGAGATTTAACCTAGAAGCTGTGAACACTAATAGTATACCAACTGATCCACAATATTGTACTGACTATTGGAGTAAATGATGACAGTCTTGAAGAGATGTTGCCATATTGTGAAGCAATCGGCTTACTAATGTTTGCAGCAATCACTACATGTCTGGACAATAGGTACGTGTGCCAACAATCAGCTAATTAGATTTCAAACAAACTTTAGCAACATCCAATGGAATGCAGTAAAATGTGTGTTCAATTATTTAAAGGAAGCACATGACTTTGGAATCAAGTACAGTAGGGATGATTTCAGCATGGCCCTAGTTGGTTTCTCAAACGCTGACTGCGCCAATGACCAGAACACCAGATGATCAACGACTGGCTATGTCTTCAAAATGTCTGAGGGTCCAGTAACCTGGACGTTTCTCTCTACGACTAAGCCAGAATATGTTGCTGTATCATGTGCAACAAAAGAAGCAGTATAATTAAGACAATTACTGTCAGAAATTAATGAAAAATAAAATAATGCTACTACTTTGTATGTGGATGATCAAAGTGTGATAAATTTGATTCAAAATCCTGTTTTTCAATGTTTCGTATCAGTTTGTATGAGAGAAATATGAGGACAATGTATTTGATATTAAGTGTGTTCCAACTTCAGAACAATTGGCTGATATCATTACAAAAACATTAACTAAATCTATTTTTAAAAATAGTTCTTTACTCAGATGAATAGTGATTATTTAGCTCCTAAAACAAAAAATCTTGTGGGTGACCTGGTGGTCTAGAGCTAAGCTGTCAGACTTCTGTGCTGGGGGTCCGGGGTTCAATCCTTGGTCCCGGCACAGATTTATCTGATTGCCAAACCCTTCCTTCACCTCTGACAAGATGTGTATTAATCACAACTTGTGAATGTGAGGATTCCACGTTAAACTGTAGGTCCTCCATTTCATCTCACAATCACCCTACCATTACACATTAGCGTAAGTGCGTACAACCCAAACGGGTAGTATGACACGATGCTAATAATAATAATAAAAATAGAAATCATGTGTTAAAATCAGTACTGAATTTGTGAGAGAATTGAGAATAATTTGATTGTCTCTTTGTATTCAATTATTATTGTTCTGACCTGAATATACAGTGCCTGTGCGCGGTGGTTGTGCACCACTTTAGTTCTGTTCAGTTCGCGCCTTCTGCCATTGTGTGTAACACATTTTTTTGTTGGCTATTAATTTGAGCATTTTTATTTTAAATATTTTCAGTTCTTAACCATTTTTAGTACAATGTTATGTTAAGCACTGACTAATACTAATTTATACATTTTCTATTATTAATATAACATTTTATAATTTTAATTGATTGTAATAATTGTATTACTCGCTTCGGTGGCTGCATGGTCTAAGGCTAGACCACCTACAACAGAGATATTAAGAGTTCGATCCCAGTCGGCTGGCTTTTCCTTAATTGTTTCCCGCATGTTTTTAGCCCACATAGGTGGTAGATGGTCATCTAATGTGTCACTCAATTGTTAAAATAGATTTCCAGTGTGAGGAAATTAGGTTCCAAATCCTAATAAAGTGTATTTCCTAAATGGTTTCCCACTTTGACGAATGTGTGTAAATTTCCTCTAAAGCTTTACATTCCTCATTCCATTAGTGTAGTGAATAAACATTCAACCTTATTAGGTGCGAAGACGTAGGGAAAGAAAAGGAAAAAATGTTTTAATATATAACATTGTAACATACAACAAATGTTGAAATGTGTCAAAATTATTCACACCTATATAATTATATCCCCCAATTACACATATTTGAGCACATGAGATAAGTGCGTGAAGCAGTTGGGAAAATATAAAATTATATTCATTACAACATCATATGTTTGTATAAAGTTGAAGTCAAAACATCCATAGCCTAATGGCGGCACAGTAGTCAAGCAAAAATATACATTTCACCACCAGACAGTTTAAAGCTTGTTCAACACGACATGAATCAACCTTGGTGGTCTTGGGGTAAAGTGCTCGCCTCAGGACTGATGTTCCTGTGTTCAAACCCAGCCGGGGTCGGCAAACTTTTCTTGAGTGATAAAAATATGTAGCACAACTTCCTTTGAAGGAGAAGTAAAAACGTAGGTTTCATGTCAATAGTGGCATGTAAAAGAACCCTGGAAGGTATGTGAAAATAACTTGCCCAACAAAATTGGTAAACCCTTTCGCTTTCGTATGCTGATATAAACAGTTGGTTCAGAAAGTGCACGTTAAATACTTCAAATAAATAAAAAACAAGATATTCAAGATTTTTCAGCACTTTTAGCAATTAACCAGGCTATAGAAAAAAAAACCTGACCCATTGGACCCATAAATTAATTTAAAGTTCTTGAAACAAATGACATAATAAAACTTAAGCCTAAAATATTTTACCAATTTCTAAAATTGTTTTGTTTATAAATGTTAATAATGTGTTGCTTAGAGATTTCCCCTAAGTTGCTGTTTTTAGGCCTATGCTCCTGGCTCATCACTGTTTTCTCTCGAGGGCAATGTTGCCCACTAACTTACCAAACTGGGAAACAATGTGGTTTATTGGTGGAGTAAAACAGATTTCAAGTCACAATTTCATGTCAATGCCTAATTTGTGAAGCAGGATGCATCTTAGCTTGACGCACTTAACACTTTAAGCACTATCACATAGAGGTAGATGTATAAAATATAAATATAGGGGGAAAAAATTAGTAGTTAGGGAGAGATGTGAGGTCTCTTGTTTAACTAGTGACAACACTTCCCCAATTCTGCTGATGAGTAGAAACACACTACTATTTGTTTCTAGACAGTAGGGATTTACATTTCAAAGTAAACTTTTTCTGGTTTGCTATTCTAGATAGACAGTTGTTTTCACAGACATTTTATCGACTTCCTGGAAGAAATATTTCTACTGTTCATTTGTGCAAATAAGCCAAAGAACTTGAGTTGTAAGCAATTAAAAAAAGTTTAACTTACAAAAAAAATTAGCCTACTCTCAGACTAAAAAAATAATTTTGTGACTGTGTAGGGTTATTTATGAATTATTTAAAATAATTGTTTTTCAATGTTATATCTTAAGAACTTGTTGAATAAAATCTAAACATTATCATGGGAAATCCAATTTTGTATGAAGAGAGACATTCAAGTGTTACATAAGCACATTTTTGGCCATTTTGAATCCCTTTCTCCCTTTGGGAGCAAAAATAAACCAATATCCATTCCCTCCTGACTTTGTCGATTCTTTTTTGCAAGTTGTTCACAGGAATACCAATGATTTTCTAAGCAATTATTAACTTAAAGGTGTAAATTGATGGTGCAAAATATTTAACAATAATGTTGTAAACTGAATTAAAATTTATTATTAAACGGTAAAGTTTAAAAAAGTCATAAAACTATAAAAATTGGTTTTTTTTTTAATTTACACTAAAATGAAATTATAAAACAAGTATTGTTAATGGCATGTAACCCAAACGGGTTTGAACCCACAAATTCGGATTCTGAGGCGAGCACTTTACCCTAGGACCACCGTGGTCGACCTTNNNAGCACTTTACCCTAGGACCACCGAGGTCGACCTTTATACGTACTAAATGTGACTTTTGTTTTAATCATTTCATTGATGTTTATAACTTTCAAGAGAAGAATTAAATGGAAAAGAGGAGATAGGACATATATTTGAATCACCGTGCCTTTTCAGTATTTTTTAGTTTTTTAGAAATTCCCTAGGGGTTTTCCCCTCTTTTTCCAAACACAACAAGTGCTCCATATTTCCCAAGTTCTCAGCGCGATTTTACAAGTGGGAGGCTACACTGCTTAGGGTTAAAAATTTTAAGTACACACATCCTAGTTTTTATAAGATGCAAACACACTTTTGACTAGGTAAATGCAATGATTGTAGGTTATTACAATTTGGCATTCTAGAAAATAATATGTCTTAAATTTAATTTATTAATCATTAAGTTTATCTAAAAATTTATCAAAATCTTCCAATAATACTTCTTTATAGATTACTGTTTAGTTTTTCTTTACAAACAACTGTATGTACAAAGAATGTAAATATATTTATAATATTTTCCTTCCGCCATTGTGGCAGTGAGTGACTAGTTTCCAGTTTTAAAATAACAGGCTTCCTATGAAAATCAGATTGTATGTAGTAAAGGATTTATTCTCAGGTTCATCAACAACTACAGACAAGTAGGCTACTTAGTCATACCTAAGTATTCTCTTTTTATAAAATTGATCTGACAATATTGGTTAAAATAAAGTAGGACTTTTTAATTCAAAGTCCAAAGTTTGAAATATCTAAAATTTGAACTAACCATTTTCATGAGTATCTAGACACCTGGTACACAATAAATCAATAACGTCAAAATATGCTTCATGAATATAATCACAAATATTATATATATATGCTATAAAAAACACACACACAATAAATACATACATTACAAAAATATAGTGAAATACAAAATATAGAAACTTGGAAAAATTAGCATACAAAAATTACAGACTTGAATTAAAATTGATAAAAGCTGAGCCAACACATCCCTTATCATAGGAAATCTGCTTATCGCTGGCAAATAATTCTTCTCTTTATCTTTTACCAAGCGTCGATAGCTCCAACTTAATTGACATTCTCAGCATATGGAGTGATTTAATAAAGATTATTAAGTTAGTTTTGAAATGAGTAGAAACTCAAAAAAATTAACAAGGTACAGGATTCGAATGATCAAATCCTATATTGTAGCAACATTTTACTTCAAAACTAAGAAAAAGCTCAAGACAAAAAATTAAAATTGAAAAATAGATAGTATTACTCTCAGAGCTAGATTTATAAATGAGCCCAGGACGCCAAATTTTGGGGCACACTGATTTTCTTTATTATTAACTTTTGGATGTTACTATGAGTGTCTTCATTTCAAGGCCTATGTTGGACTGGATAGCTCTAAAACAATACCAGAGTTTTACTCTTACATAGAACTGAACAACCTCTGAACCTTGAAGTTGTAATAAAAATGTTTCTTTCCTTGTCAGTGTCAAATTGCACAGCAGAAAGATGGTTTTCTGTTCCAAGCCGTCTGAAATAGGCCTACATTAAAAGGTCACTTCTGGAGAGTGAAAAACTTAACTGTCTGATTTGTGTGTGTTGTTGAAGAGACATTAATTATTTTTTAAATTAACTTTTGATATTAATAGAAATATTTGTTCAGGAAAAAGCCAGAAAAAGGCCTTTGCTCTAAATATCTAAATCTAAATATCTTACTGAAGTAAAGATTAATAAAAAAAAACTACCCTCCTCGGTGGTGTAGTTGGCTAATGCGCAAGTTTCATGTTGAGCTAGACAACTAGGATGGGGAGATCGAGGTTCGAATCTCGATCGAGTGAACAGAGTTTTTTTTCCTGAATGATTTTCCACTCCCCCTCCCGCAAATACTTGTACACTTCCTCTAAATTCAACCTTCCCCATTCCTAATACATTAGCGTAATTAGTACTTGAGTGTATAACCCAAATGGGTAGTAAGATGTGGTGCTAATAAAAGAAAAAAAATCTGGTCATCTTAAGAATAATTTTGTGACCATTACGATACTAATTTACTTCTTTTTAAATTTTGTATCTTAAGTAGTTAAGTTATTGTATAGGTTATTAAGCCTAACCAGTTTTTTTGAGGGAATATCAATAACTTTTAAAACAATAAATAGGCTTCAATAATATAGAGTTATTACTGTAGTATTACTGTTCAAGTTAAATGAATATTTGATTTGGATAGTTGATGGAATAAATATAATAATTATTCAAAAAGTCACCCTCAATATTGAATATTAGGCCTGCCAAAATATATTTTGTAAGATTAACTTAAAATAAGGGGTTGGGATATTTAATATTATTGTTAATAGCTTTTCTGGAGCTAGACCTATTCAATTTAAAATGTACTCACCTGCATCAAAAGATTAAATTGAACGATGATTCTTGACCTAAAAATACAAGTAAATATTCATCTATTTACCCTATAAATAAGTTAGTAAATTAATTTGGATCATAAAAATGGAACAGTGTGCACCAAAGTCAAGATTATTTATCTTAATTCTTTTTTACATAATATAATGTTAAATTGTATTTATTTAACCCTCTATAAACAAAATAACAAAGTAAATTTCCAATGTTGACCAAATTAATATTGTAAAATAATATTATATTGTTTATAATAATTTAAGAAAACTAACCTAACTCAAAGAATGTTAAAATATTAAACGTGAATAATCAAAAGAATTTCACAACATGGTACAAAAAAAATTGACAAACAATAGTTAACATTTTTACTACTATAGCTACCCCAAATAAACAAAACATAACCTTTCATGAAACGTCTTATCAAAATCATACTTTTCATTAAATTCCGAGATCTGTAAATATGATGCACTAAATAATGTCCCGGTATTCACCAACACCCTCACAAATAGCATTCACACTATTTTGATGCACAACCCTGTAGAATAGTATTCAGTTAAGCTCTCTTGATCTTTCAATTCCTTCTCATGAGAATATTCTAAAAATTATTGTTCATTGAAATTTTTATTTATTCCCAAATGAACAATTAGGTTAAACTTGTTTAGAATAGTTACTATATATATGATGAGCAAAATTATTCTTAAAAATGAGAAAATATGTTATGAAGCAATTTAGATGCTTTTCATGTTTTGATTGAAATGTGTGAAGGTCTACTTCCAAGTTATTTTATTAGAAGAGGTATAAAGGGTTTTTAATAAAAATATAAAACAATAGACCTACCTATTCACCTACAAGAATTAAGCTTTTTAACACATAATCAGGTTTATATGGTCAAATATATCAAAAAGAGAACTCAAAGTAAGGTGTTTCACACAATGTTATACAACATGGCAGGAAAACAGCGAGTGAATTAAATGAGATTTATATATTTTCTTTATTACCTAGGCCTACTTATATAGAATTATTTTACTATATTAACTATGATATTTAATTAGAAATTTGTTTTGGCTGTGTGTATATATGTGTGTGTATATGTATATATATACATGCTAAAAAATCTATAAATTTATTATTATATTACAAAGTAAACAATTAAGGAATCCTGCTCTCAGCAGAGCTCAATCTCCATAAAACTCCTTGTCTTCTACAAATAACTATTTTCTTCTCGTCTTGTATAAAAACCTCTTGAACAACGTCTAAAAGAATTTACACAAAGCACACTCTGACACATATTGATAATTATTCTATAAAACACAAAAAAAATAGACTTAATGAAATAAGACTAAAATCGTGTCAAAGCGAAGAAGGTAAATTAGTGTGACCTAGGCTTAGTTGATATGTTTTAAATATCCAAAACTTACCTTCTAAACATTAACAAATTAAAAGCTAGGTTAAGTTGGATGGGTAATTTTGTTAACATAAACTCTTTAATGTGTTCGATAACATTTTTAATAAGTATGAATGTGTTAGGAAAAATAAAATAGGTATAAAATAGGAAAAAGATAATGACTAGGTGAGAAATATATTTTAGTGTGGAATCTAGCTAATTAATTTAGTATTAGGGGAAAAAATGTGCTATCCAAATTCTTGCTGTGTTAATAGATAATAAAATTCTATTTTGGTTGAGTTATAAAAAGAATGAAAACATGTATCGGACAAAAAGATTAAGAGTGTACTATAACTTATGTGCAAGGTTTTGATGTAAATTAAATAACCATTTATATATTTTTAAAACACATAAAAAAAATGTAATGAAATTACTAAAAGATCAAAGATGTTAACCAATATTTATATTTATAAAACATATACACTAAGAAAGTTTAATTTGAATATAATAAATATCATTAATTATATTATAATAAAATATATATAATCGACAAGTTAGATTATTTACAAAACCAAATAATTGATATGACGTCAAATAAGCACGTGATATACAATCTAGCCAACGCTGAGTTTATTATTAAAAACGCTCCTAATAAACATATATTAAATCCATATGAGGTATTACCGCTTTCCATTTCTAATTATATCAAGGTTAATCTATACAATCAATTTAAATATTTTTTATGTTTTAGAAAAATGAGAAGCTATTAATACTAAATTTAAACTAAAAATTTAAACTCTATGGAAATTTTGTGTATGATACTTTAAAGAAATGAATGGAAAGTTGATAATCTAAGATAATATGAAGTATTATTTAAATACAAACAAAATTAATAAAAATATTTATCTGCTTTCTTCTTTATTAAAATAAATGTTCCAAGCCCTCTTATGATAAAACAAGACGTTATAGTAAGATAAGAGATTAAATTAATATTTACATAATAGTGTAGTACTTTATTTATTTTAAGGCTAATCTATAATTTGAGGAAGTTGGGGCAGAACCATAACAACCCCCTAGATATAGAAGGGATAAATTCACTATTTTAATGTCTATAAAATTCTGAGATCCACCTATAAAAATAAACATAATAATCGTATGTATTAGGTATAACAACCACTGGGAATACGTCAATGGAAATATTCTCAGGCCGGCGACAAAGGAAGGTGCTGACGTAGCAACCATTGCCACGGGCGAATATCTATATGAAGCAGGAGGATGGTTTCAGTACTCCTGGAATGGAACATCTAATTTGTTTGCTTAAAAAGTCTATCTATGGACTAAAGCAGTCAGGCCATCAATGGCTTAAAAAAATTGCACGAAAGACTAAAGACCTATGGGTTAAAACAATTAAATACCTACTGACAAGTGTGACTACTATATGAATGATGTTTGTGTGACTGATCGTGGTTGTCTATGTAGATGATTTAATCATAGCGACAAACGGCACATATAATAGTGGCAAGCACTTTCTGTAATTTAGGACCGTTAATGATGACCCTCAGAACGTATTAGCATTTCCAGATAGACTGGTGTGTTGTTTAGTATTAATTATTGTATATTCTGCTGCCGTGCTCCAATATGTCGAGGTGTATAGTACCGCGCGCCTAACTCCTATATAACCTGTTGTACACGCATGCTTGAACAGCTTTCTCCTAGTGCTGTAGGCTTAAACCTTGAACACAATTTAATGGTATTAGCATAGGTTTCTGGATGCAAGTGTTTAGAGATTTTGTATTACATTTGGTTCAAACACGCTATCTGTGCAGTTTGGGCTATGAGTTACCAAATACCCTATACATATACTCACTGCACTAAGAGCAAACGCAAAATATGGACGTGAAACAATGGTTAAGAACATTAGTGAACCTACTGCCGCTCTATATTATACATTTGTTATTGCATTTTTTTGGTCAAATATTGGACATAATATTAGGTATAAAGTGAAGCAGTGGGTGTGAACGGAGTCAAATGAGGAGCTATTTTATAAATGAGGAACAGCTACGCTTAATAAAACGGAAATTACCGGCTGGAGGGCTCGTTGTGCTGACCACATGGCACTCTATATCAACAGATGTTGGCACCATCATCGCTAACATCCGTGGCTACTCGGTCAGTATAGCTAGATTGTGGGCTCACACCTTGGAGTTTGTTTAAAATATTACAAGACGCCGCAAAAGACTTTCTCGCAATAACATAAGCGTAGTGGCAGTGCTTTCCTGCGTATGCACATACTACCTCAAGACAAGACGCACGAAAGCTTCAACGCTTTCTCCAATACCTTGTATTCAATACTTTTTATTTAGAACAAATAATTAGTATTGAGATTTAATCAATTTTAAATGGGCGTGAAATTCATTTAACTTTAACAGATGCTACTAGTAGGATGTAGTTAATACAGAAACCTGCATTCTAGTATACGTACAGTAGCCCCATGGCTTCTTTGGTGCTGACTGACAGTTCACAGCTGACTTCTGACAGTCAACATTTAGATATATACCTAAATTTTGACTGTCAGAAGTGACAACTGCTAAACACATGTTTTTTGCAGATCATGTGGTTCGGCGTAGGGATACATAATTTGGTCTGGTAGCTTTTCAAAGCCGTCAAAAGTCAGCTGTGAGCTGTACGTCAGCACCACAGAAGCTAAAACTGAGGTATAGCAAACCCTGAGCACTAACATTTCTATAATTTTATTGAATAATAAATCATTATTAAACTAAAAAAAGTATTTAAAGTTTAGTTATTAATAAAACAAAGTAGGCTGCGATTTAAAATAGGATTATGTCACCACCCCCATTTTGTACCTATGCGCGTGGGCCTCGAATTTGTCAGTATGTCTGTGACCTGGGTTAAGGGGGAGGTGATATTGAATACTTCTGCGGGTTCATGATTGAGGTTTGACTTGGCTTTAAAAGAGGTTTATTAATACTACTATATCTATTACAAATGTCCCATGTGGAAAAATGCTAGATCTGACCCAGAACTGGAATTGGCCAGATCTGGGAATGCCAGATTTGCCCCAAATCTTTCCCAGTTCGGTGCATATCTGGCCCATTTCTGGATAGATATGATTTTTCCATATTGGTTTGATGTTAGAAGTTAAGTTAGAATGAAATATCTTAAAGAATATCAGGAAGTCTGTGACAAAACGAGGTGTTATGAGGTTCACCCAATGACTTGTCTGACTCTTAGGTGGTCTTACACGGTCGCAAAACTGAGTTCCCTGGAATCAAGCGGCAGCCCCCGAAACTGGTACTTGATGAACTCGACGTTTTAGCCCACGTAGCTCCAAATCGAGCAGAGTGACCCCTGGCTTGCGATGTTGTGTAGTCAGCTGCAAGGGGCAGAATTCCCCTAATTTTAACTGGGCCTCCGGCCTGGCTTGTTAATAGGGGAATGCTGACAACACTTTTATGATCAGCTTCTATAATTTATTGGTTTACAGAATAATTATAACAACCTCGAAACGTTCGTTTTGTCATTCGCAACTCATAACATACAATATTACACAAACACGTCTTCCAAGTGAAGCCAAGCGGTTACATTTAGACAATTTGCTGCACATACTATGTGTTTTCTGTAGACCTTTGTGTGAGGATACGTTTTATTATTAGTTGTGTAATGATAGCCATATAATGATACTAATACGAGATTATTTGGCCAAATTGGGGAGGGGGGGGCAGTCACAAGGTGACCCGTTCATTTGGTTGTAAAGTGGTTAGTTGTAATTCAGGTTGTAAGTTACAATCATAGGACATATATATAGTTACTGAGTTGAAAAAGACAGGGAGATGAAGTAATGTACGAGGCCCTACTAGATCAACTAGTATCCAGGTCATCATTAAGTCAACCCAATCACTCAATGCAACTGAATCACGCCTATCCTAGCACATCACCGATGCTCGCGGTACAGCTGGCTCTTAAATTGGTTCCGAGGTAGGCCAAACCTTTCACAAACAACGGACTCCCACATAACTCAATAACATATATTTTATTAAATTAATAAATTTAGATTATGTTCTGATTATATAAATAAAACCAATTTACAAAAAAATATATTATTTAACATACGTGGGTACAAATATTAGTAAAAATGGCCAAATTTGAACTAGAAAAACATGCGAATAAAGTGTAAGATTAGTCAATATTTAATACAAACGAGAAAACGTTTGTTTGATATACTGAGTTCATTGTAATAAATAATAATAATAATTATTGCTCATCTTGTAAAAGTTGTTGAGAAAAAATAATTTTGGATAACGAGAGGCCCGAGAAGGAACATGTACTATACCTACATGATCAAGGGCAAATTTACAAGAAATGTTGCTATTTAAAATAAAAAACAAAAAGGTATCACAATAGAGTCTACGTGATTAGTGAGTTTGGAGCCCTAAAAGCATTGGAATTCTGTCATAATCATAATAAATCTGGTTAGTAAAGAATTTATCAAAGCACGCAGTGACAAATTTTCTGTGAACTTTTTCTAACCTGAGAGAGTTTGTTAAGGTAATGGAATTCCAAGCAACAGTAGCATATTCTAACTTAGATCTAACCAGGTCATAGTACAGACATAAAAAAAAAAGGTCAACTTTCTTAAATGATGAGGTACCGTACCTAATAAATTTAACAACACCTAGTAATTATAATAATGATGATGACGATAGTAAACAATTTAAGATTAGAATAAAGTACTGTAGAACTTGTTAATTTAACTAAATGGGGCGAAAGCTTATTCGAATTATTGAAAATTGTCCACAAATTTAAAATTAGGTATATACAGTTGTATGAGTTTGATAAAATTTACATTCATTTAATTATGTATTATACGTAAAATGTACTGTAGTTTTACATTTACAGTAGGTTTAACTGTTTACATTGCTGTATTCATTTTCAATTTCAGGAAAACAAAGTGTCGGCCAAAAAATGTTGATAGTTGGTCAGAAACAAGTAGTAGGCAACTATAATCGATACCTATACAAATCGATATCTAGCTATGCTTAAGTTAATTTTACATTTTTGTGTGTATTGTATGAAAATGAGAATAGATGAACCTTGTACAAGCCCATAAAAATGCGTGTGGAAGCTATAGTCAACTAAATGCCAGTATATAAAACGGACATAAATAAGCTTTTTTATTCATTCCTAAACTTTGGAAAATGTAAAGTTCTCTACATTGCTTTAAAATAAAGGAAAAATTTTATATTTTGTAATCGATTAACTATTGATAAATAGTTTACGATAATATTAATAGGAGAGTTTCAACAATATGGCAATTTAATTTTTGGTTTTTACTCATAAATAATATAATATGCTACTTACTATTATATAGACTACTTTTAGTTAGCTATAAGTCCATTTTTATTTAACTTACATATAGGCCCCTAACTTAAAATCCATTGTCTATGAAATTTTACTACTTTAAATATACCATGAGTTTTGAAATTGGCGTAATTTCTCATCTCATTGGTTGATACCAAGTCAAAGAAAAGGGTACCAAATCAGGGATTAGTATCGTCTTGGTCATTGACACTCGTTTCCAGCCATAATTTGGGGGCGCGAAAATCCTTTGGTTGTAAACATTGATACTAAGTCAATCGTAAAAACTTGCCTAGTTACAATACTAATAAAAAAAAAATACTAGCAAACACAAACTTAGGTCAAGTTAAAGTTTAAAAAAATAAATTTTAGTGCGTATAACCCGAACGGATAGTAAGACGCGGTGCTAATAATAATAATAAATAAATTTTAATTAAAATCGGTTTTTGAGTGAACCCTTTATTGAAATATTTTAGAACCTTATCTAGTAGTGCTTTGAGGTTAGGCAATTGTATATGGAAAAATTAAATTTAAGTAAGATCTGCTTCGGTTGCCGCATGGTCTAAGCTATCAATTTCATGTTGGACTAGACTGACAATGACAGGAAGATTGGACCTGAACAGTTAGTAAGACTGTTAACACTGCTCTTCATTCTAAACCTGTATTTGTCTTATTTTTGTACAATGTACGCTACTACTGGTAATGTGTTACACCATGAATATAAACCAATACTTACCATACTGTTTATTTAATTTATTTAAGAATAAAAAACTAAACAAAAAGTACATAGCTATAAAAATAAACAAAAATAAAACATAAAACGGTACTTAGATAATTAATACCTGACTTTACAACCAACAATACAAAATTTTAAGTCAAATCATTATAGAATGATTAATATGAGATCAGCTTTTCTTCTTAAAGTAACAAAATATTTAAATTGCCTTACGTAATTGCAAACATAAAAGATCAAATAAAACTAAACAAAAACAATAAAAATAAACTTCAAAGTCAAACAAGAAAATATTTACCTATATGACCTTTTGGCTTTATTGTTTAACATGGCCTTGAAATCTTAACATAAATACTGTATAATAATATAAAAAACTCCATGGCATAAGCCAGAGATTGAGCTATAACGATCGAGCGGCTGCCACCGTTGGCGATGCAAGTGCTAACATTTGCAGATCTAAGATGTCATGTAGTCATCACAACGAACCTTCCAGTTGTTAATCTCAGCTTTCTAGACCGGAAATACTACTTCTTTATTCAAGTAGATCCTCATTTGTCTTCACGAGGCTGAGTTTAACCCCAAACCAAGAAAAATTCTGGAAATGCTGAGAATTGAACCTGAGACATTTGAATCTGTATCCACAAATTCTGACCACTAGACCACAGACGCGGTCTAATAATACAAATATAAAAACTAAATATGGAAAGAAAATACAGATTATAAATTTATTATAAGTAAATCAGCCATAGAGCTAAAAACCGTTATGAAAATATAGATGCATGAGAGAGAAACCAACAGCAAAACCTTTATTGATGCCAAAGGACATACAAGTGTGAAGAAAGTGAACAACTTTTTTTTACAAATTACTACAACTCATATTTTTGGTTTTTGCATTTATCATGTAGTCTAAATGTTGAAGAGTTTTGAGAAAATAGTTTAAGGTGTGTTTCACACTAAGTCCTTTTCACAGTCCAATGTTATTGTCAAATACAATCGAATACATAGATAATTATTAAGAAAATATTATGTTCTATATTTTACTCTTCACATTTGTGGGTCTTTGGCTTGTATGATTTACTTTTGTTTAGTTTTATTTCACTCTAAAAGTCTTGATACTATAAAATCAGTACAACTCTGTTTTTGTGTCGACCATTCACACACAAATAGCAGGTTTTCCAAATAAAGCAGTTACAACTCTAATATACAGTGCTATTAATTATGAAGTCAATCAAACCATCAATAAAAATAATTTTCCTTACTTATTTTCTTATTACTTCTCTGAACTATCTATTTACACTGATGAGACAGGGATGAGAACTGTAAAGTTTAAAGGAATTATACCAGTGTTTGCATTAAGATGGAATGAGAAATCCAGCTGGGATTCAGCTCCAAAAATCTCCATATCGCTGACAAACGAGAGAATATGATACCGATGAGTGACTATGTGTATGCTAAACAGCGGAAGAATTTACCAACCTGACTGACTCTTTAATCACATACCATTTCTGTTAGGCTCTTTCACCTCTACCTTCCCTCCTACCGCTTTCCAATGTACCAAGAATAAATTTAACAGTAACATTATTTTTTATACAATATTATAAGTTAAACTTCCTTAAATAGGCTAGCTATTTAAAAAAATGATTCAAACTGTGTTTATCCTACACAGTGAACCATGTGCCTCTCCTCCCTATTCTAAAAAAAAAAGTTTAATAAACACTGCATAGGCCCATTTTCCCCAATTATAGGAAATAATATGTAAGGTTAAACCAGATAGTTAATTTTCTTTGTAAACCTTGAGCAATCGTGTTCAAATTTAAACAAAAAACTAGTATTGAAAAAAGTTTTGTGCATGAACATGAGCAACTTGTAACGTATAAAAGAGTTAGCCTGATATTTTAATGTTCGTTCGCCACAATTAGTATGATAATTTTACATAATTATTGAATTAAGTTCAAGGTTGCTATTCTGTATTATGGTAATCAAAAGGGAATGATGTCTTATTTTATAAATTAAAAGTTCTGGTCTTTTATAGTTTTTTATTTTAAGTAGATAAACAGTTTTTGCTAGATATTTCACACGTTGTAAATATTAATTTAAAAGCCCGACTATTGTATTATGTGTGTGTTAATTCCTGGCACGTGAAATTTGTCATAGACCCGACCCGCGCGGTTCCTCTTCAGGATTGCAAGTGAAGAGATTCGCACTTTGAAGTAGGTATATCTAGTGACATCTCCTTCTCGAAACTTCCCAAAAGAAAGAAAGGTGTGGTCATCCAGGTGCGTCTCTGTCTACAAAACTGAGTTCGCTTTTCAAACAGAGACGTAGCAAGATTTCACCATACCTTGCAACTTAACACAAATAAATCTTACTACCCGCTCATATTTATAATATCGTAATTTTGAATTTAGATGTGAATAACAAATTATTTAGATGCATAATTCCATATCATTACAAACTTCTTGTTCTTCGTTTAAAGTTTCTTTGCTGATATCTTTTGCAAATGGTTACTTTTATTTTAATGGAAAAAACATTTCTGAAATGCAGTAAATCTTGTATTATTTAAAGTCAAACAGCATGATTTTGCTTTAAAAGAACTTCTAAAATATTTCCTGAATTTGAAGTATTTTTATTTGTTTTCTATTTAATGATGAAAGTTGTAAATTTATTGATATTATGTTACCATTATTACATTATAGTTAGCACCTTTACTGTAAAATATATTCAAATAAGACTTATTGTGTTACATAATACATTTGTGTGTACAACTTTTTTTAAAGTTCTACTCTGGGCCACTAAATGTATGAATAAAAATACTTTAAAGGCCGAATGGTCCAAGACCTCAGCCTCATGTTAAACTGACCCGCAGTTGAGAGCTTAAGCAAATTCAAACTATAGCTTAGAATAAAATATATACTGCATATTAATTTAATAGTAACTTTTGAAAGTATTTTTCAAATATAATTAATACAAATGCTTTGTAGAAGATGTAAATAATATTTTTCATGTATTTCAAAGTCAATGATTACCCAAATCCAATTACTAAACGAAAATTAAATACCTAATTTACGTTGCTTATTTAGCAATGAAATATATTTTTCTTTCAGCATTAGCTTACTTCTAAATTGTCTACAATGCATTCTCAACAAGCTCATCATTTTGTACAAATTAGTAAATATCTAGTTATTTTCATTCACTTACATATATAATGGAAACTACCAGCAAACCTTCATACATGCCAATGTTCCTACAAGTGTGAAGAAATGGTAGAAAGTTAGATAGATTTAATATAATATACTGTTAATTATTTACCCTAAATTATCGAATTATACTTAGTAAGGTAGGTGTATCACATCTAAGTTTTTTAAACAATCCTATTATATTTACAAACACTAATAAAAAATATTATTTTCAATACAAATTTAAAACTTACATTAGAAGTCTTTTACTTCTTCACACTTGAAAGCTTTAGGCTTGTGTGATGAAGTTTTATCTGAATTTGTCCAGTTAGATGAGGTTTGAAGTATTATGAGCAGAGGTGTCTCTGTCTATAAGTTATTTTCTGATACAATAATAGTCCTAATTCAAAAGAAATAAATTATACCTGTGCCACTCATGAGTGCTATAAATTATGACTTTATTAATGTGATGTCCATTAATAGATATATGATTTTTAGGTGTTTGATGAGTTAGATCTATGATCTTACTAAGTTACTTGAATACAAATTATTGTGCCTTGTCTTGCATATTCACACATTTTATACAGCGCTGTACATAATAATTGATTATCTTGAATCTTTGGATCATGTGAGTAGGTATTGTGTAACTAGTTATAAAAACTAGTTTAGCAGCACTCATTTTGCAATTAAATTCCAAGAATTACACGTAGAAATTTGTGTTTAAAGTGTTTAAAACAATATATGTAAATTTGTAAACTCTGGAGAATTTACACTATATGATGTAAAACATATCTTTGTTATAATAATTCCTTTATGTATAAAGTAATCTACCCACTTGAAATCCACTCCTACCCCTAAACCCCTGAAAATGCAATTAAATCTTTTTTTTATGATGTAGTAGCAAATAAATATACCAAATATAATATAAATATGGTGTTTGAGAGTGTTGAACTAGGATTTTATTGGAATCAGTCACACGACATACACATTTGTGTGTTTACAAACTCACAATGAACCTATAATATTTAGCACCGCGTCTTACTACCCGTTCGGGTTATACACTTAAGTAATAATTAGGCTAGTGGAATAGGAATTGGGAGCGTTGAATTTAGAGGAAGTGAACCCACATTTGCGTGGAGGGAGAGTGGAAAACCATTTAGGAAAAACCACCCCCAGTTCACCCGACCGAGATTCGAACCTTGATTTCCCTATCCTCGGCGGTCGAGCTCAACACGACTAGCGCGTTAGCCAACTACACCACCGAGGCGGGTAATGTACCTATAAACTTTGTTAATGTATAAATGATTTGATGATGTGAACACTTTAATAGCTATATCATTAGTGGGAATGATTGGCTTCTTCACTTCAGGTCAATACTGATGAAGCTCCCCCTTGGTTCAGATGGTAACTGTTAGCTAGCACTAGCACTACCACTAAATCAAATGCATAAATATTTAAGATATTTGATATTTTTCAGAGTCTATACTTCTGCCACCACGTGTTACAGTACTGATATAATTTTAATGAACCAAACGGTCTTTATAGACCAAGACAGTTGAACATAGAATATTAACTTGAGTTTAAACTGCCAGCCATCATTTGAAGTCAGGACGACTAATGTTTAATCTCAATCTGAGAAAGCTAAAGTGATGCATTTTTCTAGCAAATCACTTTTATAATTTTACAAAGTTTTTCTGATGTGACCTTTTTTTTTACATGGTATTTATAAATTTAGTTAGTAATAAAATACAATCATTATAAAATCTATTCGCATCAGTAGTCGCATGGTCTATTGTGACATTCTCGTGATGGATTGGATTACTGGTGACCAGAAGAATATGAGGTTTTTTACTCCTGGTCGGCTGTACTGAGGGTAGTTTTTCATAAATGGTTTCTCAATCTCAATCCACATCACTTTGGGTACAGTTTCCCTGAAATTATACCATCTTCATCCTATTATAGTATTTTAATTTAAGGGTATAATCTAGATGGGTACTAAGACATTAATCAAAACTTTTTTATGTACTAACAATGTGAATATATTTTACCAGCTCAAGCATTTTGAAATTATAGTTCAAAAGCTTTGCTTCCTAGCAAATAAATAAAATATGAATTATTAAGAAGGTCCCAGTTATAATACAAATGAATGGAGAATATTATTTAATGAAAATATGCACATCTTTATTGACATTAAATAAGTAAATCAAACACATTTAAAATACATTATTATGTAAACCATAATAATATTTCATAATTTAATTAAGCTTCAGAAATTCATAACTTTACTTCACATTTATAAATCTATGATATTTCATACTAAATAGAAATATTATATAATGTCTTCGACAAATTCATCCTATGAGCCATTATTAATGTATTTTTGTAAAACCTCCACAGTTTGAGTAAAAGGTTATCTCACTATTTTGTGATTGTATTTAATGCACATAGCACATGCTTTAAATACAATTTGAAATTCAAGCTATAATGTATTTAATTTTTGTTACTTTAGACACTTTACAATACTCTGAGTCAATAATTATCTAACTGAAGGACTTGACCAGAATTTATAAATGGACTTCATAGGAATTCAGTGGGTGGTAGCCAGTTTTGAAGACAAGCACTTTTCGAATTGGCATGAGCCAAAGCAGAGCAAGTATAGTGAAATAACAATACCACTATTACATATGTGTGATTGTGTTTGTTTTATTCCAAACTGTAGGTGTAATGATGTATTTTATTTAAATGTTTAGCAATATCATTTGCTCGATGAGTTCTATACAAACACAAACTACATTTGAAGCGAGGTTCTTGTCCACATTCATAACGCTGGTGACTTATTAGTGAGCGCCTCCATTTGTAGACTTTGGTGCAGTTTCCACAAGAAAAACCAAATGACTTTTTATTTGAATTGTTCATTCCTACTGTTTCTGCAGCGTTCCAACTGTCTTGTATGTCAAAACCTTCAAGATTACCTGGAAACATGCATTTTAAATTAATGGAAAAATATCAAAATAAACAAACATTGTCATTCCACCACCTACCCCGGCACAAACTATCAAACCGAAAAATTAACAAATTTTAAATTCTGAAATATAAATGACTGCTTGATGGTAATATATATACTTCATTCATCGCCCAATAAGCTTTCCTGAAATGTTTTCCACTAGCATGGCTAAAATGATGAATAAATGGTATGGAACGCCGCACGGACTTTCTTGCTCTATTGTTTAAAAATGGAGATATTTACTCAAAACTCATAATATATGTGAAACTAAATAATATACACTAGCAAACCCAATCATAAATTGCACTGTACTTATGTAAAAACAATTCGAGTCCCGGTTTTAAATTTTATAATTTTATTTTTAAAGAATTAATGTCCTCATTTGTATGCTTGGACTAATAAAAAAGATCAATATTGGTTCCACAAGGATCAACACTTCGTATTAAAATTTCGACTTCTTGTTAAAATGTTAACATTTCATTAGGTCTTGCACATCTTATTTGCTATTAAATTCCTCATTTATAAATTTTGACCAGTAAAAAATGTAAATATTGACCGAGTGTAAAATGAAGGAGATAGATCATTGTTGTACAAACAAACATTTTGAGAGACTTACTCATATTTAATTACTCTATGGCATTAGAGAATTATTGCGCTAAAATTTAAGTATTATTTCTTTACAACTAAAACTCACAAAATTGTATTAATATATTTGCCAATATCTCAGAAACTGTTTATTTTATAAAAATATATTTCAAATAAAAGTTTTTTATTTTTAATGGTACTACAATTTTGCAATGTTAAGTTATTTAGTATCTCAAATAGTTGTGGAGATACGAAAATTTCCATTTCTCTAAGGTATCCTAAAAGTCATTTTCATAGGAAAATGAAAATAACTATTTTATTTATAATCTTAATCAGCACCTAGATACGAATTTTGATTAAAATTGTTGGAAGTGATTTTGTGAAAATCGATCTTTTCGCTTTTTATTAATCTACTCTTAATTTTAGTTTTAAACAGACACAAAGACAGACGGCATTGCATAAACCACTTTTTATGGTTCGGAGGTTCATGAGACATCGACATCCATCAACATTTTGTGTTAGATTCTTTTTACGGTTGCAATACCTTACCTTTAGTGTTCGAAAAGTTAAAATATATGTATATTTGCGTATAGCTTGAAAATGATTGGTTTTATATAAATATGTTTCAAATAAAAGATTAAATAGCCCTACATATTTGCAATGATAAATAATATGTAATTTCATATTTCAAAGAGATACGAATCTATGATAAAAAAAATAAGAATTTACTCATCAGCCCGGAACATTAAAGCCATTTTGTCGAAATATTGAAAGTATCCATTTTGTTTTAAATATTTAGAAATGTTATGAAATAAAATTTATTCAAAATAATTATAGCCAATGTTGAGAAAATATAATTTCTGTTTTTTCCCTTTAGTAAACTAGCCTTAATTTTAGGATTAAATATCCAATTCAAAAAACCCCTCAGGACAACCCTATGTAAACCCTAGATAAGGCTGTAGTCCGAGGTACAGACAGACGGAAATTCAAAAACAACTTTTTTGGATTCGGGGGGAGGGGGGTCATGAACCGTCAACATTCATCAAAATTTCGAGTTCGATTTTTTTGATGATCACAATACTTTTTCTACCTGTAAGATAGCAATAAAGTAAAAAAGGGAATACTGAAATGATAGCTACAGTAAAATTATTTTTCTTACCTGTGTCTCCTCATGTATTAATTTTAGCCAACGTCTTAGGTATATTAAATTAATCATTGATTTTAGTACATATGGCACCATAAGAGTTTATAGTATCATGCTCTACAAGAATGTCTTTTTTTCTTCCTCCATTTTAAAACTTAGATTTAAACCTAATAAACTTGAAATAATTTTGACAAGCATAGTGCCACAAAATAATGTCTTTAAAGTAAAAACTAAAAGTAACGAACTAGAATTCTTAGAAAGGCAATGCTCTAGTTTAAAAACGGGAAAAACCACACATGATTCCAGTTTTATTATGTAAAAACTATCATTAAGAACTATATATATATATATTAACTGTATTATTTAACTCAATTGTAATATATTGTGTTCTTTGTGAGTGAAATAGTAGGCTTATGTTATAAACAAATTGTGTGATTTACATTTGATTTAAATGTACGCCTTAATTGACTACTCGGTTTATTCTATTATATAGAGGCGAAGAAGCTTTGTTTGGTGATACACCCCCTCCTCCCACCTGGTGCTTAAAACATTGCACCCTGTCTACCTTCCCCCCCTCCACTTAGCCATCATGTCACATGCCAATTCATTGTTAAAAAAAACTTTCACTTTTTTTTAATGCAGAAGGGATTTTTTATACATAAATATCACTTAAATATAAAAGGTTAAATTTGTGATTTATGTCCTAATTTTTTTATATATCTACTTATTATGCAACAGTTTGAAGAAAAGAATCAAAAAGAATAGGGTTGGAATACATGTCTGAAATAAGTAAAATCATAATGTACAATAAAATATAACTATATAATATATTTACATAGCCTCTGTTAAATAGTATAAATAGTACCAAAAAAAACTTTAGATAAATATTTAAAAAATACATAGCCTTTTACAAAAAATCCAAAATTTCTTTCTTCAAGACTTTGGTGACATAAATTAATCAACAGTCAAATTAAAATAGATTTACTGAGCTGTTTGGTTTTAAATACTCAAGAAAGTCCTCCAGTGAGTACTTTCTGTGCCATTGTACTTCTAAGATAGCTCTTAATTTAAAACTGAATTTTAACAAATGATGCCTTTAGCCAGTTATCTGATATTTTCGGCGTCTTTAATTTCTTTTCTCATAATTGAAGATAACTATTTGTTGAGGGAAAGAATCCATCACATCCCTATTATAATGGTCACTTAAACATAAAATGTGGTACTATGTATTTTGTCCCCAATGTGATAAAATTAAATGGTCCCTTTTCCAGACCAAATATATTATTCCTTTAATTTAGACAGTGGCATTTAAGGTCCTTTATAGCTAGCAAATTATTATTTTGTGTGTTATGATATTAAACTGTAAAAATCAATGGTGTATTTGATTACAATCATGTGTGAAAGTCTATGTACATGCAAAAAGATAAGATGTAATAATTGAAGAGATATTAATATTATGAAAACAGTGTTTTTATTTACACATTTCAATTTTTTATAATTGTTTTATTATAATTGACAATATTTAATTTATTGTTATGGATAAAGAATATGGTTATATATTCAATTAAAATAGCTGCCTTCACTATAAGTACAGTTTCTTTACTCAAAAAATCTCTGAAGTTTATCTAACTACTAGGTATTTTTGTAAGATCTAAGCCTAACAATAATGGCAAAAATGGTAATTTATAACCAATTAAACTCTACAAAATATGAAAATTAAACTTTATAATATCATATAAATTGATTTTGTATTTTGTTTTAAACATTTTGAATTCCAAACCAGAGCGCAAAATTACGCACTAAGCCTTTTTACTATAAAAATAGCCATTTTCATATCGTATCAATTGTGAAAATTGATCTCTTATTTTTCTCTCTTTTCTCAAGTAAAAATTATCCTTTGATTATCTTCAACACTAAGTTTATACTTTTAAAGACAGCTTATATTGTGTTCTTTATGCGTATTTACATTTTGTGTTTATCTGAACTTTGCTAAAAAAAATTTACACAGTCACAAACAAAAAATCCCTATTTCTATCACAAGCAATTACCAAAATCTAAATATGAACATGAAACCAAATTACAAAACATATAAAAGATTTTTACTATTACTATTGAATGTATTAACCTAGTTTTAAATTATCTTACCTAAACAATATTGCTGATGAATTACTAACCAAATAAAAAAAACTCCATTACTGCAACGAATAGTCTCAGTTGTAAAGTGTGGTTCTTATCTAGTTTGATTTATCTTTATTAAATATTCAAGGTTGTATATAGGGATGTGAAAAAAATATCTATACTTTACTAATCTTGATATTTTTCTTTTGATACTAGTATTTTTTTACTCAATACTTTTTTTCCGATACTTTTATTCACACTCTGGGATCGGTATCGAACGAAACCAATTTTATGTTATCTTCACTCATGCTGGGATTAAACGTTTACTAGGGTGGACTGTGGAGGAAGAACAACTGACACTATTTCTCAAGTCTCGCTAATTTTCTGCATAGCAAGCAAGAAGTAACTCTAGGATTCAATTTCTTTTAGCTCATCATAATTCATAGCTGTTATTTCATTTTTGTTTATCAGCCTGATGACCAATGGGGCGAGTGGTGACCAGTCTACTATCCATTTCTTTATCAATTAGCACGGTCTTCACAAACTTAACAAAATAAGCTTTTGTAGAGCTCAATGAACTCAGTTAACTTAAGGGTGTCCCTAGCAGACAAAGCAGAAAAATGTATGTGCAGTGTTCAAGCGGATGAAGCAGGGCCATTCTTATATTTTTTGCCAATAGTTAATAAACTATCTTGATAGAGTATTTAAGCGATGAATATAGTTTAAAAAAAAGGCACCTCCCAGTAGTGAATTATGAAAGTTTTTTAAGAAGTTGGATAGTGAAAAAGCATCTTTTAAGATTTGTTTGAAGTATTAAAAACTATTATAATTTGAAATGTTTAAATAAATATGAACATACATTTATGATGTAAAAGTTGAAATTATTATTACTAGANGAAATTATTATTACTAGAAAAAAAAAAAAAAATCAGGATTAAAATTTCGATACCAATACTTACTGTTATCGATACTTTTCTTTCGATTCTAGTACTGTATTGATATTTTTCTTCCGATACTTTTAATAAGTACGGTATCAATACTTTTCTTTCAATACCACATCTCTAGTTGTATATTTAAGAGAAAGGAAAAGGTCATAAGAAAAGTGGATTAGAAGAGAACCATTTTGTATGTAATTCTTTGGTAAAAAGCAAATTGGATCGTACACATCCTTAGGAGGAACTGTCTTCTGCATGAGGTCATAGAAGAAAAGGTTGAGAGAAAGAGGAGCTTAGGAAGAAGGAGGATTCAAATATTGGGTGACTTGAAGGAAAGAAGAACATTCTGTGAAGAAATGAAGGAAGAGGCAGAGGACAGGGTGTATTGGCAGTCTGAATTCACTGACAAAAGGAATGGACCTGTCATAAGACAGAACACATATTGATAGTTATAATAATGATGATGGTGATGGTGATATTTTATAATAATCACATCACATTACATTATTATTTAATCTAGATGGGAAGACAGTGTTTCGTTTATATCGATATCTGACTTTTAAGGACCAGTTAAACATAATTTTAGTAAAATTGCAAAATTTTCTTCTCAAGGAAGTACAGAATAGAACTAAGATACTTGCATATTTAAATTCATTGTTTTTAATATAATATTCTCATCTTTGAAATATACAACATATCTGAGAAAAGGCAAGAATATAAGTATCAAGACAACTTTAAATTTATTATAAACTAAAACCCTGATTAAAAAGTTTAACACACACACTAAATATAGCTATAATCATAAAATGCCATAGTTGGATACATACTTATAAATACTTTTAGTGAAAGGAATGTGTATAGCTCTTATGCAAGATTAACAACTAAACAGCTTATATTACCACCTTTTACTACTACCATAAAATTAGTGGTTTAATTGAATATAGTTCTCATTTTTAAATAGCCTACATTGTATGACTACACTGCATTGGTTGAATATTATTTTCAATATTGAGTACTACAATTTAAATAATTAGAGGGTGAACAATAACACTAGTGAATCTGCAATTGGTATAAAATTATTATTCTTACTATATGAAATGAGCTTGGTAAAATTATTTCTCTAATCATAGTTTTAGTGACAGTTAATATATATATTTTTTAAATAAATAGCTTTTAAAAGGTACTGTGTATTCAAAAAATAATGTAATATAATGAAATAATTTAAAATCTTTGGTTTACACTCTTCATTTTGGGTATGATTTGTGTACATTCTATTTTCATCATTTTAATATTCTATTTTACATCAGTGATAGTTTTAATGTTAACTATACATATACAGTAAAACCTTCGATTGCGAGCATAATTCGTTTCGTAAACGTGTTCGTAATACAAAGCACTCGTATATCAAAGTGAATTTCCTCCATAAGAAATAATGGAAACTCAGATGATTCGTCCCACAACCCAAAAATATTTAATATAAAAATGATTAATACCTTTTTTAATTTCGTTATTTAAATGTAACTGTACTGTAATCAAATCTATTAATTAAATTTAATGGTGGCTGGTGTGAGGTGGATGAGAGAGATGAGAGGAGGAGGTGTGTTATTGTTTAGGACGACTTTCACTGTCACTAACGGAATCACTGCTATATGTTGGCTCACTGGAATATTTTTCTTTTTGTGCGACTTTAACAAAGAACCTATCCAATGACACTGCTCGGCAGACAAAGCGTAACCATAGTACTACTCGTATTGCAAGATATCGCTCGTTTATCAAGTTAAAATTTATTGAAAATTTATGCTCGTCTTACAAAATACTCGCAAACCAAGTTACTCGCAATCCAAGGTTTTACTGTATTCTGATTTTATTTATTTATTTGTACAAGTTTAAAGTAATTAGCATAAAATAGTATATTTCTATGATATGAATGATGGACTATCTGGGTGAACCATTCTTATATGTCTTTTAAGATTCTCTTTGCGAAGTGTTTTTCTTGGGCAAAAAGGGCACTGTAGATTGGGCTCGATACCACATTCTTTGCGTTGATGATTTTGAAGATATTTCTGACAGCGGTATGACCTGCCACAAGTAGTACATCTAAAAGGACGGTCATCAAGTGATTCAGAAATTCCCCCATTTTGAAGTTACAGCTAGAAATGTACCAGATTGACGAGCCATGGTTGTGTTGTTTATTCTAGTAGGGCTGGTTGCATAGAGCTCACTTAAACCTGTAAAAGATAAATATCACTAACACTATATATAAATACACAAAAATAATGTGCTATTATTAACAAATACAGATACATTAATATAAATAATCATAAGTATTATTTATAGTACACCCAATCAGTTGTCAAAAATATATTTTGGAAACATTAATTATATAAATAATTAACCAAATAAACACAAAATAATGTTTCAACAATACTTTGTATCATTATGTATAAGTATTTTCTCTAATATAAAAAAAACTCAGGGTTTTGTATTTATAATGTATTATTAAATTATATAATCTAAAATCTATTTCCATTCATTCATTTATACCAGTTACATATAACTACACAATAGTTTACAGCTAACTTGTTTCTAGGATATTACCACATGATTTTAATACAGCACAGGGATGGTCTATCTGTTGGGGGGAAATTGCAAAATATTGTTTACAAATGTATTCTAAGATGAGCAAAAACATACTCATGTGTAGAAGCTGAAAGTAGAATTAAACCACCTTCAAATGATTTCTAGATTATCTCCATATAATGTGTGAAAACTTGAGTTTTCTATCATTCCTTACCTTAGCACACATATTTGTAAGAAAAAAAAGAAAGAGAATGCAAATAAAGGAATGTAGAATGTAAAACATCAAAGGAATGTAAGATAATCTCACGCAATACAAATATGTCTGGCGACAAGGAAATAATTTTGGTATCACTAAAAACAGAGCTCACGATGTTTTAAAGATATAATTAAATTTTCTATTGACAACCTTAATCCTCTTGATACCTGCTTTTCTGGCTGTATGGTCTAAGGAGTTGCTATCATATTAGACTAGAATGCAAATGACAGGGAGATCAGGGTTCGAATCCAGATCGCGAATACTGAGGGTGGTTTTTCCAAAATAGTTTTCCATTCTCCCTCCCTGTATAGATGGGTACACCTCCTTAAAATTCAACCTTCCTCATCCCTAAATCACTAGCATAATTAGTACATATACTGATAACCTGAACAGGTAGTAAGATGCGGTGATAAAAAAAAAAGCTCATCATCTTCCATTAGTGGTTAATTTTTTTTAGCGCCACATCTTACTACCCGTTCGGATTTTACGCCATGCACTAATTACAATAATGGCTTAGGGATTAGGAAGGCTTAATTGAGATGAAGTGCACCCGCATTTGCGCAGAAGGAGAGCATAAAACTATTTAGGAAATCCGTCTTCAGTGCACCTGACCAGGATTGAACCCCGAACTCCCCGTCTTTGGCAGTCCAGTCCAACACAAGAGTAGCGCGTTAGAGCACGCAGCCACCGAAGTGGGAAGTGGTTATTTAAATAGGAAAGTAGTCTGTAGCACTATCTTTTTCTGTTTGTTGGCAATAACATTGTAAATAGTACCTCATTTAAACACATACATATTTTTTATAATCTGCTAATTCAACATCACTGATATACAACCATATGACCAGGGAATAATATTACCTACTTATGTTCATAAATGCGCACTAGAATCTGGGAAAATATGGAATACACACAGCAATAAGTGCAAGTGAATATTGCAGATTCCCTGCACCTTATATAAGTCATGGAATTAAGTTTAAAAGTGTTCACGAACAAGAAACTGAGAAAATGGTAGGCATCTAACAATAGTGTAATTTTGAAGCTTAGATGACAATTTGATAAAATATTAGTGTTGCTGTGAAGATGACAGAGGACATATGTAAGACTGCTACATCTGTAGACCCACAACTGACCGAGGAGAAATTGTCTGAAGAAAAATAATATTATGCTCATGAAACTATTAAACAAAGGCTGAAATATGACAGTCTTTATAAATTTTGTGGCAGAGTGTACAGTCCAGATCAATGGAGTTCTAAAAGCAATATGAATATGAGCATTATATTAACAACCTTTTCATAAAATAAATAATCAACTTAAAAAAAATCTAAAATCTTGATTTTAATATTCTATTTGTTTTTATTTATGAGTATGGATTTACAGAAACATTTCGACAATTTTGTTATTACTGAAAATGTTTTATAAAGAATATTGGACATTCAAATTAAGTATTTTATATTGTTTAGTTTTCAAGATTCTTTCTTTACATTTTTAAAAATATAGATTATTTCCATTGTGTGGCAATTAAAATCAGAGACCAGCTTAATTCTTGTTTCATCGATTATTGTTATTAATCAGCTTATGAATATCAACACACAGCTTACAAATCATTGTAGTTACAGCAATGCCTGTATAGAAGAGACCACAATTCAATTAATTTAAATTAGTACAAAATTGACACCTAGACATGGGAATACACAGTTCGATTCCTGTGTCTAAGTGTCATTTTTCAACTAATTTAAATAAATAAACCATCTTATGCTACTATTTAAGCTGTGCTCTGAAACTATCACATTTAAATGTGTTCACTGTGTGCACGCACACACACACACAACACACACACACACACATATGATATAATCTTAGATATTTGATGAATCATTGAGTCATTTCAAAACAGCTTACTATCTAACACAAATAACATACACAAAACTTATTGTCGAGTAAAATGACTTGGTTTAACTATTAACTTACCTGCTTCAGTGGCCGCATGGTCTAAGGCGCCACTCTCACAGTAGACTAGACTGCCGATGATGGGAAGATCAAGGTTCGAATCTCGGTGGGGTGTACTGAGAGTGGTTTTTCCTAAATGGTTTTCCACTCTCCCTCCCCGCAAATATAGTTACACTTCTTATAAATCTAACCTTCCTAATCCCTAAAACCATTAGCTTAATTAGTACATAGGCATATAACTCAAAACAAGTAGAAAGTTGTGGTGCTAAAAAAGTAGCGATTTGAGTTACCCCTGTCCTATTCAGCCACTACATATGTTCTCACTCTTATTCTAAACACATTGATTTCAAAAAGGTGAAGTGTTTTGTATTATCAGTGGCACACCCACAGGTAGATAAGGGGATATCCGTCTTGTCCCCTCAAGATTTCAAATTATTTTAGTAAAAAAACTTAACTTTGATGAAATAAAGCTAAAAGAGAGACCACTGTCAACAAGGCTTACAATTTGATATTAAAAAAGGTGTACTGTCTCACCGGTTAAAAGTGCCCCTTCTAGAGCAGAAAGAGAAGGTTAGGAGGGTCCAAAGCCCCAAAAAACTTGATTTAATAAAAAGTGAATATTGCCCAGTCATTATTGTAACACTATCAAAATAAAGGTACAATAAAATACATGTAATTAATATTGTAGCCACCATTGTGATGTTTAGTTATTATTATTATTATTATTATTATTATTATTATTATTATTATTAGTATCATTATCATCATTATCATCATCATCATTATCATTATCATCATTATCATTATCATTATTATTATTATTATTATTATTATTATTATTATTATTATTATTATTATTATTATTGTTCTTAATAAAAGCCTAGGCTTATTAATACCTAGGAACAAACTTATATAGAGACTTAAGAATCCCTCACACTACACCTCATTACATTATGACTAAATAACTTCAATCTGACTGGGATTCGAACAGGCAAACCAATCAAAGCTGGTTAGTCAACACATCAAGCCACAGCTTCTTAGAAATTTTCTGACCATAACATGTAGCCGATGGTGAAGTGAAATATATCTAAAATAATTATAAATAATATATATTAAAGGGATACAACATTCCTACAAACTTTATTTTTGGTGAGATTTAGTAGATAAACATTGGAAAACTGTAATCATCCCATAAATAGAAAATTTCAATAAAACAATATTATATTCTTTACAATAAAGCTATTTTTTTTGCATCTTATTACTCATTTGGGTTGAAATACTTTCTTTTAAAGTGTTTTATTAAGTTTTATCTAGTTCTCTAGTCTTTATCAGGGTGGCCACTCAAACTCTAGAGTAAAATTCGATCGAAATTCCTGGATTACTGGCAAAAATAATAACTTTTCCTAATTTTTAAGTCTTTTTTTTCTCTGGCTGTAATACTTTGAACAAATGATTCCAAATGAAAATGTTTCTTGAACAAAGATTAATAATCATTATTTCTATCCAATTCCTAATTTAGTTTATGATTGTAGTCTTACACAATTCACTACTCTACAACCTCAATTAGGTTTTAAAACAATTTAAATTACTTCAAGATGGGTATTTGTTAAAAACAATTCTTTATCATCTCGGGTTTGGAGTTATCGCCATGCACCATCACAAAAAAATCAATAAAAAAAATCAGGGTACAGCCATGGAACTATGCTACATCCTTCTCAACCGTTTTGTAAGGTCTGTATCAGAAAATCACTATTCACTTGTGATGTGTACTCAGCCATTAGTGGATAGTAATATGTACTACACTAAGTGGAGTCAGAATGCAAGGAAGGGGAGAAGGGATTATTTAAAGTGAGGTAGAGGCAATGCCCCCCAGTTACTGTACCAGTGGCTACACCTTACAATGGCAACACAAAAACTATAATAGGATTCTAGTAGGCCTAGAGAGAAACTTTTATAAAATACAAATTATTTTTACATTGATACATGATATTATTTTACTATTATATTAATTACTGCTATTTTATGTGTATTATATCATCTATATAAATTGACAGATGCTTATTTAACAACTTTACACTTAAATATAACCTATCAATAGTGTTTTAGTAAATGTTGTAGATGTCAAAAGATTGTCTTCCTTTCTGAATGGCAGTACATTTGCATGATCACCTCCATTTGATTAACTAGACCAGACATATTGGTGGCCATGTCATTGATAAAAATGTCAAGTAGAGTGATTTTTCTGGAAATTTAATACCAAGTAGATTTTTATTAAAATTCATGAAGCTTAAGCTAGTTTGCTCACAAATTTGAATAAAGTCTCTTAATATTTTTAAGCTACCAATAGACAGAAAAATACAAGCACATTTCCCAGATTCTTTCCCCGATGCTCAAAATTAAAAATTCAGGTTTTCCTAATGAGTGGACAAAGAGTAGTAAGTTATGTAAACTTTTCAAATTTATGTTAAATTGCTAATCCTAGTTACCATAAACCTAGCCGAGGTCGACAGATTTTTATTGAGCGATAAAATCATAAGCCGTTGGTCCCATGTCAATTGTGGCATGTAAAAGAATTCTGGAAGGTATGAGAAAATACCTTTACCAGCTCTTACTCATAGAAATCTTCATGTGTTGATATAATCAGTCGATTCAGAAAGTGCACGTTAAATACCTCAAATAAATAAATAAAAATTATCATAAAATTAATCTAACTCTAAATAGCTTATAGAGGTATAAAATACTAACATATTTTTTGGACTCTGGCATTTGTGGAATCTGCTCCCCAAACAACCTCTTCCAAAATTTAACTCTGGCTACAGCCTTGAGTGTATTACCCCAAGCTTGAAATAAATTTCTGGGTGTATGCATCTTCTTTTAAAAAAATATGAATTGTTTACAACAAACGAAAAATAAATCACCCCAACACTATGATTCATTATATCATACTTTTTAAATCATATGGTATGCACCAAACATAGATTGATTTTGGTTTGTTAAAAGTTGAAGTGTAATTAATAGAAAATTTTTTTAAAGATAATTATTAAGGAAAATTGTTGAGTTAGTAGTATTAAAATAGTGTTTGTTATACACTCTAAACTTCTCTTTAGTTAATGATAATGTATTAAAAAAACATTTGCACAATTTACACTTAGCAATTTTTATATTTTATGTTCAGTGAAAATAGAAATTAATATATAAAAGTAGCTAATTTATAAGTCAGAAAACAATAAAAATGCAAAATATGTTGGGAATCATCAAGGGAACCACTTCGTTATTCCCTCCCTCCTCACATCACAGAATATATATTTCTTTTCTCTGTAAATGCACTGGAAAAAAGTCAGAGTTAACAAAATGCTCAACACAACACCCTTAAAAATGGTTGGGGTGAAATAACTAAATTTGATTGATTCAAAACAGTTATTTTAATGCCACAAAATTATTCACAACAATATTGTTAAGTACCTACATACAATTTTAAATGTGATACAAAAATTATGGTAATTTATAGATATAATACCTGCTCTCGATGATAAGTTGGATCTTTCTTGTCATTTGACACTCATAAACAAAAAACTTTGTGTACATTCCATAAAAATTAACTGATCTAGCTAATTTCACCAGCCTATGACTATCACATCATTCATAGTGTTGCTAAAAAAGATGTTATAAAATCTATTTACTATTATAATAATGTAGCTACGGAATTAAATATGTAAAACTAAAAGTGTATTTTTTTTATAAGGAATTCCATAAATCTAGGCCCAGGCGTCACTGTTGCAGGGCACAAGGGCCCAGTGTGTGCTGGCATCAACTTTACTGACTTCCTTGCAAATTTTCAATGAGCTGTTTCCTTCCCAATTCTGTATCACTTTTTGTTAAACTAATTACAATAAATTGGTGCATTATTTAACAATACAAAGAGAATTAGTTTTCAATAAAGACTAATATTTTTTATTATTATAATACAGATGGCAAGTTTGGAACAGAACTGCTTTGGTATGCTTCATAGTCTAAGGCATCTCTCTTGCAATAGACTAGACTGCCGAGGACGGGAAGATCGAGGTTTTGAATCCCGGTTGGGTGAACTGAGGGTGGTTTTTCCTAAATTCTTTTCCACTCTTCCTCCACGCGAATGCAGATATACTTCCAATAAATTCAAACTTCCTCATCTCTAAAGCATTAACATAATTAGTACATATGTGTATATCTTGAACAGGTAATAAAATGCAATGAAAAAAAACCCACTTTGACAGAGTATGCTATACAGCAATTGAGTGATGGTGTATTATTTCAAGGTTCATTTGTCAGTAGAAAAGGGTTTTATGAAGAATTTTAGTGAAAAATGTTTTATCAAACAGAGTAAGTAAAGTGATTACCTTAAATCGTTAATGATGACCACTAATTAAGGTTTTGGGTGTATTANAAGGGTTTTATGAAAAATTTTAGTGAAAAATGTTTTATCAAACAGAGTAAGTAAAGTGATTACCTTAAATCGTTAATGATGACCACTAATTAAGGTTTTGGGTGTATTAAGACAACGCTCACAGGACAAAATGCCCCCCTGGATCAGACTTTTATTAATAGTAAAACATCTGGGTCTGAATCGTGGGCTGGCAGATTTGTCCCTATTTTCAATTATTTACATGTGTGATGTATATCATAATGAGTGTTGCACCAATAAAAACTCCCAACATTTCTAAAAAAAGTGTTTTTATTTTTAATAATGGATATAGTAGAATTTTACTAGATTAATTTGAAGTATTAATTTTAAAAATATATGCTACACTAAAGTTCTCTACTACAGTTTCCAATGTTTCAAAATTATAGCATGCTGGTCATACTTGCATTTGAGTCTTTGCTGGCAAATTCAGGGTCTTTCATGCCAAATTCAGAGTCTTTCATTGTTTATCTACAGTGCAAGTCTTCAGACAATGTAAAAAATCTATGTTCATAGACTAGTGAAAAATTTAGTGGTTTCAGAAAATTTAAACAATGAAATCATGATTCCCTTAAGCATAATTTTTTTATGATGCAAACTAAAAAAAGGCTACTATTTTATGGTATTAACCTAAGTAAGGTAAAGTGAATCTTTAAACTTAATTTGCTGCAAATATAAGTTCATCAAACACAATACCAAACAGAAAATTTATAAATATATTTAGTAAAACACATATTTCACATTTTGAAAAACAATCCTTATTTTTAAAATAACTCTTTGGAATCTTATAGTTTAGCACTTTATATGATAAATATGACATAACTAAAGTAACACTTTATAAAAGGGTCCACTTTTTATGGCTCGTGTGTAAGAACACACTAAGAGCCAGAAGCACCCGTCATTTAATTTGTGATATCGCCATAGGTTCAAAATTGGTATTTATTTGATATCAAGGAAAAATGAAAGCTGCTATTATTAGGAAAGTATTTTTACTTTAAAATGTCAGAAATATATATACACACAAATATATATACGCACAGATATGCTTACACCTCACATAACTTAAGACTTTTTTTCACCTTTAAGCTTTAAATCTCTGATTTGACTTTAGTGATTCAGTGTGACCTCTTTTATAGCTATCTTAATCATTTGAATAGTTTATTATATCATATTCATAATTCAATGTTTTCCCTTGAACAATGAAGTAACATTATAAAAATAAGATTTAAAAATAAAAATTATTTAGTTTTTGAACTTGAAATTTACATCAAAAGACAACAATAAAAATAAAGCGTTTATACAGAAAAGAAAAATTAGATAACAAAGAAAAACTCTTGATGTTGTCATCTTGCACATTTATTTAAGTTTGTTAGCAACATTTTTATTATAACAAGAATAAGGATACAGTATATATAAATATACTTTTTTTTCTCAAATCTAATATTTTTACAAATCATATTTATTTTACTGTGTCCTTATTCTTATTATGATAAATTGTTACAAACAAACTTAATAAAATGAATGTGATTGTCAAATAAACCTCCCAGTAATGCAACAAAAAATTTATTTTGGGAGGATAATACAATGTATCATAGCTATTATTTCTGTAATTTTTCCTATAGGTAATTTTATAGGCCCTTTTAGTGTATGGGCCAGTTTCATAGTCAGATTTAGTATGCCTCAAGTGCGGCGCTATACTAAATACAAGACGTCACCTACCTGATATTGAATGGAATGGGCCAGTTTCATATGCGAAACTGGCCCATTCCATTTTGTTCTAGGTAGGTGTCGTCCTGTATTTAGTATCGACTAGCACTTTAGGCGTACTAAATCTGATTATGAAACTGGCCCTATGTATCAGTACACACATAGTGATAGAGGTAAGTGGATGGAACAGAAGAGAAATCAGTGAGAGAGGGAGGCAAGCAGAAGCTTGTTTAGAAGTGTTAAAAGTATAATTTGGAGCAGGCCTGTGCCAAGAAAGTGTAGAAGAGTGTTCAACAAGCCATACATAATATGTACCAATATTGACTTACACAGTGAAAACTTGGATAATGAAGGAACAGGATGGAAACAGAATTCAAGCCTGTGAAATGACATTTCTGAGAAGTACTACAGGAGTAATAAGAATGGATAGGATGATAAATGAAAGGGAATAATTTAGGAGGAGCCATTGCAGGACAGAATAAAGAAGGCATGAAAAGTGATATGGTCATGTAAGGAAAATGCAGAAGTAGAAGATACCAAAGATGTGGTTATTTTAGTGGGGGAGAGGGGTTGGGGGGAGGTGCAGGAGGTCATGGGACACGTGGCTGAAGGGAGTAAGGTGGAGTGTAAAGGAGAGAGGAGAAGACTGAGTATTTGTGGAGGAGGAGAGGTGATGGGGAGATAGGATACGTGGAGAGACTTGTGTTCCTAACAGACCCGGCCAGTGACTGGAAACTATTCTTTATAATGATGATAAACAATAACTAATATATATTTTTAATATAAAGGTGTAGTCCTATCTGGCCTTAAAATGTATTTAACACATCTTTAGTGCTTTCTTTATTTGTTTTAAGCATTCATTAAAACTATTTGCCGTCTTGGAAAAGGGAGAGAGGGAGATGAAATGCCTCGATGCACCAATGAAATCTTCAATCCTGCAGATATTTTTCTTGTTTTTGTTATTGTTTATTTTTAAAAGGCAAAGTTGAATAATAAAAAAATAATTGTAAAGCAATAACACTGAAAATTATAAAACCGTTTAAATGAGATTGTGTATTGATTCTTTTTCATGAATTCGGCACAAATGTAATTTAAGGTGTATTTTTTGTTTAGACTTGTAATCACAGAAAGGGCAGTAGAATGAGGCATCTTTGCCACACTCATATCGTTCATGTCGCCACCTTGATCTGTAAGCTCGGAAGATTCTGCCACACATTCTACAGGGGTAAACCTCCTTTCCTTGTGGATAAATTGCTCTAGTTTGCATTTCATCGGTTAGATTTGAAACATGGCGAGACTTTACCACACAAAAGTTATCTTGAGACCAATCGTCCAATAGTGCTAAATTACCTGAAATTAAGAAAAAAATTATAGAATCATTACAATTATTTTGGATAGAACTGAGAGTGGTTACAAAAAATCTAAGAATATGTTGTTACTTATATTTATTCCTATATTTAATAATCTTGAAATCAACAAAACTCACGAAAGAAAATAGTATAGAAATGAGCATATGCTGACTTATCCAAATGGAGATTTGTATGTAAGAAATGTTTTTGTGGGCAATGACTTAATACTAAATAATTCTAAAATGTCAACAAGTGATCAATACATCTTTGGAAAAAAAAATATTATCTATTAAAAATTATGTATTTATAGTAAAGTGAGATATGGCCAATTCATTTTGATGGGTACATATTCCTACAAAGATATAGCAAATGTCAAACAAAGTAAATTATAAATTAAATACAAAGTAAATTCAACCAAAAGATACAAACCATTTGTATAGGATATATAAGGTTTCATGCTTCAAACTAATTCTGCTTGTTCCTGCTTACTTAGGTTAAGCAGGTACAGGCAGTAGAAGGAACAAACAAGATTCAAAGGCAATGGCTTCTTTTATAGGAATGAATTGTAGTATGAGTTTATATCAACCTAGCTATAAATTATTGGTATCACATTATTCTAAAAACTCTAGAAGACAGGACCTCTGAGGATACATACAAACAATCATCGTTTCAATACCAACCACAAAAATCTAGAAACCAGTTCCTTCCCATGCTAACACTCACAATAAGGACTTTGACTCCTTCTATATCGCCAGAGTACTCAGAGCATTCACTACAGCCACTTGCAATAACTCTCAACTTAGGCAATGGGAACTTGCACATAAATAGGTAACCAAATCTAGAATAGCCCCTGGTTTAGATCTGAGATAATCTATTTTCAAATATATACAAAAAACACTTTTATTATTTACTTAAATCAATTATAGCCTTTGTTAATCTTATATATATATATATATATATTATTTATTAATTTTTCAGCAAGCTATCTATGTATTCAATCCTCCATTTTTTGCATCAATTTGGCAACACTGCAAGTTTTCAGTAATTTTTGAAATTATTCAAGCATGTAGGTAGTTCCATGTATATTTATGTGTTTTTGTGTCTTTTTAAATGAAAAAATAAAATCCGAAAATTCAAAATAATGTGTATTTGTGAAAATGTGAAGAAGTTGGATGAGTGAAAAGTGAAAGAAGAAATGAAAAGAGAAGTGTGTTTGTCCATATCTTGGTCTAACCTAACTATCCTTCCAGGCTGGCTTCCTTTACTATCACTTATTACATTATTGTGAAGTATTTCTACACTCTATTATTATATAGTTTCTAAGTTAAGTATTTGACAACAACATATTTTGCCTAAGTTTGAGTAGTATCATTGTCTAATATTTTCAATATGGTTTATTTTTAATACTAGTTGAAGCTTAAATTTGTTGTAAGATATTCTCATTAATATATCATATTTGTTTCGAATTAAATTATGTTTTGAGTCAAAAGAGGACTAATTTGCTGAACAAATGGTATACTCCATTTATCCTGAGAGGTATGCCCCTATCTTACAAGCTTCGCCATAATTGAACCATGGAAGGTAAATGAAGTGTATACAATTATAATGTACAGATATTAAAACAGATAGTTTCAGTTACACAGTATTGGAAGCTATACGATGGCAGACTACCTGGCAGTACTACATTCTTATTTTGAGATAATGCCTTTTGTTCTGTAAAGAAGCAAATTTTTATAAAGATATAGGTTAAGGGCATGAATCATTGCTAATCAGGGAAGAAATGGACTGAATAGTAACATCAATAGAATATTTAGGTTAGATGTATAGTGGCTATATGGTCTGAGGCCTAGTGATATTTGCATTTATAACTTTAGTTAAATATTAAGTGGAAACTGTTAATTTGGTATAGGATTGTATAAATGTATCTATCAGGAGTGGATCTTTGGTTTTTCCAGGAGCATGTATAACTTAGCTTGTATTAGTAATAAATTAGTAGTAAGCATTCTAGTTGACTAATCAAACACAGTTGTGGACACATTGGCTGTAAAGAGCAAGTATGATATTGAATGAGAGGAAATAATTTAGTGGCACAGTCTTGTCAAGCTGAACTTGCCTTACCAACAACGCATGAGCTACCACTGAAGTAGTTAGCTTTAGAACAGGGAAATTATTGCATTAAAGATTAAGTGTAGGTGTCTGTCCAAATATTATATCATGAAGTGTTACATAGTTGAAAGCTCACAAAAAACATATGCTGGTACATCAAATTTAATAAGAAAATTCCATTCCCTTTTGAAGTAGAATCACTTCCAGAACAATTATTTAATATTTTATCTATAATTTTTAGAAAATAATGTTTAGTAAAAAATTGAATGTTAAAGGGATGATTTGATTTAGTTATGTTGTTATTATTGAGAGTTCTCTCTTAGGACAGGTATATTCTTTTTTTTCAGTAAACTTAAACTGAATGCGCTCTGTACTCTGCCTCCTTCAGCTCCCAGAATTTTCTTCTTTCCTTCAAGTCATCCAATATTTGAATCCTCCTCCTTAAAGCTCCTCGTTCCCTCAATATTGTATTCTATGATGTCATGCAGAAGACAGTTCCTCCTAAAGATGTGTCTGATCCAGTTTTCTTTGTATCAAAGAATCACATTTAAAATGGTTCTCTTCTCAGCCACTCTTCTTAGGATTTCTTCATTTGTCACCCTATCTGTTCATTTGATATTCTCCAGCACCACATTTCAAAGCTCCCCAAATATTTCTTTTCCATCTTCCTAAGAGTCCAAGTTTCTTCTCTGTATAAGGCGATGCTCTAAATGTAGCATTTCACCAGTTTCTTACTCAGTTCCAAACTCAACTTGATGGTCAGCAGTAGCCTCTTCTTGTTAAAAGCTTCCTTGGCCATGGCGATCCTCAACCTAATTTCCTTGGTGCAGTAGGCGTCCTTTGTCAGTAGACTTCCCAGGTACTTGAACTGCTCTATATTTTCCAACTCATGATTTTCAATTTTGATTTTAACTGGCTTCTCATTTTTTGAAATCAACATCACTTTTTACTTCTCAATGTTGGTTTTATGTCATATATTCCATATCTCCACCAGCTGGTCCATCATTTCCTGCAACTCTTCTTTAATTTTGGCCAGCAATGTTAGATCACCTGCGTATTTTATTGTGTTGATGATGCATCCTCCTATCTTGAAATGTCCACGTTCCTCTAAGGCTTCTCTGACCAGCCACTCTTCATACAAGTGTAACAGACTGGGTGACAAACAGCATCCCTGCCTCATTCCTCTTCCTATCTCTACGTTGTTGGTCTCTTCATCATTAAGCCTCGCCTTCACTCGCTATCTAGGTACAGGTTTGCAATCAGTCTTTCGTCCCTCCAGATAATGCAGATCTTCATGAATATTTCCATCAGTTTCTTCCACTTCATTCTATCGATCACCTTTTGCAAGTCGATGAAACCAATTTAGACTTCTTCCTTGACTTCCCGCACTCTCTCTGAAATTATTCTCAGCATCCTGATGGCATCTTTGGTTCCTTTGCCTTTTCTGAATCCAAATTGGTCTTCTTCGATAGAACTTTATATTTTGTGTTCCAGTTGCCTGTTGAGTATTCTTGCCACAATATTCCCCACATGAGAGATGAGGCTGAGGGTCCTCTGGTCCCTGCATTTCTTGGCTTGTTTCTTCTTCTTTAGAACCACCACTGTTACGTCTAGAAAGTCCTTGGGCCATTCTCTTGTTTTGTAGGTCCTATTTATAAGTTTTGTCAGAGCCAATAATACGTTGTTTCCCAGTTCCTTTAGAAGATCAGTTAGTATATCGTCATCACCAGCAGGTTTTCTTCTTCGCATATTCTTTATATCTCTCTCCACTTCTATCTTTAAAATGCTGGGTCCTTTTACATCTTTCTCTATCACGTCTTCCACTCAAAACTCCAGGTTCCCTGGTCAATTTTCCTTATTTAGTTTTTCTAGCGTTTACAGAGTTATATACCTACTTGATGTAAAATATGAAAAAAACACATTCCAAAGTTACAATGACAACTCATAGTCTTGTGTGATGGAGTACCTGATAATTCATTTGGGGAGGCTGCTTTATATTTATTGAGGCAAGTTTTAAGCTTTTAATGCTGAACAGCACTTAAATTACATGGACCTAAGCTTCAGCAGTGCTTGTACAGTTTTAGACTATGATTTTTTTTAGCACAGTGTCTTACTAACTGTTCGGGTTGTATGTATATGTACTGATTACATTAATATATTAGGGTGAAAAAGGTTGAATTTACAGGAACTATACCCACGTTTGAATTGAGAGAAAGTGTAAAACAATTTAGGGAAAAACCCCTTCACTACACCCGACTGGGATTTGAACCCCAATATAATTGTCAGTGGCAGTCCAGTGTGTTGCGAGAGTGACGCCTAAGACCTTGCGACCACCGAAGCGGGTAGATGTTAGACTTGCATTGAATTTGGTTTCTGATGGAGAGGTCAAAATTAAAATCCTGTCCTAATGCATTGAAATTAGTTATCTACATCTGATTTATGAATGTTGTTTTTACATTCGCTCATCTCAAATATTTTCTAAATTATTCTTCTGATCCCCATCCCTTAATTTAAGCAGTAAATTGCCTTTGAATTAAATACATTAATTGAATAAACATTAACCTAGACCTTTATAAAGCATTTCTTGTCTACAGGTATTTTAGTATTCATTTGTATCCATATTCGTGATAATACGTAGGGTTGAATGAGTCTCTTATAGTTTGACCTTAAAGGGTTTCAATTATTTTGCGTTTGTTGGTATGTAAATTCTAAATTTTTAAAGTCAGATATAATATTTAATTTATAAATAATATGAAAATTATCTTAATCTACTGGATTTGATAAGAAACACAGTGAATTTAACGAGTTAAAAGTATGTAAATGTTTACAAAAGCTTTGAAAAAATTTATATTGACAAACTTTCAAATGAGATGAACAAAAACTATAACACTTAGAATCCAGATTTTACTGTATGTATCTATATTAAATAGGAAGTACACTGAATTTTGGGCCAAAAAACAGTTTTTAGGGCATTTTTTGTGTTTCAACTCAGGCGGTAGTATTGGTGAGAGTGTTAGACAGTAGCCTATCTTCTACACGATATATATGGTATTTCAAACAAACATATTGTACTGAATGTAGATTTAGGTCATACTCATATTTCATTATTAGTGTGTAGTCTTATACTGTGAAGTAAGTTTTAAGTCTAAATTTTTTTTAATTTTATAAATATATATTATTGGTTACTTGACTCGTTACAGTCAGTGGTTTATGCAGAATTGTAAAGTGGGGATGGCTCTAAACTACAAGGGTTTATTGCTTTGTTTGAACATTATTTAGCTATAGAAACTGTTTAAAGGATGTTTTCATAGTACAGTAAACAGGGGTGAAATGTTTGGAACCGTAAAATAATACTTCTAACAAAAATTATATTTATTATTTTTATGTAGGTAGCTTAAGTTAAATTTTATACCAGATAGGTTTACCTATGTATTTTTAATGCAATACAAATTTTGTTACATGTTGTAGTGATGCAGGACTGCTGTAAACTAAACAATTAAAAGAAAAAAATATTTCAAACAATACACAAATGTGTGTGTTTCATCATTAAATTAGAGCAATTAAAAAATAAGAAGAAAATTAATTTCCATTCAAAAAAGTTTCCTCGAATACAAGATGGCCTTTCCTTGAAATCTAAATTTAAATTAATTGTTAATGGTAATTATATACTTGATTAGTTCGAAAAATAAGAAAATCACAAAAAAAGTTCAAATTGTATTAATTTAATTAATTCACTCAACAAGAGTTTTATATTTTTTATAATGTAAGAGATATGACAAAATAGTATTTGTCAGTGGTACCAAGCCTTTAACAATTTGTACAAAACTCAATTTTAAATATTTTCACTTGACTAAAATTGTACATTTTTAAAGATTCAAGGATTTGACCTTAAAATAATTACACTTATTAAGGAAAATACAAAAATTATAATGAGTAATAATTTAAAATGGTATTTTTTATCAATTATACTTAACTTCAAAATGGCTCCATTACACATAAGATATATCAATCATTTTACTTAAATTATAACATTTTTATTGAATAAATTAGCTGCACAAAATGCATATCTATTAAATTTTATGATACACATTTTATATGATTTAAGAAAATAATTTTTAAATCATTCAAAGCCTTATCTGGACTTCCTAATTGCACTTAATTTTACTAAAAATCTGGAGAAAACAACAACATAATTTTATTATCTGAAAGAAGGGGGAATTTAACAAAAATTGTTTTTAATGGGAAGTGTTACCATATTTGGCAAATAACAAATTAATTGGTAGTTTCTATGAAACTTTATTTTTCTTAAATGTACATGCTATTAAATGGCTAAATCATATTTACTAAGCAATAAATCACTTTTATGAAATGTATTTAAATTAAATTTAAGAATTTCAAGATATGCAGCAAGCCATTCTATAAAGTAAGAATAATATTTCCATTTTATGTGAAATGATAGCCAATACAATGGGAGATTATGAATAAAACTGTAACTATTGTTCATTTAGCTACTCTCACTAAATGGAATGGCATGGAAATAGTATTTCACATTTATAGTAATGGTTTAGTATCGTATCATTAAAGTTAACCGTGTATGGTACAGTAGGCCTACATGTCTGAATATTTCCAAATTATATATTAAATTTATATTTAGACATACACGGTTCATTGTAAGTACTGCTCTCACAAATATCAGAAGTCCATGAGGTTGATTAAAATAGTGTTTCACAGTATTCTTTTTCATGGATTCGACACATGTGTGATTTAAGATGTGTCTTATGTTTAGACTTGTAATCACAGAAAGGACAGTAGAATGAGGCATCTTTCCCACACTCATATCGTTCATGTCGCCACCTTGATCTGTAAGCTCGGAAGATTCTGCCACACATTCTGCAGGGGTAAACTTTCTTGGCTTCCAAAGAAGTTTCGTCTTTATTTAATTCGCCAGTGGTTGTATTTGAGACATAAAGGGATCCAAAGTCTTCTATGGTCCAGTCATTCAAAAATGCTAAATTAGCTGAAAGAAAGAAATAACTATAAAAAATGTTATATTAATATTATCCAAATCTGATAGCGTCTGAGCACTGGTATAGTATTGCAAACCATTCATTCTCTTAAGGCAGTGGTTCTCAAACTTTTTTTTTCCCCGTATACCACTCATGTGTATTACGGGTCGGTTGCGTACACCTGAACTATTGAAAATTTAATTAGGATATAGCTATGTCTTGGAATGATAAAGCAATAAAAAATTACAACTGTTTTTGAAAGTATCTGTTATTTATTTATAAAAAAAGTTACAATATTCTTAAAGTCTAAAAATTCAGCGAGAAGGATGGTGCTGCATGCTTGAAACAAGCTAGGAGATGTCTGGTTCAGTTGTACTTAATTTCAAGCGCAATTTAGGGTCAAGAATCAGTTTATTACGAAATTTATTTTTTACTGTCACCACAGCCTTAATATAAGGACAATCTATTGTTAGTTTGTTATTTGGAATCATTATTTAACACAGCGCCATGATTGGCTGTCTATTATATTTATTATTTTATTCAGTGATTAATTTGCCTTAAGTCCTATTGGTTGAGTTTACATCTTATGACTTTTCATTGTAGACAGGCTATTTTGTATTAAGTGAAAGCGTAGTTATGAGTATGCTTGTGATTGCGTGGTTGCGAGTCCGACTAGCGGGTGTGTTGGTTGTAGATGAGCCATTAGTGTTGCTATACACAAATAAGTTCCTCTAATTGAGGGGGAAATGTTAGTACTGTCGTGTCTGCTTGCGTACCACCTTGAGAAGCTCTGCCTACCACCAGTTTGAGAACCGCTATCTTAAGGTATTCATACTAGGATCATAATAAGATTAATGTTCACTTAACCTAATATAATGTAATTACAGGGTGGCTACAAAACATATTTTACAAAATTCCCTGACTTTTCCCTGACTACTTTTTTCCAGTTTTAATGGTGGATAATGGCTTATTTTATTTATTATTGATCATATGTTATAAAAAAGTTTGTATCTACTAGACATAAAAAGTTTCATCAGTTATTTTAAAAATTAAAATGTTATTTTATTTAGGTATTATAAACTTTTGTTTTAGTGTTTAGTTGCGAAATTAATTAATGGGATATTTTAGTCATTTTTTTAATTCCCTGACTTTTCCTTATTTTTAGTTAAATTCCCTGACATTTCCCTGTCATCCAAAAATTCCCTGACTTTTCCAGGTTTTCCCTGTTTTACCTGTCTGTAGCCACCATGAATTATAACAGAACATAAGGGTTTATCTAATGTTTAAAATGGATGTAATTATAATGCATCAAACATAATATTGAGCTTTTATCAATGAAGGAGTTGTTAAGGGATAACCTTTACTTCATATCATTGTTAAGAGAAGTCTACCAATTGTTTTTGCCAGCTAATCATGGTGCAAGCAACGTTAACACCTCTATTTAATATTTCAATTGTTTATGGCATGCAAATATCTTTTGTGGTAAGGTTTGCAAACATCAAATTGTTGTAACCTCTTCTTGTGTTACATTTTGTAACTTCAATAAGATCAAATTGTAAGTTTTATAAGTCTAACTAGCAACAAATGCTCACATCTAATTTTTTTTAGAACAATTTGTTTTCAAATAATCCAAATTCATTGGCAGTTTTTTTCTCATAAAAAAAAAGTTCCTTTAAGGTTAGGAAAATCCTCATCACAAACTATGTTTGTCTACATTAGATGAAGTTGATCGCAGCTTCAGAATTAGTAGGTAGTATATAAGATATAATTTAGTTATAAATTTGGTTAAGAATCTGGATAACTCATTTGGTGGATTAGTTGCAGGTTTTCAAAAGTCCAAATTTAGAATCCATGTCTAAAACAATTTTTTTCTAATCTTGTTAAAATATATTGCTAGTATTGATATGAATTTTAACAAACATGTTAGCACAGAAATAAATAATAATATTGGGTAAACCAATTTATAAAGTATGCAATATGTATTATTTTCTTCAAAAAATAATTGTTTATCTATGAAGAAAACAACAGATACAAACAATAAACTAATATTTTACAACAGTTTTATAGGTATTTTTTCTTACAAACTACCCATACCTTTTATTCAAAGTAATATAACGTAGTAAAAAAAAGGCCGCTCAAAGTTTGTATAAAATACAAAATACATCATCCAGTCACTTGCATTACTTTACACTAACTCTTAAAATTTGTTTCAATTATTCTGTTATTAAACTAACAAAACCGGTTACTAGGGGTAATATATTGTAACTATAAGTAAGCTATAATTTTAATCTATTAGATGTTTATTACCTGTTTAACACTAAAGTAATTTAAAGTTATTATCACTAAATGTATAAAATATATTTTTAAGCATTGATTGAATCAATTATGAATAGGCCTATGCATAAAGTTTCTCTTGTTAATTTTTTTTTCATTGTATCAAGTTTGGAAGGTATCAACCAGTGCTGCACAGATTTCATTGTTATTTATTTTCAATGTCTTGTAACATCTTAACACCAAGCTACAAAGAATGGGTGAAGCAATAATTATTGTAGAATGTAGAAAAGAGTAATTGCAGATTTCTGCGAATGTGGTTTATCATGGCACTGCTGTACCATTGTGTAACATTGACAAATTTTAGTAATGAGCTTTAAATTTTACTCAAAAACTTTTATTTTTCCTTTGTACACAACCAGTTTCATGTTTTCGCTGATATTCATACAACATTTTAGGTTAAGTCAATCTCACTCAACACAGTAAATTATAAGAACAAAATATGAAAATTTATCTCACCAATCTTTATTTAAAAGGCATTAAAATTTGACACACTTAATCATTATTTACTACCACTATACCTATAAATACACAGCAGTTTTTAACCAAGTCTAACACAAAATAGAATGTGTGAGATTATCTCTAGATGTTTCAATTCAATGCACATACACAATCTACAGGATGCTCCAGAATGTTAAAGTACCATATAATTTGGTATATTGAGGTGGTACATAATTTAAAATAATTGAAAAGCGAGTAATTTTAAATGACATAATTCCCTGGCAAAAGGTTAAAATTGAGCAAAGGTTTACCTCTTTTTATTGCAAGTTTGGTAATGAAAGTGCCTTGGGCTTATGAACACTAAAATCATTCTTACATGATAAATGAACAATATACAAATAATTTATATTTGTGGTACTGTTACTTTTACTTAATTTACGAGAGTTGGGATGGACAAAGTAGATTATAGAAATGTTCAGGGATTCCCCTGAAGGAAGGTTTAAAACGCCTAATAATAAATACACTTAATGCAGCTGGTTGCGACTATGGCCTAGTCTTCAAGGTCAGAGCTAGACCAAATATTCTCATCCTTGTACATAAAGCTCTGCCAATATAACGTTATAATATTTTACTTTGGTTATTATTTGCCACACTTTGTAATGAATATTAGAGCATATTCACAATCAGGACACTACATTAATTAAGAAAAAGGTTGAAGTGGTTAGAAAAATTCCCAAGTAGCAAAAAAGAGTACAATAAGGGCAATGTTGAGAACGTAGGGGCGGTGGTGGGGGGTGGGGTGGGGGACGAAGGGGAGCCAGAAGGAGGCTCCCAATTATTTATTTTTTTAATTTGGGGTGATAATCAAGCCTTGAACCGAGCTTTTAGGCTACTGTATTTTTAAATTTATTTATTTATTTATTTATTTGCAAGGCCATAGCCAGCCAATAATTTCAGGGGGTGTTTGGTGGGCACATCACCCAATTGTCGGAAGCTAGAAATAATTCTAATTGATAAACAGTTCTAGAAGCTTTCTGAAGTGTTTTATATGGCAACATTACCCCCTAACTGCCAGGGGTTAGGACAAATTCTAAATATTAAACACCTCTAGAAGCTATATGAAGTTTTTTTTATGGCACCATAACCCCCCTAACTGCCGAAGTCTAGACATTTTTTTAAATATTAAACGCCTCAAGAAGCTCTCTGAAGTGCTTTTTATGGTAACACAGCCCCCTAATTTGTACTTGTATCTTAATTTTTATATTGTTTGAACC
>CABFWB010000566.1:0-32331 GCA_902151455.1 Timema bartmani
GTTTATTAAAACAACCGAATTAACAATGTTTTAAGTCATGGATCTAATGTTTTTCAATTTTAAAATCTAGCGAATAGGTACTATTTTATGGACCATAATAGAACTATTCATTTATAACTTATTTTTCCTTCTCTTATTGTGTGAATACTAATATTTTATTTTTAGAAAATTCATGCACAAAACTTCACTAAATACAGTGATTGTATATTATGCAGAAAATGAAAATAATTTGACTAGTAAAAGCATTTTTATTACGAATTCCATTCTTCTCAAAATTAATATTTTCATAATAAGAAATTCATTAAATAATTGAAAACAATAAAGAGAAGACATTTTGTCAACCTTTAGAAAGAGCTTGAAGGCTAGAGAACGCTCATAATATGATGTATTAATATTTCTACAAAGTTCATTTATGAAATTTCTTTAAAAAAAGAAACAATGCCAAGATTCTAGCTCAAGGTTTGTTTTACAAGTTAGATTCTCTTCAATTAACTTATCAAAACATTGTAAAGCGCAGCACTGGGAAACCAAGAATAACACAATTTATATTTTAAAATAAAACATGTATTTATTCTAGAGATGAGCAAACATTTACCCGCTTCAGTGGCTGAACGGTTTAAGGCGTTACTCTCGTGTTAGACTGGCCTGCTGATGATGGGGAGATCAGGGTTTGAATCCCAGTCGCGTCTATTGAGGGTGTTTTTTTACCAGATAGTTTCTCACTATCCTTCCACGCAGATGCCACCTTCTTCATCGCTACCCCTTTTTAGTAACTATCATATATACGTATAACCTGAACAGGTAGTAAGTAAGACGTGGTGATAAAAAAAAGTTGTTAAAAGTTTGAAATATCTCATTAGAGCATTAAAATAATACATTTTTCTTAAATTAACTGGATTAATATAAAAAGTTTTGCGAATGTTAAAACCGGAAGTTATTCATACTTAAAATATTCGTATATATAAACCCGATTCAGTGGCCGCATGGCCTAAGGAATCGCTCTCGCAATAGACTGGACTACCAATGACAGAGAGGTCTGGGTTCGATCCCGATAAAGTTTACTAAATGTGTTTTTTTCCTGAATTGTTTTACATTTTCCCTCTAGCGTAAGAATTAAAGTTTTCTTCTAACTTTCACTTAATTGACTTAAAATATCATCTAAGTTCATCCCTGTAGAAAACGTGACGTCAACGCCAAACATACATTATTAGACTAGATTATGAAATGTGTCCAACAAAAATACCAGAACCAATTTTAGCGAGATAACTTGCAGCCAAAGCTGCACTAGATTTTATATATTATAGCTCAATATTTTATGATGGATTATTAGGACAAAATATAGTCACGTTCTTAACCTAAGTGAGGTAAGGTTAATTTGTATTAAGCAGTTTTATATTAGCATAATAGAGGAAACTTTAGGCTAGATTGTTATAGTAAAGTTGGTCCAAATCGACCAAACAATGTCTCTTTTTTGAAAACTTTGCTTCACTTTCCGTATTTTGTATACTTATACCAATATTTTGTTTTATTACACTTCTACAATTATGATGCTGAAACATTAAAACATCAAGATACATAAAAAATATTTTAAAAGTATAAAAATTGTTTATAAATAAAAAAAGTAAAAGGTTGAAAACAGATAGGCCTACAGTTTTAATAAAATAGATCAGGTCAGGATTTTTTTAAATGATTAATTTAAGTAGATTATAGGTGGTAATTGTTGGGCTAATTCCCATTACCGGAAAAATACCCACAGTACCAGCCTTTAAATTAACCCGGGACCCCAAAGTTGGTAGACAGGTGCGCTGTCCACTATACCCCGGGGACAGTTGTCAACATTGATTCACATTTAACTACCATATTATTAATGTTATTTTTTAGACATTTAAAATATCTGCACTTCAGGTCACGTGACTTATTAATACGTGAGAGTAGATCTACTAACTTTTCTATTTTGTCTTACTTTGAGAATTGGTCTCTAAACTTTTGGTCCTCCTTCTAAGGGCATTTAGTATTCGATTTATGGAGAGAGAAAAAAAGATGGAAGAAGGAATGCCCAAACCATTCACCCATTTCTTTGACAACGTGGTATTAAAACATCTTAAAGTCCTTAAACTAACAGGTCCATGCTGTAGGATTCTCTAGATTATAGGCCATGAAAATAGCTGAGTGTAGCTGTAACAATTTATCCCGGACTAAAGTATGACTATGCAGAACAGATAAAAATAGTTAATTCATAATATTATGATGATTTATGACTACAAAATATTATGTATTTAGTTTACATTCAAAATATTAATAATTATAGTTTAAATGTAATAAAATATAGTTCAAGTTTCGGAGTATAGGGGCTCCTTACCTAAGGACTCCAATCTTTTGGACATTTGCCTGATCCTTTGGGACAGTTTGTTCCTCTCACCTCCAAGGAGGCCCAAAAGATCGAATAATTATTATTATTTGGTATAATGTTTGATGCTTAAAAGTTAACAATAAAGTGGAATGGAATGCACCGCGAGTTATAGTCAGTATTTTTGTATTTTTATAGCAAAAAACATTTTGGGCCAGAATAGATTAAATATTTCTCCAGTAGAAACGTCTGGTTTAATTTACTACACATAGTAATATCAACATTAAATACATATTTGTCAGGAGAGACTTAACGAAATTTTTCTAAGGGTTTTAATTTTTATTTAAAACGTTTATCAATAGATGCTTCCATGCCTATGACAAATATTCAAGAACTGTTTGGATTATTGGTATTATGTATGGTAAATTAAATTGAATATACAGTGAAATATGCCTTAAACGGACCCTTTATTAAACAGAAACTTGTTTAGGACGGAAATATTTTCCGGTCCAGTGACTTTAGGGATAGAAAAAGTTGTTACATTCCCTGGACTAAACGAAAATGGTCCAACGCAGAAACTGAAATCAAAATAAGCCTTCATATGAAAAATTTCTAATGTTCCATAGTGCATCGTTTAGAAAAATTTCAGGTATCCTGTGTATTCTAAAAAATTTTTTTTCTCTAACTCTTTAGTTACCTATTTTAAGAGGATTTGACATGTGAAGTCTCGTATATTTACTTTCTTCTTCGTAGTTGTTTTGTTACCTTGCTTACAGAATTTTATACAGTATTACCTCTTAATTGTTATCTTTGTTCTTCCCGGTTTCCTCTACAATGACTTGTCAATAAATTTTTGGAATTTAGTTTTTAACGGCACAGCACTACCTGTATTTAAATTCAATTGCTTGCCACTTCTGGAAATTTTACACAATAAGGACAAATTATAGTGTGAATAAATAACGAGTACGTTATTTTATTTTATCTCAATTGCGTGCATGTCCCTGGTTTAATTTATATACACACCTTCATTAAACGGAAACCTGTCATTAGTGGGAAAATATCCTTGACCCTTCTGATTCTGTTTAAGCTAGGTTTTACTGTATAAATAGGATAAATATTTTATTTATTTCGACCGAAAGGTGTTTTGTTATTAAAGCTGCAAAAAAACACTGAACTTAGCATGGAAGCCCCTTCCATCCCTTTTTAAGTTATAACGCTACGCTAAAAAAAGATTTAAATGTCTCTCTCCACTGGAGAAAAATACCAAGACCGTGAAATATTATAAATGCATCACAAAATATGAAAAATGTTTATTGTACAAGCCAATTATTTTGTGGTCACAGAAAAAAAAACCTGGTTTGTATTTTATGAAAGTTCCTTCTCTGCTAGCATCATAGTTCACGAAGTGACCGTGCACACACTGGAAGCAGACGAGCGCTGAGATACAATGGTAGATAGGAGACAGGTAAGGTAAGGGTAGGTTTAAATCCCCTCACTTTTCACGGGATGTTCCAGCCAAGACAGCATCACACAGAAGGAAGGCTCTGTCGGTAAAGCCGAATGGATGACTGAAACAGCCGTGCTTGGCTCACTACAATATTTTATTTCCTAGCGCACTCTGAGTAATGCTGTTTGTTTATTCAGAGAGGTTTTCATATATACACGTATATAGGGCCTATATATATGTACAATCATAAGTGTATATATTTATTCCCCACCCTATGTATAGGGGACGATTGAATGAAAGTCTAGGGTTGTTTTGTATTGTATTTTTTTAGGTGCGCCCGAAGGAGGGATGGGTGGGTACTTTAAAAGGTTTTTTTGATCCAAACTTCACAATGCTTTCCGATTGCTAAAGATTTTTTTTATGAAACTAAAAATAAATAAAAGCATCCACGAGACCATTTGCGCATTCAATAGACAGTCACGAGTTTCGATCTGAAGAGTTGTAACTAAATTCAATACAGATAAAAAAACCTTATTTACTATGAATATGGTTATACAATTACTTAATAGACAACATGAGCATTTATATAACTCAAAATCTAAAATAATTCTAGATCAAATAAAAACAATTCTTAGATGTTTATTCAAAGTGTATTTTGTGTCATATAGGAATAAGATTAAACGGGACATGCATGGCCTTTAATCTGGAATATTTGTATAGAATTGAAAATATAATTATGTTTACACTTATTACTTCTGATAATAGATATACATTTATAAAAACCATACATTAAAATATTTCTTATTTATTGAAAATTTTATTACTAGAGCTAGGATTTTTATGCAGTACTAACCTCCAAAATATGTACATAAATATGTAGCAAAATCTGTTAAAATATGTAGTAGAAATGTAATAATGTGAAAATATTATGTAACATTGAATAAACCTCCTTTTCTCAAGTTAATAATACACCCATATATTTTTTAAGCAAAATTTAATCTTATGGCTGCGAATTTCTGAAGGAAGTGCCGGTTAAGGAAAACACTTTTATAAACATACACACGTACAGGTAATATTTAATGAGTTGAATCTTCTAAACTAAAAAAAAACAAAAAAAACAAATAAATACTCCAAATAAAATATAACTGATTTTAGAAATAATATAAATACTACAAACTTTAAATGAATCTCTTTTGTTGCCGGCTTCCTTGAAAACAAGTGAACATTAGACCATCCTAGATTTTTAAAGTCACTTTCCAAGATTGATCTCGACATACTAGTCGCTATTAATATTACACTTACACGTATAATAATGGGTGGTCCTGTTTGATTTTCAAAAGACCGTTCTACTCGCCGTACTTTTCTGACATACTTCAAATTACATTTCGTTGATTGACTTTGTGCTACGTTTTAGTAATTTGTTCTTTGCCTTACCGCTTTATATCCGTTTATTCTCTCGACCAAAGAACAACGTGAAAATGAGCTAATCAGATCCAAGATTTTTTTTTTCAACTCGTTGACTTGTATTTACAAACTGACACGCTGCGTAAGAGACATACTGCTGAGGCCACTATCTGGCAACGCCGAATTTTCTCTCCTTCACAATACGAGAAATGTCATACATAAAGTTACGCTACAGCAAATGTGTTCATCTCCGACAAGCCACCATGCCTGACTTGGACTTTGCTCATTGCCTTCCCTTTACTGGATGCGTTCCTGTATGAATATAAAGGTTGCCTGATAATTAATGAAACATTATTTAAAAGTATTTTCTCCGTGAAAAATATAAAAATAATACAACGATAAAAACACGCAAAATATGTAATTTTATATAATATCTTTGAAAATAAGTAGAATTCAGTAAAATGGGCCTACGTATTAATGTGTAAAATTAAAACTAAATAAACAGTCCCAAACAACCTAATTCACCGATATTTCGCTTTTCACATTTATAACTGTCAGAATAAAAATATCACTAGGATAAACACATAATAATGTTAGCTATAACTAGGAAAACCATACGTATTGGTTTTTGCAGGACAGAATTAGTTTTTTGATGTCTGGTTTTCCTACAGAATAGGTGTTAGTACACGCATAGGTACTGCTTTTTAACGAAATACTACCAAAGGTAGTTCTTTTTGAAGTTAGCTACCACAAACAACATCACCCTTAAGTTTTATTTTTTGAGAAATTTTATTTACGAGTTCTATTTACACGACCAATTATAATTAAAGTTTCTATCTAATATAAAATATATATAAATCACCATGAAAAGAGAAGAAGGTATCTAAGTTTTAATTTTTTTGTTATATACTTCTCTCAAAGATGTTTATTTGATATTACCTATTATTTGTTACTAGAGTTGTTTTAATTTCAATGCTATTCTTTACTATAGCTTTTGTAGTGAAGTATTGTATTTAAGTGATAGTCAACTGATTTAGTTATAATCATTTATGAATGTCAGATTAAAATTTAGATATGATTCTGTTTGAACAGGTTTTTTGACACTAATATTTATTCCTTGAAATTGACAATGCAACTAATGTTCTTTAAGTATTATTTTACTTGATGTAACTCAGTATTATCTTGAATTTAGCAATGAAAAGGTTTTTTCTTAATGAATATATCTCTGTGTTTCAACTTCATACTCAACATATACAATACACACTAAAAATGTAGTCGCCCTTATAATGTATTTTTATGTCCTGCCTTTTTTATAAAAAATACATGGTCAGCATGATTATAAGTTATATGAAATAAAGTAACATTGTCCTACATCAGCGTCCACGTGGTCTAACGCATCACTTTCGTGTTGGACTGGATTGTCTGTAGCGGAGTTCAAATCTTGGTCAGGTATACCAAGGGTGTTTTTTTTTATAAATGGATTCTCACTCCCTCCCCGAGTATATTTCTTATTAAATTCTACTTTCCTCAAACATATCCTACTAGCGTAATGAATGTGTGCCTATATTCCAAAAGGGCATCAAACCGTAGTGAAAAATAAGAAGAAACAAACAGTGACTCGTCATAGAATGATAATATAATTAATAACTAGACAGACTCAACACTGAGAGTATGACTAAGATTATCTTAATGGCTTATATTCATACTAGGTGGGCCCTGTATATATTTTTAAAATCAATATTTACATTAAGTAATATTCATTTTATGTCTTCATTATTTTTAAAATTAAAATATTATTTTATAAATTACGTTTGCTTAAGAATTAATAAAACCATTATTTGAATTTAAGCGTTTTGATTAATTAAACTTGAGAATAATATTTCCTTTAAAGTTTGCCACTAACATTTTCAAGAAGGGAAAGAAACAAAAAGTTTGGCGGTTCTTAAAGGATCCTTCTAAAAGTTCCTTCTTTCCAGCCAACCTAACGGAAAATACTGTCAGCAGAGTTTACCTTTACACCCCACTTGCAAAGTTCGTCACCTCCTAAAGAGAAAAGTCAATAATTCTTCAGAGAGAAACATTCGTTACAATTTCTTCATATGCAAACAAAGAATACAATAAAATCAATCCCACTACGTCCAAATAAGAAAAGCAATATTGCTAAAAAAAATTAAAAAAATTACATACTACGTTAGTTTCAATGATTTTTATCTAGTCCTGAAATAAAATAATTTAAACAACAGAGTAATATTTTTGTTTTAGAAAATACGCATATTTATTGGTAAATCAATTATAATTATACCCGAGACTTTTGTCTTAGTATCTACGCTTATGCTCTAACCACTGAGCTATCCAGGAGACATCCCGTGCCAAGGGTAATATATCATGATTAATTAAATAATAAAGTCATTGACGTACTAAGTCAACGGTTCCAAGTTCGATTCCCGTTTCCAGGTGTTATATTTGGATTTTTGATATTTTGATGTCACTATAGCTATACTTAATAGCCATAATAGTTTGGATATTTAATCTATTATTATCATCATTATAGATTTTCAGCTAAACATTTTTTAAATAATAAGTTTAATTCCAATAATGAATAATGACACAATGAGGTTTCGGTAGTATATATACATACACATAGACATCTTTGTGTATTTATATAGTGTCTTTCAAAATAATCAAAGATTGTCGTGAGGTGGAAATTAATGAGAGTGTTTTTAGCTGTTGGTGTCTTTATAAAAATGAATATCTAAATGAAAAGTTATCATTTACTTAATATTTTAGTATAAATAGATATAGTGATACAATGAATTTAATAATAGTAATATTTATCCCTTTTAGACCCGTCAATGTATAATATTTAACTTTAAAAGCTTATAAAATTTAAAACGTAGCTAAGTAAATAATAAAAAATAATAAATAGAAAATAGTAGGTACACAAAGAGTTTTAAAAAACTCTTTGGTTTCCAATCCTGGCTGTATATTCCTATAAATATATAAATAATATGTCCTGACTAGCTGAAGATATAATTTAGAGGAAGTAAGCCAGAACTTTCGTGGAGTGAGATTGGGAAACGATTAGGGAAGACGAGCTCAGTACAACCGGCAAGGTTTCAAACCAATACCTCCCCGTCACCGTCAAACCAGACCAGATGAGACTGACACCCTAGTCTGTGTGCCCACCGATGAGGGTTATTTCAAAATATGACTGTAAAACAAATGCCTATCCCTGAACCATTCTAACAAAAACAAAATACATGATAAGGTTGAACAAGCTAAACGTCCTTTTGTTCCGGGTCAGTGCGATAGGTACAGTGCGGACGAATCACGTCCCAGCTTTCAAGAGGAGCGTATCTTGGAATCAAAATGGAGACCCCGACAAAATGATCAGCGAGGGTTTTACGTTTGGCTTCTCAGATAAACGAGAAGGACATTTCCCGATACAGACGCGCAGTGAGCACGCAAGTCCACGTCCAGCGACACACCGAGATAAATGGATGTAGTTGAGAAATTGACATTTTTTTTAGAGTCAGCTGTTTATGTTAGTTCTCTTAAGGTAATAGATTATTAATTATTTATTTAGAGCGTGGGGTGGTGGGGATGGAATGAAATAACACCACGTTACTATTTTTGTAAGAAGTGACCGCTATTAAAGTGCTTAGATCGAATTTTAAGTATTCGTACGTTAATTCATTTTACACGTAGCTGTCGGATATTATCAATAGAGGTGTGTTGAGGTTATTTAAAAAAAAATTGAAGTAATGCCGAAGCGAATCTATAAACTGGCATCCATCGTCTCGCCACAGGTCTATTGTTTACATCTCACTGTTTATTTATCAACTCGCCACATGCACATGCCATTTCTAGTCAGATACTTATCGACTCGACACGCGTCTCCCGTACCCCATGGTCATGAAATCTGTGCGCGTCATGTCATTACAAAGGTCTACCGTGAATATTGTGAAACAAACTAACCTAACCTAACCTAATCTAAGCGACCCTAGCATCCAATACGGACCAGAGTTTTCAGAATGTGTATTTGACAAATGTGTTGACGAGGATGGGAATTTTACACCTGAAATATGGCTCAGTAAATAAAAATAACGTCCCTGCACCAGATGCTAAAAGAAATGTATACCTATTATTTTATTTAGCACCGCGTATTACTACCCGTTTGGATTATACGCTTAAGTACTAATTACGCTAAAAGGTTATGAAACGGGAAGGTTGACTATAGAGGAAGTGAACACGCATTTACGTGGAAAAAGTGTGGAAAACCATTTAGGAAAAAAACACCCCAGTTCACCTGAGCGAGATTCGAGGCTCGATCTTCCCGTCCTCAGCAATCTAGCTCAAAATGAAAATAGAGCGTTAGCTAACTATGCCTCCGAAGCGGGTAGATGTATACTTATTTATAAATATATCTCTTTCACAATTGTATTACTGCGATACCTATAATTTACTCTAAAAATCAAGTCAATTATTGCCACTAGAAACATGCGAAGCAAAGCCGAAGTAGAAGACGAGGGTTTTTTTTTGTCACATAAAACTACATTTAATTTTTAAATTATCCCTTAACTGCATCTAGGGAAAACTGTGAGTGAAAAAAAACAAAGAACAACATATTCTTTAATTATGATAAACTATGACTTTATTTATACTTTCGTTATATGTCATTTAATATCTAGTTGGTGTAAAAAGACGGTTTGGAAAAAGTTCTAAAAATGACCATATGTTAAAATACGTTATATTTAGCAAAGTATTTTAAATACTTTCCCAGTTTATAATATTATATTGTGTTAAATTTTTCTTCTTGCGAAGGTTATTGTCGAAGTCAAAGTGGAGGAAACTTTACTTTAATCTTTGATATTTCAAAGTTTCGCACAGCCCTGATTATCAAAAATCTATAACATTATACTAATAATTATATATTCAAATATTGTATATTTTGGCCACAAAAAAGTTTACATTTTCTAAGAGTTAATTCATACAAAAATTGGATTGTATGTGGAAGGGATATCCAATTATTGATAAAATCAACATTTCATGTCAATAGTATAGGTGGGCACGCGGACTAATCGTAGAGCTTGTATCTTATGTTTTACCGGTGACCGGGTAGGTTGGGGTTGGAACCCCTTCCGGGTATATAGAGGGTGATTTTAAAAAAAAACTTTTTCTCATTTTACTTCCATGGAACTGCTAGAACATTTTCTCTAAATTTATCTTCCTCATCTTTACCCTATTAGTACGGAACATACAAGTTGTCAAGACAATAATTTAGACAATACAGATATCACTAAAAACAAACAAAAACGTTGATTTAATAAAAAAATTCTAAAATTTGTTGTTTCCCCAAGTTTGTCACTCAGTAATCCGTGTTAGAAAAAGGAATTACTCTTCCCCCCTCACCTCTTTATCATCCCACGAATGTACAATTCCTTTCCTGCCATCATGAATGCATGATTGTGAACGTAGATGAAAGGACCCCAACCTACACTACCCCTAACAACCTACAGTCTAATGCATCCCTCTCACGCTAGACTGACCTGCTGTTGACGGGGAAAACGGAGCTCGAATCCCAGTTGGGTCTATGCAAGGTGTTTTTTCCTAAATGGTTTCCCACCCTCCCTCTATGCAACTCTGGGTAGATTATATCCTAAAGGCTTCCGTCCTCATAGCTACCCAATTAGAGTAATCATCATATGCCTATAACCTGAACAGGTAGTAAGAAGCGCTGCTATATATATACAGGGTGGGGTCGAAACAATTAGACTATTAGTAACTTGAAAATTAACACTTTAATTGAAAAGTAAATATTCACTAACTAAATAAAAGCAAACGACATACTACACTTTTTCACTTTTTGAAAACCGGACGTCACCGGACGTCAGGCAAACAAAACCTCAGCACGTTGTCCATCACTTTCCTCAGCATAGATTGTTTAACTGATTCCACCCCACCCTGTATATTATATATAATTAGCACTTTAAAATTTCTCTTCTTTTGTGAGATGTATGGGAGGTACAATGGTACGATAGGGTGAGATGATACGGTATTATAAAACAAGCAAGCTGAGCAAATATGCACGTCGTGATTATTTTATTAGATCACCCTCCTAGTAACCGATTATTTGAAAACGGTGGTTTGGCCTCTCGCTTGGAAATGTACCTTTGAAAGTGTACTGTACGTGTCAAACTTACGCGTACAGCCTTAACGTCAAACAAATGACACAGGAAAGTATCTTATGGAGGATAAAAAGTACCTGTTAATCATATCACATGGTAGACTTTCTATATTTGAATATTATGAATATGAAATATGAAATATTTTTATATCGGAGGAGCCCTTACACTAGAAAAAATACATGTAGAAGCCCTCATAAAAAAGTTCACTAATATTATGAAAATTCAATAAGCACAGTTTAATTTTACAAGCATAAAATTGTAAACAAAAAAGGATAAAATCATATATTCTGGCTACACCTTTGGCAAACGTCTTTTATTCAAATTTGCTTAAAAAAATGGAGAGTCCTAATTACTGATGCTATTTCATAATGTGAAAAAATATATAAAATATTATAAAATTGTCTCAAGGATCTTGAGATAACTATGGCGGAGCCCAAGGGCTCCGTGGAGTACAGTTTGAAAAACGCTGGAATAGAAGATCACGTCTTACGGATCCCTTAACATTACCAGCGGGGATAAAGGCAATTTTTTTTCCGCCGCATCTTATTACCCATTCGGTTATGACGCATATATTAATTACGCTAATGGAGTAAGGATGAGGAAGGTAGAATTTTATAGGAAATTTAGGCTACCTTCATTTGTGTGGAGGAAAGGATGGAAACCATTTACGAAAATCTACCTTCGGTACTGACGGGATTATAACCCCGATCTCCCCAGCAATTTATTCCAACACGAGAGTGATGAGTTAGACCATGTGACTACTGATGCGGGTGGCGAATAATGATATATTGAGAATCATATTTTATAGGTCTACTGATAGCTAACGTTCCCAAACATCAATTCAAATTTTGATTTTAAAATTACACCTGGACACAGGGAATGAACCTTTGGTTCTGCGCGCCAAGGCTTTACTATTGAAATATTCAAGTTTGTCCTTTTCTACTATCTTTTTTCTTTCATATTTTAAGGCGAGTCCGACACCTTAGATCAGTTGGTAGCATGTCTGCCCACTGAGCTGAGGGTCCCTGGCTTGTTTCCCGGCATTTATCATTGATGAAAATATGGGTTTATGCGTTCATATTGATAAATTGACGACCGGGGACTGTATGTTGTGCCTGTACTAGTCTTAAGTTAAATTATAAGGCATTTGAAGCTATGACAGGCCTAGCTAGCTGGTAGTGGAAAATATATGGCCTGAATAAAAACTAATCCAGGCCATGGAAACAGTAATGGACGTGAAAAATATGTTATGGTGAATTATGTAATGAGCTTTTGAAATCGTCGTCTACCTAGAAGCTATCAGAAAAAACCACCACGCTGACTCATGGTCGGCTTTCAAGTCAACGAGTTGTAGTTGCACAGGGTTTCATTTATACACATTATGAATTGGAATTAACGATCGGTACGAATAAACAGCGTTCACAAACATTGAATCAAGTACATACTGAAAAATTACACCTTGACGTGGGAAGGTAGCTCGAGACTTTAGGCTTAGTGTACTAAAGCTCAAATACCAAAACATCCAATTCGATTTCGACTTCAAATTCTGTTTATTTTTTGTAACAGCATTTTACTAATTACTACTACTAATACTAACTATGACAATTTATTACTTTAATTTTAGAGGCAGGCTATCCGTATTTGCGTGTATGGAGAGTGGAACTTTTTTGGGAAAAAACCTTCAGTTCACCTGTAAGAGATTCGAGCCCCGATCTTTCCGTTATCCGCAGTCAAGTCTCTTTCGATATTGAAGCCTTATACCATTCGGTCAGTGAAGCGGGTAATTCTGGTGTCCAGGTGTAATGTCAGGAACAAATTCAGGTCTTTCACTTCAGTGGCCAGACACGTGGATTCAGGACATAGGTGGCCTCACTTCTTTTAAAATATAGTTGATTTAATTATTAAATTGTGTTGACAGATATTGAAATTAGGAAAAATATTACAGTCGGGAAATGTATGCTATTACTCGGTCAGTAAGTTGTTAACTTCTCTCCTGCTGTCAAGGAATGTAAAACTCAGAATATACAAAACAATCATTTTGCCGGTTTTTTCTCTATGGTTGTGATACGTGGTCTCTTGCCTTACATGGAAAAAAAAATTGAGATGTTTGAAAATAGGTGCTTGGGAAGATATTTAGTCCAAAAGGGGATAAGGTTACTGGGGAGTGGAGTAGGTTACATAATGATGAGTTGCATATCCTGTAATCATCACAAGATATTGTTAGGCTAATTAAATCTCGTAGATTACGGTGGACAGGACATGCAGCGCGAATGGGAGATTCTAAATCGTGTTCAGGGTATTGATAGGCAAACCCAACGCGGAACCTTTGAGGATAACATTAGACTAGACCTGAAAGAGGTAATGAGGTGGACGGGATAGAACTAACTCAAGATAAAGATAGGATGTAATGAGGTAGACTGGATATAACTAGCCCAAGAATAGGGATAGGGTGTAATTAGGAAGACTGCATAGAACTAGCCCAAGATAGAGATAGGGTGTAATGAGGTGGACTGTATAGAACTAGCCCAAGATAGAGATAGGGTGCTTTGAGGTGGACTGGATAGAACTAGCTCAAGATAGGGATAGGGTGTAATGAGGTGGACTGGATAGAACTAGCTCAAGTTGGCATACTTTTGTAAGTGCGGAAACGAAACTTTTTTTATTCCTAGTGCCATAGAGTATGTAAGTTATAGACCAGGTCTAGAGCATACAAAGGTTTCTTTTTAAATGTTGTATGAAGGTAAGCACGCACTCGTACGTGCCGGAAGGATGAAGGAAAACCATTTATTAAAAATAGTTCCTTTCAGTCCTGACCGTACCAGCGCCCGCTTATTTAAATGCGTCTGGCACTCAAATTCTATAATTGATCTATACTTACGAATATTATGGTATTTATAAAAAGCAACAACATACATATTTGAAAGTGGAATTCTCTTTTTTTTTAAGTGAGTCAGAGGTTGGCTATAAACGAGAAGAATATCATTTTCAACTTATTTGTAGGAAACTCGATATACTAATGTAAGGCCCCGTACGTCTTTAATACATTAATAGCAAATCAATGTTCTATAAAAATGTTATATTTGTACATAATCAATCGTTTATAGAAAAAAAACCCACCATAAATATTGGTCTCACTGAACTACAGCCCTATTTTAATATGAAGACACTTTTATAAAATACTAACATGTTTTTGTTTTGGTCATCACTGGTAACATATTTTTAATATTATTTGGGTTATTTTTTAGGGATTGATAATATCAACAGTGACATCTGCAGATCACACGAATTGGCATATGAATGCATATAAATTTGATCTAATAGAGTTTTTATCTGTCATCTTTCTAAAAATTTTCAAGCTTCTTTTTATGAAAATTCGACGTACTGTACACCTTGATTTTCCCAAAAGAGAGTAATCATATCTTGATCGATTACATTATGGCCCTCTTAAATAAACTGCACCATAGTAAAATCAAGAAAGAAAATATTGCTACCTTGCAAGGTAAATGGAATGTACAATCATTATAATAATATTTCGATTAGTAAATAATTGTTACCTGCTTTGGTGGCCACATGGTCCAAGGCGCCACTCTCACAATATGTTGGCCTGCCGATGACGGGGTGATTTAGGTTCGAATCCTGGTTGGGTGTAGTGATTGTGATTTTTCCTAAATTGTTTTTCACTATCCCTTCACACAAATGAGGATGCACTTAATCTAAATTCAATCTTCCTAATCACTGACACACTAGCGTAATTAGTACGTAGGCGTTCAAACCAAACTGGTAGCAATACAAGATGTAAAAAAATAATTGTTATTTAAATAATGTTTCAGGAGGGATTAGGAAAAATAACCTCAAATTTTAATAATAAAGGTTATATTTATTCATATAGTTATTGCCTCAAGCTTTCATCAAGTTTGTATTATTTAGTTGAAACATATGTATCAACGTTTTTAAAATAATATTCCAGCACTTTTCCTCTCAACAGAATATTTGAATTCGTTGATACAGAGGATGGTCCAAAATGAAATAAAACAACAGAGCGACTACTACGCATGCTATTATTGGAAAAATCGAAGGACCTATAACAGTTTACAGGAACCACGATGTATACCACATCTCATCTAAATGCTAATCCTGGGGTACTTTTTAAAGAGAATACTTCGTACCAAAACAAATCCTTCCACCGATAAAATAGAAAGGAGATGGTTTTGAAATGGACTAAAGAAGTTTTAAGTTAAATCTGTGCTTTTGTTGGCAATTAATATCATAATTTAATGTATTTGGTTATTTTATGAAGAAACCATGTGGGTAGAGATGTGCGGAGAACGCTTTATTCATTCAAAGCGACGCTGAATGTAAGTTAAAATATTTATAAAAAAAGTTTTATAAGAGGAAAAAATTATACTGCGCATTTTTATACATAAATTGAGTTTAGACAGAATTTTTTTTTATATTCCAGCAAAATTGCTTAACATATTTTGTCGTGAGCTGATAAATCAAGATATTATCACAACAATTAAGTTAATTACTTAAGATTTTTCAGATAAGAATTAGTTTATAATGTATGTATATCACCATAACCGGCCTCATGGTAGAGTGATCAGAGTCCTTGGCTGTTTACATTGAGTTCCCGAGTTCGATTCTCGGCTTCTACTGGGGGAGTTTTCTCAAAAGGGGAATAATTCCCATGGCCACCAAGGTTCGGCTAATTAGGCTTCAATTTGGTCTTAATTGGCTTCATCCTGACATATTCCCTATGCATCATCCTCTTAGCTCATTGGGACCTAGAAAGAGCCTCCACGAAATGTATGTACAAAGGTACGTTGGGTCTGGCTAATCTTTCTACAAACTGAAATATATATTGATATAGCCTTGACAAAAAATTATTAAATAACCGTAAAGTTTGGCCAAAGTGGTACATTATTTAGATGTCAATACTTTTATTGACAAAACTTTGTAGCTGTTGAATCATATTTATTTTTTTCAATGCGAAGTCAATGCTCATACATTTTCGGAATGAAGGCAAAGCTTTCGAAACTCCACACACCCCTATATTTTTACATAATTGTTATCAACGCCTTTTTTCAAGTAGTAAAAATGGGAAAAGTATCTTCGAGAAAATATACTCACATTGGCACAAATATAAGATGGGTAGACACCCCAACAAAAATAATTGATGGAAAACCAGCTCTTTTGATCCACCAGGGATTCTAATCCCAATCCGTCCGACAACTCAGATCAAGTATAATAAGGGTTTAACATTTCAGACCACTAAGTTACTGTTACAAGTGCCGCGATACTCATTTAACATTAAACCCTAATGTTTTATTTTAAATTCTACTTAACTTTACAAAGCTTTAGTAAAAATATAAATTTTATGTTTCAATGTGACCATAACAACGGTTATTCTATAAAGGGCCGTTTAAAAAATACAAAATTTTACGGCTAACATTGATACAATTTTAATGTATTATTATTGCTGGGCTGGATTAAACAATATAAGCACCTGCTTAGGGCATCAAGAGCAAGGCGGGCCACTAGAGTTGGGTGTTTTCTAGTGCTGAATTCAAATGGTGCAGCTGAACTAGGGTCCAAAAACAGGGGCCCCTAACAATAAATTTAAAAAAAATAAAAAATTATACAACGATGTTAATTTTGTACTTCGATACCTAAAAGATGGGTAGCCTATTTATCGCTTTTTACCTTTTTTGGAATGTAGATAGAGTGGGTGTGAAAATCTAGTAACGCAGAGAATTTAAATATTTTCTATCATAACTTATTGAACAAACAATATTTAGTTTCGCTAATATAAATTGTATTAATTTACCCCCACCAGTAATCACACAGACAAGGCCTCAGTCTCATAGGGTTATACGGTGATGGGTAAGGTCTGGGTTAGAAACTCATCCGGGTGTACTGATGTGTTTTTTCCTATGTGATTTTTGAGTCTACATCCCGTAAATGCGGTCTCACATTCTCTAAATTGTATTTTTTATGATCCGTACTTCTTTAATGTAAATATGTGGATATCACGGAAGGGTAGTAAGATGTAAATTTAAAATAAGGGTCATATGTAGAAACGAGAATGAGTAAAGTGCAGGGTGAGAGAGAAATTAGTTGCGTTGGTTTGCAACCTAATACGGTACGTCTGTGTGGACGGGCCATTAACAAGCAAATCAACGCCACTTCACTCCTCACTCATCCTTCATTTTTTACTCATTCTCGTTCTTGTATACGGCCTTAAGTATCAACTTGATATAAGGATTTAATATCATGTCATATAATAGCACCAGAAACTCATCAAGTGGGAGTCTTTCCCTTCTGCCTCTTATTCAATATTTAACTAACGAATGCACACAAGGACATGCGTGACACTCCACACATACAAACAAATAACACAGTGTTAAATAGTTTATTTTCAGAGCGTTTCAATAGTTAGGTGTAGCCAAAGAGAGGTTGGGTCTATGCTTATTGAGTTCTGAGTCACCCCATACCATTCCGCTCTTTAGGCATCGTCAAACTCAATATTAAGCAGCGCGTGTTTGCAATACAGATATAAAAAGAGCTATTTGAAAAAATGGTAACTTATTGAATGTTTCATTTCAAAAGTTTACTTGAGACTCGAATTGATGGACACGTGAAATACATGCAAAGCTCATATAGTCTGTCTTGCCGAATGGTGGGAGCCTGAGGTTGGAATCCCGGCTGTACGTACTGTAGTTGTTTTTTTTATCTAAACGGTTTTCCCCTCTCACTAAATGAAAATGATGGTACATTTCCTGTAACTTATATCTTCCTCATTCATCCTTAGCCAATCAGCGTAAAAGAAGCCTAAGTACTATCTTAAACGATTTTTATGATGATTATCATGATACATTTTAATTTGAATATGGTACTTTCTAATAATAATTACAATCACTTAAAGCAGCTCCACGAGCTCTAAAGGTGCGAACACACTGCCGTCACGTCACGTGAGCTCATGTGACCTCATACAGTAGAGATATGACGTGACGTGCTGTACATACTCACACTNACTGGATATCATTGGGCTAGGATGAGGTGAGTAGTTATGTCAATTAAACCTCTATCAGAGTGTAGGGAGTGAAATGTAAAACCCAAGTACAGGCATACCCCTCACGACAGGTTCCTAGCCACTATCGTAACTCAAAAATTGTCACAACTCAGAGCAATGAATTTTAATCACTCATCGGTGTATATATTGCACTACAATCGTCATATACGCACCTAAATGTAGTAAATAACACATTTGTAGCTAAAATAAACATAGTAAGCGTTACCACACAGATCACTGGACACTGATGCGAAAGGTAGCGTCATGTCATTAATATGTCGTATCTGCGAAGCTAGTGTCTCAAGTTTGGAGAATGGTGGCAATTGAAAAGCGTCATAAGTCGAAGTGTCGTAATTCGGGGTATGCCTGTACTAAATTACAAGTGGAAAGTCACTATCAATACATCCAGATATGAAAACTTTACCTCTTTGTCACCGCTATTCCAGTATATAGCGAGCTTGACGATTAGGACCACGTGACTACTAAAGCCATTCTCAAATTTGTTGGTTTTAATTTAAAATTAAGTAATTTAATGAAACAGGATTTGCTTACTGTGGTTGTACTGGAAGTGGTTAAGACATGTCATCAATATATAACAGACCCGTATTGATAGCAATAAAAATTAAAAATCTGTACGAATGTCAATTAGACTGCAGTAGATTTAGGATATGGTATAATTAATGTACGAGGATCGCCTTACAAAGTTAATTGGAAAATTAATTTTTAATCTGACAATTTTTTCTTATTTGACGTTCAAAAGCGTACGTATCTTTTGGACAATTTTTAGTTGTTATTAGTTTTCACAAATGATTGATCCAAAGAAGAGTAGATCAAGAGACTTCATTGCAATTCATCCATAATATCAACAAAAAATAATATTCAAAGTAGTTTGTCAGGGCCATAGACTAATATTTAACTAGTCGGAAGATCTAAAAGAGAATTCCATCCAATATTTAGTTAAAACTCTCTTTCTTTGACATACCTCCCTCGTAGTGTTGACATAAATCCGCCCACCTATCCCTGCATAACTTCAAACCTTTGTAATGATGACTTAAATTGTTGAGTAATATTAGACAGATATAATTGTCATCGTATTATTTTACAGGAGTTGCAGAGAGCTACGCTTAAACAATAAAAGGAATATGCACCACGTTGAAGTTTTATTTGGCGTTTCACACTCCTGTGAAATATTCCTGAAAGTGAAATGAGTGTGTGGAGATATTTGTAACTCAACAAAGATTCTCTACCCTGTCATGTGTCATTAAACGTGTGTCTAAAGAATCGTCCCTTTTTAGTCTTGATCATTTTTTGATTTACTTTTATTCCGACCAATGTGTGAAATTTGCTACAAGAAAGTATTGATGTGGTTTGTAAAACATCTACTCGTTTATATAATTTACGTTAATCGGTGAAAGTATGAACGCTATTATGACGAGTACGATATAATAAAGTGGTTAAAGTCTTTCTAAAAATGTTTTTGAGCTGTAGATTAGCACAAAAATCACAAAGCGTCTAAACTGTATCAGGACTTTAATACAAAACTGTCATTTGGACATGAAAGAAAGTAGACTTGGACGATTTTTCCCCTGGGCTCTACAACTAGTTTGAGTTATGTCATTTCTACCGACGCGATGCATTATTTTGAAGCAGTGTATTGTGGGCCTATCAACTTAGATTGAGTGACCACTGGTGCAGGTATTAATAATATTATGCTTTGTAATAGGGTTTATAATAATTATATGTATCATATATTTTTCAAATTTTCTATTTTTATAATATATGCACCCTAGTTGCCATTCTATTTAGTCCGATATTTTTATAGCAATATCACCCCAACCTTTAATTAGATGCAAAGTTTTCTCATGTATGGATAAAATAATTATATCATTAATCAGACGGATGGTAAAAATCTCCTTCATGCATTTGCACACAGTATTTGCGCCAGAAATTAGTACATTCCCCTTAAAATAAAATATCTCGCATGGACTCTACTACGTTAATTAAGCCTTGTCGGCTTCAATTTCAGTGATGCATATTTAATAGATTTTTGGGCTGTGTTTGTTTTATTCAACTTCCCTTCATGTGTGCCTCTAGGCAGGGAGGGTAGTTTTTATTAACTACCGCCTCTACCATTTTACATGGAAACAAATTGACGGCAGGAACAAGAAGACAGATTAGTACGGATGGTCTGAGAACGAGGGGAAATAGGAATATGTTGAGGTCAACGAATACTTTTAAAACAGTTAGTTGGCGAACGTCACCATTACATATATTTGTGCCATGCTATATTTCTAAATTTACTGGTTTCAATAAAACACTAACATTAATCTATAATAATATATTAAATGTAGCTTTCAGCATTCACAAAATTGTGTAGGTCTACCTAATTTTATCATATAGCCCGGTCAAACAGAAAAAAAATAGTCTACTTTTTAGTTATTCCAACCCAGTTTTTAATACTTACCCTATGGCATTAGTAACTAGAAAGTTCATTGCCACACTTACAAAAAATAAGTCACCTCCCTACCACCTCATCACACTCTAACCCTATTTTGAGCTAGTTCTATCCAGTCCACCTCATTATACCCTAACCCCATCTTGAACTAGTTCTATCCAGTCCACCTCATCACACTCTAACCCTATTTTGAGCTAGTTCTATCCAGTCCACCTCATCACACTCTAACCCTATTTTGAGCTAGTTCTATCCAGTTCACCTCATCAAATCCTATCCCCATATTGAGCTAGTTCTATTCAGTCTACCTAATCACACCTATCCCCATATTGAGCTAGTTCTATCCAGTCCACCTCATCACACCCTATCACCATCTTGAGCTAGTTATATTATAATACCTATCCATTAAAGCATAGTCACGAGTCTTACAAACGAAAAGTTTCTCTTTATTATTGGATAATTAAATGGATAATTTGTTCGCTTTAACGCCAGCAGGAGTACCAACTATTAGTTACCAATCCCAAGTGCAGTAGGGTACAATATGGGACACTGTTTACATTTACCACGTTATAGGTCGTGACAAGTAACGTGTGGCCATACTGGGCGTTTGGCTTGAACAAGTGGCCTCAATTTTATACCAAGTGCATTAATAAGGTGTTTATCCTGTAAATAAATGAGCTAAATCACTAAGATAATTATTAAAAATATATTTTACAATCATTAGAAAAAAACTATGCTTATAATTATGTGTATATGTGTGCTTTGTGATACACATTATATTATAATGTATTTTTATGGTGCGTCCAAATATTTATTTCCTTTTCTGTTAGCCTATTTCTTCGAATGGTTGAGATATACAAAACTACTGCACATAGAAATGTAATTATTTTACAGTTATTTAAAAAAAATATTTGTAAACTAACTATCAATTTTCAAATTTTCTAGTTTGCATAGAGATCAGACAATGTGTCACTTTGCCCACCACGGCTAAATTTATGAACCGATTAAGACAAAATTTGATACTACTGAAATAGGGCCAGGATGAAGATTTTGTACCAAAATGTTTTTACATCTTGCATTAAGGTCAGTCATTAAGTTATTTTATCCACCAACTCTATCGTTCAGACCTATTTGGGCAAAATTTAATATAACTACAAACGACATAAGATTAAATGATTTACACAATAAAATAAACGCCCACATTTAGAATAAAGGTCAGTTAGTTTCCCCAACACATACAGTTATTAACATATTTGAATTATATTTGGCGCACAATAAGGCCGCCAGGAGTATTCCACGCTAGTAAAATAAGCAACGCATCTCATATCAAGGTCAAATGAGCCATATACTTCACCACGCTTACTGTTATAAATATATTTTAGATACAACTTTGTACAATCATAAGGGGACACTCTATGGAGAAAAGTGATTCCCACATTTTGCATCAAGGTCAGTTTGTTATAAGTCCAAAACTTAGCCGAATTTTGTAGAATTTAGTACCTATTAATGTAAAGCACTAGGGATAAAATTTTCAACGGTAAAAGTAAGTCATATATGTAAAATTAGGGTCAGTCAATGAATTAAATTCTCCACCACGTTTATTGTTTTAAATCTATTTGGAAAATACTTGGTACGCCTGTAAGGGTCACAGAAGATATTTTTTTAATACTATAAGGCGTTTGGAGTAACAAAATATTACTCTTATGAAGTAGAATTTACATATTATGTTTAGTATACAACTAAGAAATAATAAGATTAAGTTACCCGATTTAGTTTAAGCACGCAGCATTTTGGACAAAATAATAATTCTTATAATGTAACGCGTATACCAAGGTAACAAGCAAGGCAATGCTTAGAAAACTTTACATAACATCGAAATTGAGTCTATTTAATAATATATAAGTAGAGTTTAGTTAGCTCAAAGTAATGTTAAATGATGCAAAACATTTTTTTTACTGACACAAAAATCATGTAATATTAATAATATTTACCACCACGTCTTACTATACGTTCGGGTTATACGCTTAAGTACTAATTACTCAAATGGGCTAGGCTGGTAAGGGTTGAATATAGAGGAAGCGAACCCGCATTTGCGTGGAGGGAGAGTGGAAAACCATTTTCGAAAAACCACCACAGTTCCCGCAAGCGAGATTCTAACCTCGATCTCCCCGTCCTCGGCAGTCTAGCTTGAAACGAAACTAGAGCGTTAGCTAACTACGCCACCGAGGTGGGTATCATGTAATATTGTATAAAAGAAAATGTTCTATTCAACTTCCACGATGCTCATTACATATATTCTGGAGTTGTTGAGTTTTATAAATGTATCAAATTAAACCTATGTGTCCACTGAAGATATATTTTATTTATTCTAGGCCAACACTTTTATTTTAGTTATAAATCTACAGTAATACTGACTTTAACTTTTGCTCCATTCCATACCATCTAAATAGTGGCTGTATTAATGAAAGAAAATAAATATATATTATTTAAAAAAATATATAAATTTTGAATTCAAGAGTGCGACAAGTGGGCGTGTTTCTTCTTTCTCTCTGTTCTCTATTAGGCACGTCACACTATTATTGAGCGATATTGGGTAAGTGAAGAGAGACACACAAGGGAGACCAGGCACTCTCACCTCGCGACAGACAACACAAAACCCCCTGTTGCTTCCCGCTTGTCTCTGAAATTGACACAAGGCCTCCAGACATTAAACCTTGCTTAGACTCAGGCTGCAATAATGTACTACTAGGTAGAAGCCTTTATATCACGAGGATACACTAAGAATTCGAGTAGTTGGTGAAAATGTCTCATTTCTTGTTTGATGGGGGAAGAGATCGGGTGTCAAGGTGAACGGCGGCACTGTTTTAATGAGGTATTCTTCAACTTCAATCACTGAGAGAGGAAATATAAATATACAACAATATACAGGGTGTGCCGTAACATGTGGGAATCTCCTCAGTGGTGGACATGAGACACAAAAACAAGTAAAAAAGGTTCATATAAATATGTGCCCAATTTGACCTTGTTTCTAAGCTACAGTAAAATGATTACCTTTGACTCTTTTTTAGTACCGCGTTTTACTACACATTCAGATTATACGCTTAGTTACTAATTTACTAATTACGCTAATGTTTCCAGGGATTAGGAAGGTTATATCAATTGGAAGTGTGTCCACATTTGAGTGGAAAAACATTTTGGGTAAACCACCCTCAGTACACGCGACCAATATTTAAACCTCGATCTCGTCGTCATCAGCAGTTTAGCCTACTGCAAGAGTAGCGCGTTAGATCAAGTGGCCGCCAAAGCGGGGTACACTTAACTATTCGTTTCCCATACCTGATATCTCTTGACCTGTTGAGTAGGTATGTTCTATCGGTTATTCCTACTTATTACAAACACCTGGTATTTTAAAAAGAAAACATGACTATACCTAACTCAGAAATAAGGTTAAATGGGGCACATTAGCTTTTTCATTGTTTTTGTGTTGCAAGTCCACCGATGAAGTTGATCCCATATTTTACGGTACACCTTGTGTATATGAATACAACCAAACTAATATATTTTTTAATTAAGGTGAGATGGAAGTTATCGGGAATTAATGTAAATTGTTTTTAAGTTTTTATGACAAACATTTTTTTGACCAAATGATATATAATTTTACTTCAATATTTTAATTTAATTTAATTTTATTTTATAGAAACAGTGATCTCAATATATTTTAAATATCAATCATGGGCTTTGCGAAATTTGAGCAGGACCTTTTTTCTTAATTTAAAAAAATGTTTGATCAAGTACCACTTTGCAAATTCAGATATTCAAGGACTGTGGAGAATAACAGATCTAGAAAATTAAACTAAGCATAAGTAGTGAAGAAATATTTTATATATTTTTGACACAATTTTTTTTGGCAAACAAATTTACGAAAATATAAACCTTATCTCAAAAACACTCCCACTCAAACTTAATTAGCCCATATAAAATTAAGAGGGTCTGTCTGTCATGAGCATTGTGCAATATCTACCGCACGCAGAGGTCTGAAATATAAACATTGGTAACTCCTGTACACAAACATGCACCTTGAAGCCAGAATTTTAGAATTTAAAGTTACCTTCCACGTATGATTATTAAATCAAAAATATTTCACCGAGGCAACGCCAGATACTTCAACTTGTATTAAATAAAATATACACATTTATTTCTTCGTTTTTTCTTAGCAGCTATGACCCTAAATTTGATTATGTGTTTCGGCTGCACTCACTTTCGGGATGTAGAAGAGGGTACATTAAATTATTCTTAATATTATCTCATATATAAATATATCTCACGTCAGGTTCGAGGTTCAAATAACATGTTTGGTTAAAATACAGTAGGATTGTTAGCTGCGACAGAAAAACACCTTTTCATATTCGTTTACAATTTTAAACAAGTGATTTGTGTGGAACCTAAACTTTACAAAAGATAACATTGATGGAATTTAAGGACTTTAATTCTTGATATTAAATAAACTTAACTATTATCACTTTGTCAAAGATCTAGCTTCTAAATATTTCATATATTCTTAAAATTCAAGTAAATAATTTTAATGAATGTGAGAGTTCCAAAATTTTCTTCCGTTAGAGATGTGTTAAGGATTCCAAGCTTCTATTTTAAAATATATACGACAAATTCCATAGTTTTTAAACTTTATTTCACGTGTATTGTGATCCATTAAAAAAGTCTTTTGGTGTATTTTTATATCCTATAAGCATTAGGAATTGGTATATTTCACTAAGGGCCGGTCTTGTGACTCCTGGATGAATATTAATTTGGCCGATAAATATTTTTATCTGGTCGACAAGTTAAAACTGCGTCTTATGACTGCCAGATTTTATCCGCCAGATAAAATGTATTTATCCATCACATTTTTATTGGGAAGTTTAAGTACTTGATATCTTTTATCTGACAGTTAAGATGGGTGTTTAGTGACGCGTTGTTTTTCATGAGGTTTCGCTTACCAGAATCTGTTTTTAAGTTAAAATCTTGTTTAACATTTTTAGTAGGCACAAGCCCAGGCTCAAAGTGAATATAAAATTAAAATATTTAATTGGCACTTTTATAAAAACTAACAAGTTATTTGTAGCGTTATAGTTATATAAGAACAAGTTATTTAAATGGGAGTACAATAGATAAAATTTTGAAAACGTTGAATGAAACTATTGACCAAATTTTGGCGGATATCGAAATTAGAAGTTGCAAGACAACCTAACTTCTGCACCCACGTAACGCCATCTGTTTCCTCACACTCGTTTAACCGCCATTATTTAACAAATGTTGAGTGTTGTAGCCACTAGCCAGATTGTAGTGGTATCAGCAGGGTCTACACGCATGCGCACACCAGTAAAAACAGTACCAACCTTGCGTTTTTTGTATAAAATTATATATCTATCCTACATATATCTGGCAGATAAATTCAGTTCATAATATGCGTAAAATATTAAAGTGGTTAATAACCTTTATCTGGTCGCTAACTTTAACCTCACAATAGCAATAATCATCCAGTAGTCATAAGACCGGCCCTAAATTGGGTTTATACAATATAATAGCTATATATTTTCAAAGTATTATTAGAGAAGTTTGAGATTTTTTCAATAGTACCTCCTTTAAACAAATACGTGGCTTATTAATAAATAAAAAAGTGATTTATTAAAATTATTACATGTTATTTTGTATATAGCCGTATAAAAGTTACAGTTCCATATGAATAAATCAACAAAAACTATTTTGCTAGAAATTTAATATAGACATATATTAAATACTATTCATGTCCAAATGGAATCGTCTAGCTGGCAAAGAGTGNAAATCCTCATCACTTGTCACTTCCTAAGTTTCCTAATTCTTACTCTGCTACTGACCAAAATAATATTAAATATTCTCTTATTTCTAAGCCCTTCTTACGACTTTACTATATCCAAACACAATGGTATTATATCTAATAGGTTCTTTGTCGTGAAGGACGCGCCAACTAAGCGTTACTTCTCTTAATACCGTATTATAAGCGGTTAAAATCCAACCACCATACATTTCTGCCACTTTAATCACAACCAGCTACAGTGGAACTCTTCTTTCAATAGTCTTAAAACAGTCAGTTTACTTTTTATCTGTTACCTTTTTTATATCGTCTTGGTTAAAATGATCACGTTCTTGAAACCGACATGACCAGTAGTATTTTTATGAACGGATTCTTCTTTCACTTAAATTTCTATGAGTAAATTGTGTAAAAAAAGAGGAACATTAAGAGTTTTAAGAATAAAAGAGTATGTATGAATTCAAAATGAGCTAACACTGCTTTTTTTTATCGGGATGTATAATCCAGCACCAGGAGTGTACAGTAGCCCTATGACTTCTTTGGTGCTGACTGACAGCTATGAAAAGTTACCAGACCAAATTATGTATCCATACGCCGAACCATATGATCTGTAAAAACATGTGTTTAGCAGCTGTCACTTTTGACAGTCAAAATTTTAGATCTATAAAAGAAACTAAAATATGACACTTTTATTTATTTATTCTTGACCTTGATATGTTAATGTAAGGCCTAATATTGATTTTTAATTTTTTCTACAATATTAAACATTTAATTTTTTTTAGCATTTAATCCCATATTAGTTATTATTATTATTATTATTATTATTATTATTATTACTAAATTATCTTTACTAATCAATTTTTTAATTTATAAATAATTATTTGTTGATATTATTATTATTACTAACATTATAAAATAAATGTGAAAAATCGGAACGCGTAGTATTACACAGAAAAAAAACACTATCATAAACCTTTCCAACACTATTACAACAAATAAGTCATATTCGTTATGAACTGGCTTGTTTATTTTAAGTTTTTTCCAACGGGGTTGCAAGAACTTATTCTACATCATCATATTCGTCGTCATCCTCTTCATCGTCTTCAGCCAGGTTAATGATGATAGGTAGGTGGGATAGAGTAAAAAATACACTGTATGGCCAACTGACCAATCAAAAGCTATCCTAATTCAAAAAATCTATTTCAGATTCACTACACTTAAACAGTTATAAGTCTCTAACCGTTTATTTTCCAAGAATAACACGCTCACACACCGAACTAATATTCACAAAAAAACACACGGATTACTAAGTAGCCGAATTAATATTCAAAAAAGACACTGTAATATTAAAATGTGTAGTAAAATTTATAATAGCAACATTGACACGCCTAAGTACTCAACTATAGAATATTTTGTTCTCTTAAATTTGTGGACACACGCACGTGGTTTTATTAACTGTATTTTAGAAGATAATTCACTGTTATAATGTCTATTTAAAATCGTTGGATTCTGGTTATGAGAATAACTGTTTGGTTGTGTGTATAGTTTTGAAGTTTGCGTTTGCTATTTAATTAAAATTAATTATTAAAAGCAAGCGCTCGATAAAAGTGGCCTTAGATTCAAATAACAAATATGGCCACTGAATAGAAGTTATGCTGCCAATTGGGGACGTAGACGACATTGTTGCCGATTGGACGGCGAATGGTATTAATACTCGTGTTTACAAAATTTAAACTTTATATTATTTCACAAACTTTTTTTGTCTTTTTATCTTTATTATCACAAACCATTTATTTATGTTAAAGATATGCGAGGCCAGTTATAAAAATATAAATAGCTTAATATAATTTCATTGAATGTAAAATCTTACGCTCTATTTAACCTGTAATTGCCACAAGAGTTAAAAGAAAAACTAGAATGAATTTACTAGACTTTTTTTCCTTAAATTTGATTATGGAAAATACAATTCTTCTGTAATCCTTAGAGAAGCATTGTTAAAAGTGATTGATAATATTTTTCGTGATAATAATAATAGTAGTACTTAGCAAATAATAATAATTACTTTCAAATATGTTGACAAAAGTTATTTTCAGACAATGCTGGCATTACTGATGGCATCTGCTAGCTTCTGCTAGTGTCATGTAAAACCAAAGCAGTGATAAGTTTACTGTAGTTATCAAAGTTGTTTATAAGTCAACCATATCCTTACTGATAATGTACTTACTGATAGCCCCAATCTGGAACTCAAATGCGAGTATCCCAAATTCGCTTAATGCAATCCCCCAGCCTTTAGAGGATAAGAAGGTAAGATTTCTTACCAAAGAGTTTGGTTTTATTTATAGTATCATCCAGTGTTATCATCATTTTATAGTAACCTCAAACTTTCATTTTAAAATCTAGTATATATAATGAGAGCCGTCTTTTTGTTCAAAGCTTTTCTCAAACTTTCCAATAAGGTACAAAGCTTTAAAGTTGTACATTGATTACTTGAGTGCTGTAGCTAACCTCAGAATTCTTAAAACTTTTTTTTTGTAGGGGGTCCTAAAGGGCTTCAGCACACCGCCATCACGTGGCTAGAGCTTTAGATATAGTTTTTGCCTATGAAGTCTGTCAACTTTACAAAGAAATATTAAACGTGAAACACATAAGTACCGATAACCTGACAAAGAAAGATATGAACATAAATAATGCTAGCTCCTATTTAGAAAAATCAAAAAAATAGATCAAAACAACAGAGAACAGATTTCACGTGAAGTCATAAAATTAACCAAGTCCAAGTATATATTTAATAATTTACATTAATTACATTTTGTTATTTTCTCTTTATTTATAATATATTGAATTATGTCTATTTACGAACAAATATTATCAGGTATAAGAAACGTGAGCTAATGATATTAGATCATTTGTTTATTTCGGTTCTTCAAAAAGTTATTTAACTTATCTTAGATATACAACTTTTTTCACTTACGTAAAGGGTTTACCAATTACAAGGAAGTGTTAAAGAGTTTCGTTACTTAGGTTAAGTTTGTATTCGAATTGTGTGAAGGAATTTCATTCTATTTAAAAGTACATTATAAAGTTCTGAACAAAAATCTTTTGTACACTCTTGGCCTATATGTGTTGTATATTATTCTTAGTAATGACAAATTTTAAGCTTTCAGATTTACATAAAAAAATTTTTTTGCCCAACGGACGCTCTTGTTAAAAACCTTTACTCTACAGAAATGCTTAAATAAGCAGTACGGAATATGTTAAAACCAAGAAGAAAAGTATATTATAGAACATTTTATTTTAAGAGTTTTTCTGAAAAGAGAACAAGGTTTGGTAAAAACAACGCTTTAAGGGAGCATAACATTATCTAGTAATCTTAGGAATAAACAAGTTTAAACAATAATGTTATTTTATTCATCTCTCAAATTTACTTACATGCATTGCACGGCTACCCTGGGAAACTATTTTCTTTTCTTCAAACAGAGAGAGAAAAAATGTCCTTGTGTGGAATATAATTTTTACAAAAGACAGAAGTGATGGAATTAAAGGACTTTTATTCTTTATACTAAATCAACTGATCTATTATTACTTTGTAAATTTAAAAAATAAATCAAAATTTTAAAATTCCAGCTTCCAGGTGCACATGTTTGTGTACAGGGGCTGCTAATTTTAAAATTTCAGACCTCTTCATGAAGTAGATATCGCACAAATGCCCATGACAGACACATAAACTCTTCAATTTTATTAATATAAAGGAATAATTTACCTACCATGGATGTATAAATGTGTTAGTCAGCTGGAAGCATTTGTCACCATCTAGTCTCGATATCTGAAGAATCTGTTATTTTCTCCCAGACTGTACACTACCATTACATTATTCAATACGATATTTGTGCAGAAAGTTATATATATACACACTTCCATTAGTTTCATTTGAATTCGTTATCTGACGATCTCGTTGGTATTATTATATTATCTAGAAGTGCTTTTACATAAAGTGAAGTGACACTTCTACGTGTACATCATGGAATATCTATACAGTCATATATCTTGCTAATGTATACGTACGGTCAACTGCACAACTTTCTTTGTTGTGTAGTTTTGCAAAAAAACTATTAGCTTTTAATTAATATTTTAGTCATGTACATATTTTCAAACGAAGACCAGCTTCAATGGCCGAATGGTCTAAGGCGTCATTCTCGTGTTAGATTGGCCTGATGATAACGGGTAGATTGGGGTTCAAATCCCTGTTGTGTCCACTGAGGGTGGTTTTTCCAAAAAATGTTTTCCACTCTCCTTCCACACAAATGCAGGTATATTACCTTTAAACTGCTTCCTTCATCATCTCTACCACATTAGATAAAATTATGATCATACATGCGTATAACCTGAGCAGGTGATAATTTTTTTATAATACACGGAGGCCCTAACAATGTAGTTTTATTTCAGTAGAAATTCGTCTCTAATTGTTTTAATAGTGTTGGCAGTTTGGTAGTACGTGTTATAACCTGAGTTAAGCTAATTTATAAGTTATGTTTAGATTGTTTTTAAAGAAATTTTTGAATTCCAGCTTGCGACTTTGTAAATGTGAAAATTGAAAAATTATAAATATCAGGTATTATCTTCCTTCAATAGTACACTAATATAGCAATACGTATAAAAATAGTATTGTCAAGCGATAAAAGCTGCTTTCAATATAAATTTTTTTTAGTACCACATCTTATTACCCGTTCGGTTTGTAGGCTAAACGAAAATTACATTAACTCTAAGCCGGAAAATAATGAAGCAAATACGTCTGGAAATAGGGAAGGAAAAGTACACTGAGCATAATAGGGAGAAAAAAAATCATTTAAAGCACCCGAATGGGGTTGAAACCTTCCAGTGCTGATTTCGTCAGTGCTGAACCAAACTCATCTTTCCCGCCCGGGCTGTAAGTATTTTTAATTATGCTAATGGGAAAGGGATAAGTAAGGTGTAATTGATTAGAAATGTATCTACATTTGTGTGGAGGGAGTAAGAAAAAACACATTTATGTAGGCCTATCCTAGGCTGAGATTCAAGCACCAACCTCTCAATCGCCTCAAGTTTAATCCGCATGCCCACCAATGCAGGCGTTTTTCTTATATTACATCGATGAAATGAACGACCCGTATGGAAATCTCTCATCAAACAGTGATCTAATAATCCTAGTTGAGCTTCTGATCAGACTTGCAGTCCTACGAATCGGAGAGTTGTCGAGGTTGCAATAACGAGTACGCTGGCCCTGATAAAGCCCGAGTGTTTGTGCTGTTGATATCCCATGATCGGTTCTGTATCGTCCAGTTTCCCCTTCCCTCCCCTACAACCATGTTCCGGCGTCTGACCCGGTCTTCAATCTCTTATTACCCGTCCGTCTGCCCCAGGGGGGGACGACGACGACATTTACATCAAACGTTTAGCAAGCACGTCAAAGGGAACATTTTCTGGCGACCCATGGCGCGTAGTACGAGCAACTCCTTAATTTGGTCGATGGTCCGTGGAGGGAGAAGTGGGGGAGAAGGTGGAGGGGGAAAATAATCATCGAGTTTACTTGTAAGCTAGTC
>CABFWB010000566.1:32366-140534 GCA_902151455.1 Timema bartmani
ATCCTCTTGATACTGACCTGAGCTTTGTGGGCGGAAACGTTCCTCTAGTCAGTTTCCTCACTATACGTTCATGTTTCGGGGCAGTTGGAAATCGTCCGAGGGTGTACGCTAGATCTACACAAATGTGCATGTCCCAGGGACACAAGCTTGGTTTTGACACTTCTTGGTGGTAAAAGGGAAACAAATTGAGTTTGAAAAAACAAATTATACATATTATATAGTAATTAATTCTTTATAGAGAGGGTTGGCTCATCGCCAGCGAGATATACTGACACGCCAATCTCTTGACTCCGAAAGTCAGGATTAAGGTCAAAATTGCGGAGGGTTTCTTTTGCGAGAATTTAACAAGTGTGATTTTTACTTTGGCTTAGCCAAAATATTTTCCAGCATCTACCGGTAGTTAAGAAAAAACCTTCTTGATCTTGCATCCTTGAATTATATTAATTCGGAGACACTTCAAACAAACAATTAAACACTTAGCGTAAAATAGTGATAGTAATCATAATGAAGGTTTTACGCAAGTTTGACAAAAACGGAGTTATTTGCGCCTGTGATCACACTTATAAGGTATTTGGGAACTTTTGAACTACGCAAACATTATTTAAAATATCTCTTAGCCTATATGTTTCTCAAAATTGGTTGATTGATGATTAAAGGCTGCTCTAGACTAGACCAAAACATCTTCGAAACTTAATTTGATTGATATATGAAGATTTTTACTCTCTCTTGACACCTTGGAGAGAAGGTATTGTGAAAGTCAAAAAATCGAGCTCTATATTTTGATAATTGTTGACGTTTCATGAACCCCTAAAACAAAAAAAAGTTATTTTTGCAATGCTGTCTGGTCTGTCTGTACCTCGGGCTAGAACCGAAACTATTTTACCAATTGGTCTAAGATTTGGTATCTGTAGATTTAATAAAGTCCCCCCAAGGATTTTTGGAATTAAATATTCAACCCTAAATTTAAGGGTATTATATCTAGACACCGTTAATCATCATAAACAAGATGGCGATTCTCATTTTCTCATGAAAATTACTTTTAGGGTATTTTACAATAGGGAAATTTCCAATTTTCATCATTTATCCACAACTATTTGAGATACGAAATAGCTTATCATTGTAAAGTTAGTACTATCAAAGATAAAAATATATAGTTCGAAATATATTTTTATAAAATAAATAGTTTCTGAGCTATTAGAAAATATATATACTTTTTAATTCAGGTATTTGAAAATGAATTTGATTCTTATTCTCTTTGATACACAAAGATGTTTATTTTATCTCATTTTTTCCGTTTCTTAGTCCATAATGCCATAGAGCAAGTAAAAGATGTTTCTCTTTTATCAATTTTTATTTGACAGCGTTTCTAGTTCCTAGTGCCATAGAGTAAGTAACAGTGTATATTATTTCATTTATGACCTACAACAACCTATTATTTAATTTCATAGATCTTATTAGTTTTTAATAAATGTATATTTTCAGATAAAAGCTGGAGAAAGTCAGTGCTGTGCACCGTACCGTTTATTTTTATTTGAGGATTTTATAAAGTGCATTTTATAAACAGACCGATTATAATGTTAGTACACGACTTAAACTAACTTAAATGTTAAACTGAGACAACACTAGGTCCCCAGCCGCTAATTCATCGCTTAGAAAGGAGAAACCCACATTTCACCAATGATAAACTTTTCTGCATTTCGGGAATCTAACCCAGGTTCTCTAACTCAGAAGGCAGATCCACTATCAACTGAGCTAATGTATCGGACGATATTTAAAGTGGATCGAGAGTTTTTTTTTTAAAGATGGGTCTAATCCGAATCGTCATTTCAGCTAGAAATCTCAAATTTCGAATCTTGAGTCCCAAACATGGTTATCTTTTAAAACTATCCTCCGTTTGATTTGTTTATATAATTTTGATATTTTTTATATATTTCTGATTTTGTTTAAATAATTCTTTAATTTATATATCAAAAATATAACTAGTAAGTTAACATGGTATGTTATAATACACAAATAGATTCAATTAAGTGGCAAATTAATAATATAGGTTCTATGGGAGGTTTTAAAGTGTGTTTTACAAGACTATTGGGTTAAGTTCCCAATATCCAGCATAATATCTATAAAACCAGTTTTAATTCCAAGTGTGATTTTTTTTCGAATCTTGAAACCTAATTATTATTTCTAATCATCCCTCGTATATAAAATATCCTTTAAATTTCTTAGTTTCAAAGACTCCATCCATGGATTTTGTTTTATAAAGATAAAATATCATTTAAAAATCCTTGTATTTAATTTAGATATATAATTCAAGATATTTTAATAAAATATTTCTAGTTGATACAAACATTAATGTCCACAAGTTTGAAGGCCGTTTTAAACGATTTACTAAAACAATAGATTAATACTTTATCTTGTTAACTTTTGAATAATGCATATTTTTAGTCAAATTTTATACCTATTTTATTTTATGGTTTCATTTATTTAATTACCTAATCCACCCAACGAGTAAAGAATCTGACAACCTTAACGTGTGATTTAAGAGTGAAACTTTCAAGCCTCTACCTTAAATTCCAACCCTCCTGTTGAGCTCATTGGACACGTACCACGTATATTTTCACCTCCGGGGAGAAAATGTCGCGAATCCCCCCCCACGGTCTCCCTTGTAGGAATGTAAATGTTCCTGTAGCGAAACGGTATTATATAAAGTTTTTTTTTTAATCTCGCGAAGCCCAATGAATACAAAACCAAAGGATGACCTTCTAGCTGATTATTATCGCTAGATACCATATCGGCATGATTCTCTGTGACTTTCCTTTGAGTTTTTGTTCATACGCTTTAATGTTTATTATTATTGGTAGAATTTTGCAATAAATTTTAGGACAAAATCAAGATCCATAACTATGACTATCAAAATATCTATTAGGATAAAGAACCAAAACTAGAATCCCAATGATACATTTTCTACTCCCAACGGAAATCCAGCCCGAGAACCTCATATAAGTCAAAGTAGTCAGAATATCTACCAACTTATTAAGAGCTTTGAGGGGTATCTACTTTATTTTAATCGCTAATGAAATAGGGATGAGGAAGGTAGAATTTAAAGGAAGTGAACCTACATTTGCGTAAAGAGAAAGAGGGTGGGAAACAACTAAAGAAAATACGTTTCCCCTACATCCTACCGAGATTCTGTTCTAGCTAGGTATGGATATATTCCATTCATGGTAGGAATTACTCTCTGAAAGGTCTTTTTTTCTACCAATATCCTACTATATAATAATAGATTTCTGGTAGGGAAAAAAGGCCTTTCAGAAAACAATTCCTACGGTGAACAGACTTTAGGTGTCAAATTATATTTTAGTATCGAGCCACATTTGAGGCGTGCTTAATCTGATTAGGAAACTGGCCCAAAATCCCAAATTTTACTGTTTTTAAAGGGTAAAAATAAATACAGTATTACTTCAGAAGATAAGTTCGGTTTAATTTTCTATATATAGTTGTCTCAACAGGTCTTGGTTATTTGTAATGGGTGTCGCGGAATTTGAACATGACTTTATATTTCACTAAAAGGTTTCCGTTAAAATGCCGCTATGCTCATTACAAATATTAGCTATCTGCTGGAATTACTAAAGAATTAAACTTAGCTTACATTCTGAATAAATATTTTATTTATCTTAACCAGAAAAGGTTTTTTTGTTTAAAAAAAAACGAGAAATTACTTGCCTCAACTCGTGACCCCTTCCCCTGCAACTTAATCTGTGACCTATAATATTGTATTTCAAACAGAGGTCTGTGGATTTATTGACTTCGGTATACAAAGAAATCCTTAATTAAAGTCATAATTTTACTTTAGGAACGCTGATGGTTAATTTGATTTTTTAGATATTTCCCATTATATTCATAAAAGTATATTTTCAATCAACATCAGTCTTCCCTCTCTTCCAATAGATTTTATAGGAATCAGGCCTGTAATGGACAGATCTGGACTTGTCCCCAATCCCTGTACCATTCCCGTCATTTATTCAAATATAAATAAGGAATTACTAAAGAATTAAACTTAGCTTACATTCTGAATAAATATTTTATTTATCTTAACCAGAAAAGGTTTTTTTGTTTTAAAAAAACGAGAAATTACTTGCCTCAACTCTTGACCCCTTCCCCTTACTTTATGAACGCTGATGGTCAATTTGATTTTTTAGATATTTCCCATTATATTCATAAAAGTATATTTTCAATCAACATCAGTCTTCCCTCTCTTCCACTAGATTTTACAGGAATCAGGCCTGTAATGGACAGATCTGGACTTGTCCCCAATCCCTGTACCATTCCCGTCATTTATTCAAATATAAATAAATTAAGAACCATTGGTTTGAAAAGGTCTGGAACCACTGTCCTAGTTTAGTGTTTAATATGTGAGCCATCGTAAAGGTATTAACATTCCTTTATAACTATTTACAATTATGTTATACAGTTTATTTAAATATAGCATTTAATAAAACACGAGAATCATAAAGGAAACAAATATTTTTTTGTAAATGCTTATAGAACTAAAATGTTACTAAGAAGCAATACTAAAAATAGTATACCAGACCAGTACCTAAAAATTATGTTTCTTTACTCTAGTTAGTTGGACAGATAACCGCAATAAAATATGAACATTTTTCTATTCATTCATTAGAAGGCATTTTACTACACCACCAAACATTACAAGCCAAGAAATAAATAAAGGTATACTAGAGTAGTGGTGAACCAAGTCAAAGGTCACGGGTTCTATTCCCGTGTCATGTTAAAATTTAAAGGATATTTCTAGATGCGGCTATAATCGTTACAACAATTATAATAGCTTGACTATTTTATCCATCATTAGAGGTATACTAATGTAAGTGATTATCGAACTAAATAATTATACTATTTAACAGGCAGGTACTGTACATCTTTGGTTGAAAGATAATAAAATCAATTTTACTTAAAAAGAAGTCATATTATACAACAGATAAATTGGATGAAACTATCTTAAAGTTTGAAAAAAAAACCTACAAATAAGATATTTGATTTTTGACTGACTCTGCAAAGATATAACTAGGTATGTTGTTTTCCCTTAATTTCCCTTCTGTGTTATTTAATTTAGTGATAACACGAGCTTAAAAGCTTCCACTAGATACATTTTAATCGTGATATCCAAATAACCATCAGAATTAGGAGTCATTGGTGGAAATATTCGTAGTTAACGGGTGACAACCGTTTACATGAACTCACATCCATCGTGACTGGCTTAAATTATGACCCAAGAATGATCCCAATCACGGGTAGAATCCTGAGTACCCCAATAGTAAAGCATTGGTGCACTAAGCCATAGGTATCAGATTCGATTTCCGTGTCTTAGAGTATTTTTTTCAAATACAATTTTATAGACGTATTGTCAGCAAAAAAGTATATATTTTAAAACTATAAGTGAATAAATAACAACTAGAGTAACTTAAAACAAGTTTTTGTTGAAACTTACTGATAACAAAATGGCGTCTGGAACACAATATGTACTGACTGCTTCAGGCTTACCTGAAAGCAGAGCAAACAGAGAATTCTTTTCAATCAAATTTAAATTAAATTATAGAAACAATTTTACAATACATAAAATAAGATAATTTTAAAAGTAGTTCATTTTAAAGGCAGCTTAGATATAAATTGGTTTAAATTTTTATCAGTATAATACTGTAGGTATAATAGATACGTTTTTATTTAATGTTTGTCGTGATAGTGTCTATATGAACAATGCATACGAGTATGTGCTCAACTAAATGGTCCATTCGTGGTATGTGCTCAACTAAATTGTCCATACGTGGACAATGTTCTTTGTAGAACGTTGGTGGATATTACAAACAAAGCTACATTATTATTTTTTTCTCCTTTGTTTTCTAGGTTTCCCAGAAGGAAATTCCCATTTTTACATTCACCTTAGAGAGTAATATAAAGGTGTCATTTAATTTAAAAAAATATATAATTGACTATTGTAAAGCGGTTTGACCTTAATGGGCCTAGTCCAGTTTGCCGATTATGGAATGATAAGGGTTCAAATCCCGAATGAATGTATATTGATATTTTTTTAACTCAATTGTTTCCGTCTATCTCTCCATATGAATGTGAGTATATTTTCTATAAAATTCTACCTTTCTGACTCATACACTATCGGTGCTATTATTCGGATATCCCAGTCGGGTATTAAGACTTGGATCACAGAAAAAAAAAGGAAACGTTTAATTCTAAGGCAGGTAATCTAACGTTGCTGTCGATATTTAAAATAATTTAACAACAAAGTCTGTTGGTGGGTTGGCTCTTTTGAGGAGGTAATAATTGAAAACTGCATGTGATTTTGAAAAAAATTAAAATAAATTGTGCAATTATTTATTTTACAATCGTTCTAAAGCCAATGAGATTATTGACGCTAGTCAGAGCACTTTCATCACAGTCCACCCTTTGAACAGGTCGTGGTTCTCCTAATTTTACACTACGTGCACAAGCAGTGTGGTTTTACAATGAACTTCATTGGACCATTATTTTAGAGGAACGGTGATACATGTATGGTGATGTGCACAATTCCTTACTACTTGTCCTGGCTATCCACATATTTACACAAAAGCATGAGGAAAATATTGTTTAAACCAAATGGATTCAAATTGGCTTTGAGAGAAAGAGAAATCGTTAAAGGAAAAACACCCTCATAGTATATATCCGGGATTCGATCCCAACTTACGCTTAACTGGTGAAGCAGACCAGATAAAACTGAACCTTATCCCGTATACCTACCCACATGGTTGATATCATGAAATGATCAGGGACTTCGTCAAATCAGGACGCCAATACATATATATTTTTACAATCTCCAATGAAAACCATTTACTTTGTCATTAGAATATTATGTTATTGGAATTGATGATAGCTACCAATAGCGACATCTTTGGATCACATACCCTTGCGTATAAATATGTGGAATTATATTGCTGTTTTTATCATTGCGTCATACTATCTATTCAGGCTGTATGCATATATGATAATAATTACTTTAATGAGGAAGGAAGCATTTTATAGGTAATCTACCCGAATTTGTGTGGAAGGAGAGGGGGAAACCAATTTGGAAAAAAACATCCTCAGTAGACCTGGCCAGGATTCAAACCACAATCTCCCAATCATCAGTAGGCCAATATAACACGAGAGTGACACCCTAGACCATCCGGAAAATCGAACTATAAAACGCCAATCTCTCAACTTGTGTAGGATCACTTTTATCAGCTATATCATCTGACGTCAGCATGTCCACTTCTAATCATGGTTCTATCTGATACGTTTACCGAGGTACTTACTCGGCCACCTGAATAAAACAATCACCCAGGAGGGTATTTAATTCCCAGAGAAATGTGCAACATGGCCGTACTGGTTTATGTCTACAGAATCGAGCGTTTTGCCTCTTATGAGGCTAGGCACATTGAGAAAATATACAAACTTGAAAGTTTTTAAGAAAATAAACCTTTTATACAGTATGTCTGTTGTGTGGGCAAATAAAATTGATGTACCAAAATGTGTGAGATATAATTTAGAGCTGGAAGACTGAAATATTTAGTTCCAAATTTAGAAAAATCTATCTATAACCAGCACACTTTGTTCGCAAAGAAAGCTCTTTTTCTTGACTGATTGCATCGTGGAGCCAAGCAAGAGAGGTTTGCTCCCTTACAGAGTAAACAGAGGGTACACGAATGCTTGTGTAATCGCTAGGCGATTAATGACCAGTAATACGTTTACTGAAGAAGAAGAAGCAGAAGAAGAATTCTGTTATCGGAAACAAACAAATAACTTGATGGGTTTTTTTCCCCTAGCTAGAAATATGCAAAGGCTTGGTTTCTCGAGACCTGAATAGATTACTAACTCTCTCATAAAAGGCAATAAACTAGAAAATAAAATTTACATACGAACCCAAGTTGTTGTCCACTTGCGGAAACAAATTACACTTTTTTACAGTCCCTTGGTGGAATGAGGTGACCGATTGACATTAGCATATTTTACAAGGTAGATTCTCTGAAGCGTGTTTTGTTATGAAGAGAAATGAATAATAAAAATAACATACCTTTAAACATATATTAATAGTAAGCAGTAACATACATCAGTCCGACACTATAGATCAATCGATAGCGTGTCTGCCTACTTAGTTAACTATTCCGGGTTCGATTCCCGGCATGGCCGAATATTTATCACCTGATGATTGATTGGGTTTACCCTCTCACATTGATAAATTACTGGCTGGGGGATGGATGTTGTGCCTGTACTAGTCTTAAATAAGATTATATTTCATAGCAAGCCGGTAGTGAGAAATATATGGCTTTAATAAAATACTGACCTAGGCCACAGACTGGAAACCGTAATGGATATAAACTAGAGTTACCCACATCAATGGACACACAGACTAAAGGTCAAGCTCATCAAATCTGGCTGTCCAGTGATGGGTAGATCAGGGTTCGAAACCCATCTGGGTGTACAGAGGATTTTTTCTTAAACATTTCCCCACTTTATATTCACTCTAATTCGGGTAACCCGCCTCGGTGGCGTAGTTGGCTAACGCGTTAGTCGTGTTGAGCTAGACCACCGAGGACGGGGAGATCGAGGTTCGAATCTCGGTCGGGTGAACTGGGGGTGGTTTGTCCTAAATAGTTTTCCACTATCCCTCCACACAAATTCGGGTTCAATTCCTCTAAATTAAACCTTCCCAATTCCTAATCAATTAGCGTAATTAGTACTTAAGCGTATAACACGAACGGGTAGTAAGACGCGGTGCTAAATGAATAAAAAAACAGTTTGGGTACATTATATACCTTCCTCGTCCCTTCCGCATTGTAGTGTAATTTTTAGCGCCACGTCTTACTACCTGTTCGGTTTACACGCCTATGTACTAAATGCACTAATGGGTTAGGGATTAGGAAGGCTTAATTTAGAGGAAGTGCACTCACATTTGCTTGGAAGGAGAGTGGAAAACCATTTAGGAAAACCTCAGTGCACCCGACCGGTACTTAACCCCGATCTCCTCGCCTTTGGTAGTCTAGCTCAACACGAGATTAGCGCGTTAGACCACGTGGCCACCGAAGTGGGTAATGTAGCGTAGTTAAAATTTGTTTGACCCGGGTGGATAGTAAGACAGAGTTGAATTGATTCAAAGTAGAACCTTAAGTGACTCACAAAGATGATCACGCAGACTAAATGTCAAGCTCGCTTAGTCTGGTTTGACGTTGTTGGTGAGGCTGGGGGCTAAAATCCCGACCAGATATTTTAAAAGTGATTTTTATCTAAATGGTTTCACATTCTCTCTCTACACCTAAAAGCAGGCACACCTGCTATAAATGTTACTTTACTCATCTCAACCCATTGGAGTATTTAAAATGCATCTTAACTTAACGGGTTGAAAAATGCTGTGATGAGCACCGTTTACATTTGAAATATGTACTATCACTGATTTTACACCGGTGGTCATATGATAGATTTTAAACCATTAGTAAGACCTATACAGAGTTATATTGGCACACTATATAAAGAATGATATAAATTAATATTATTGGAAATTTGATTTACGTTACAATTCTAGACTCATCTCCAGCAAAAGTCAATAATTTCATTTTCATCATATAAATAACGCCATTTAGGACGAGGTTTTAATGACTTTATTGGTTTTTTAATAAGAAGAGCACAACTCTATTTTAATCATAGTGGATGGGTTTATTAAGGGCATACACTAATTTATTTTATTATGAATATGACAACTGTGATAACAATTTCGCTAGCCCAGCTATATTTCACTTTTGTTATTTCAAAAAATTTGGAATGAAATAACCACTGAATCGAACTAAAATTATTTAAGTTTTAGTAAATATTTCAACTATTTCTTACTAGAAATTCTATCCTTCACCCTGAAATAGTAGGAACGTTGTGCATGGAAGACTTTTTTTTATGGTAAGGTCAGAGTTTAAATACCGGCAGGATACAATTGAGTTGATTTTCCACACATGATGTTTAATGTGATTTTCCCATCTCCTCTAGAGTAAAAGTCAGTACATTTTCTATAAGCTCCCTTATCCATCAAAATCATATGGCTCATAAAATACCCTTGTGCCAAACGTTTAGGCCTAGATAAAAAGTAAATATAATTAACAGTTTATAAGACTTGTTTACCGCTCAAACGGTTCCAATTGTTTTGTAATAATATATTTTTATTAAGCACTTTTTATATGTTACGCTTTCCACTGCCTGTTACGACTGCTGTGTTGGTCAATGAGTATTTTCAGGGGGGGGGGAGTGTTGGTCGATGAGTATTTCCGGGGAGGGGGGCAGTGTTTATTGATGAGTATTTATAAAGGGGAAAGTGTCATCAATGAGTATATCTAGGGAGCAGTATTAATCGATGTGTATTTCAGGGGGATAGTATTTATCGATGATAAAGGGGACAGTGTTAGAAAATGTGTATTTCTAGGGAGCAGTATTAATCGATGAGTATTTATAAAGGGGACAGTGTTTAATCAATGAGTAGGGAGGAAGTATTTATTGATAAGTATTAAGTATTTCTAGGTAGACGTTGTTTATCGATTAGTGTTTTAAGGGTGGTGGTAACGATAGGTAAGTGTTTTCAAGAATGTGGTGGTGGAGAATGCCGTGTTTGTTGAAAAAATTATTTTGGATTATATACAGTATACTATGTTCGTATAACCAGTTAACATATAAACTATGGGAGGCTATGTTTAGAGGAGGGTGTATAGCAAGTGTAATTAAAGCCGAATGAAAAAGTTATTTTAGCTTTAAATAAAAATAAATAATAATATTACTCTTTTAGAACAAAAAAATTCTTTACTTGACGTTTTGATTCTTTCAATTTTACATATACTTATGGGCTAGTCTTGCCCAAAAAAAACCTTCTCGTGTGTTAAGCGGGAACCTATCTTTACTATGACACTCCATCATTTCCCATTATAACCTCCACGATATTAACGAAAAGAACGTGTTCTCTCTAATCAGTCATTACGATTCACATCGCTTCTATTTTGTTCGATTCACATCAAGCTCTGCTACCCTATTCAGAGAATATTGAAACATTATTGTATAATATCAAGACCAAGCCAAAGCTACCCTTTAATACAGCTGATGATAAGGAATATTATGATAGTCTAGTTAAAAGGTTTCTTGAAATAATTTCTAGCTTAATCAATAATAATGCACTATCTACTACTAATGTCTACATACAAACTATATGAATGTGATATTTATCAGGCTTAACTGCTTGTTCCTATGACTAAATTGTTAGAGTTATCAAATACAAGTCTATGGTAGGCCTACATTGGTGTGACGATAGGGTAAAATAAATATATATTTACTATTTGTTAAAAATTAATGCTCTAGGAGTAAGATTTGTAATATTAGCCGTATTTATGGAAAAACTCACATTTTTACTTGTTACAAATAAAAATTGTATATTAGTTTCTCGGTACTGTACATGTTACATACATGGCCCTTAGAAAATTGTGATATTTATAATATATCTCTTTAAAATGGTATTTTTGAACGTGTGGATTTCCTAATTTATATCTTTTATATTTTAATATATTCTTAAGGGATGTTTCATTACAATACAAGCCTAAATTTAGTGATTTTTTTTTCTAAAAACTCTATTTTCTGGCTGTATTTTCTAAGTTGAGTGAAACATTAATATATACTTTGTTATCTAACATTAGTTTTAGATTGTATTTAATTCAATATGTTAGATTAAATTCATACAAAATAAACACTAACAAATATTTCTTAGCAATCTATAATTATCAACATCGAGTTAAGAAATAACTGTTCATGAAACGTAGGCTTATTATTTATTGAGTATTTTGTAACCAGATCCTTCAAAATTGACTTGCTCTGAATTATAATAAAATATATATTAAATATCGCTTTGAATAATACAGTGCATGTGTAAAGTGTTTATTTTTAAACAATATAAATAGCCATAACATATTCAATATACTATATTAAGTATAGTCAAGAACATTAATTTGATGAGTGCAGTTTTGTACACTGTACTTTACTACGCGCTTGGAATATCAGCCCAGATATTTAATGTAAGAATAATTATTATTGGTGTTAAACAATTTAGCCGATTTTTACCATCGAGAATTTTAATATGACATTTAGTTTGTTTTATATATACAGCTAATTAATATACACTGTTGATAAATTCATCATTAAAGTAGGTCCCACTTGATGCAAGATAACGACTACACATTAAAACGTTATTTTACTTTAAAAAAACCCTCTAGTTATAAAACGTACGTACGAGTAGAAATTAACGTTTTGCCATTTCAACTTATCGCTGCAGCCAGCAAGAACAGTCACGAAAACACGAGAAAACTTTAGATGAGAATATAAAGGACTTATGAAAAATGCATGAGCGTGAAAATAAGCATAATAACGAGAAAGAGAGAGAGAGAGAAAACGTCATAAAAGTAAACTTAAACATTCATCAATCCAACCAAAAGCGAGCCAACGTTTATCAGAGCCACGGACCATCAAGATGTTGTGTCAAGTTTATTGGTAAATGTATTTAATTTTCCTGTCAAAACTAGGGTAGTTTTCACGCCAACCAGAGTGACGGGCGGGCAGGTGACCGCGTAGCGCATTATATTATACGTCAAGTATGGCTAACTCGAGCCGGTACTGGCTTATTAGCTGTCATACGTCATTACGTCGCATGGATAGAGACATTCATTACTAGGTTTCATTTTAAAAATTGTAAATTGCTTGAGGGTGGGTACAGAATGCGCTCTTACATTATCGAGTAATATTGGTAAACTTATATAACTAGGTGAAAATTATAGGTTATTTACAATCTGATTTAGATTGGAAGGAACTTTTTGACAGTTATAAAATTCATTCATCTTTTAAAATATATTAATACACCTCAATTTTCTTACGATTGGACATATCTCACAGCGAGAAAAGGCTATTAAATCTACTCTCATTAATTAATAAATAAAGACAGTCATGTTATCTTTAGCTGTCACTTTTGATATATAGTACCAATACCTATGAAATAACCCTGTTACTAAAGTAAAGTGTTATCAATGTTGATAGCATTTTTTTAATATTCGAAATGTTCCTTTCTACCAGAATCCTACTATATATTTTATACATTATTTAATTCAGTGGTTCCCAACCTTTTTGAGCTGATACCCCCCTTGATGGATCATCAAATTCCCTCTCTCTTTCTCCATTTTTTTTGGGACAATTATGAAAAATCTATAAAAATAAAAGGTTTGGTTTTCTAGTCACGAACTTTAATTTATACTCGTACAAAAACAAATATAGCTCTGGCAGCGTAATGGTACAAATAAAATGAATGGAAGTTAATGTGATGGCTGGCACTGTTTTGTTTTTATCAGTTCTGGAATATTTGGTTTTATATTACAACAGGTAGGCAGTGTTACCAATACCTCAAGAAAACAAATATGAATTTGGAAAAATTAGTTAAAATAAAGAATATCTTCAATTTTTAGCTGGTTTTTAACATTATTTACAAAGTGTTCCACCCTCCTCACCCCTGGAAGTGCTTCACACCCTTCAGATTGAGAACCAATGATCCAATTAATCGACACCATGCACTATAAGGAGCTAGGTGGAGTTATAGATACTGGCTTATTAGCTGTCATACGTCATTACGTCGCATGGATAGAGACATTCATTACTAGGTTTCATTTTAAAAATTGTAAATTGCTTGAGGGTGGGTACAGAATGCGCTCTTACATTATCGAGTAATATTGGTAAACTTATATAACTAGGTGAAAATTATAGGTTATTTACAATCTGATTTAGATTGGAAGGAACTTTTTGACAGTTATAAAATTCATTCATCTTTTAAAATATATTAATACACCTCAATTTTCTTACGATTGGACATATCTCACAGCGAGAAAAGGCTATTAAATCTACTCTCATTAATTAATAAATAAAGACAGTCATGTTATCTTTAGCTGTCACTTTTGATATATAGTACCAATACCTATGAAATAACCCTGTTACTAAAGTAAAGTGTTATCAATGTTGATAGCATTTTTTTAATATTCGAAATGTTCCTTTCTACCAGAATCCTACTATATATTTTATACATTATTTAATTCAGTGGTTCCCAACCTTTTTGAGCTGATACCCCCCTTGATGGATCATCAAATTCCCTCTCTCTTTCTCCATTTTTTTTGGGACAATTATGAAAAATCTATAAAAATAAAAGGTTTGGTTTTCTAGTCACGAACTTTAATTTATACTCGTACAAAAACAAATATAGCTCTGGCAGCGTAATGGTACAAATAAAATGAATGGAAGTTAATGTGATGGCTGGCACTGTTTTGTTTTTATCAGTTCTGGAATATTTGGTTTTATATTACAACAGGTAGGCAGTGTTACCAATACCTCAAGAAAACAAATATGAATTTGGAAAAATTAGTTAAAATAAAGAATATCTTCAATTTTTAGCTGGTTTTTAACATTATTTACAAAGTGTTCCACCCTCCTCACCCCTGGAAGTGCTTCACACCCTTCAGATTGAGAACCAATGATCCAATTAATCGACACCATGCACTATAAGGAGCTAGGTGGAGTTATAGTGCATATACCCAGGATATCAGCATATTTACACTAATGGGGTTAAGGGTTATGTGGTAGAATTTAGAAGAAGGGTGACCACATTCTCATATAAAGAGAGTGGAAACTATACGCGAACGGAGCACCACAATACACACAATTATGTATTGGTTAAGGAATGATTAGAATAATATAAGTTTGTAATAACTGAATGGGTAGATTATTAGTAAAAATAGTTGAATTTGATTTTTATTCCCGAATGATGTCAAAATAAAAAGTTAAAAATTTTAAATGAGAATAAAGTGTAAAAAATATATTGATAAAAACCGACATCTTAGCTCAGTTGGTAGCGTGTCTGTCTAGTGAGTCGAAGGTCCCGGGTTAGATTCCTGGCATGGCCGAATAAAAATATATTGATAAAAGCCGACATCTTAGCTCAGTTGGTAGCGTGTCTGTCTAGTGAGTCGAAGGTCCCGAGTTAGATTCCTGGCATGGTCCCATTGATGAAATGTGGGTTTACCCTGGTCGGGTCAAAATGCACATTAAGTACCCTAAATAAATGGGGGGGAATGGAGAATAGAGTACGACACAAAATTAAAAACTAACATGTATAAAATGGATAGTTAGTTGAAAGTTCTAACTAATAAATTCTAAAAAATAATTTAGTAATTTTAATTAAATTTCAAGTCAAAATTATATTATATAACATACATGCCTATATTATTAAAACTGTGTTGATCTGTGAGATAAACAAATTACTAGCTAACCATATCCAGAGTAATGTAGTTTTAGTTGGCAATTGTGTGAGATAAGTGAAATGTAGAGCCTATTTAGACTAAAGTCTAACTATAGATAAAGATTATTACTATTCGAACTCGACCTACACCACTAAACCAGACAAGACTCACGTCTCTTTTCTACAGATTCAGATAGCATATTAAGGTAGAGGTTCATTATTACTGGAATATAATATATTAGGTAGGCTATTGTATAGTAGAATCGGAGTACATTTACACCTTATTTAAATTATTCATACGCGGGGAAAATCAAAAGTGCACTAGAGGGTGAATATTCAAATCAAAAGCTCAAGAAGATATGGATCAAAATCACACCTAGACCTTGTATCAAGAGTGAACAGGGGAAAAACAACTGCATAACGTGGCAACATGGCAAAAATGTATTGTTAATAACCCCTTACTTTTTATAATAGTGGTTAGGTAAGGTTGATAAATGTCTAATTCACGAAATTCATGATGCTTGTAATTTCTGAAAAATATATATTTCTTGCGGTGTTGCAATAAGGAGCTTAAATAATACTCACAATGGTGTGATTTTGATGTCCTGCCTTGTGCGATTCTGATGTACTACAAAGCAGGTACACAAATTCAACCTGTGCGCTTTCAGTACGTAGCATTCATGCGTCTATTTGTCTCATATATATATTGCCATATTATTAGAGAATGTGTTCTACAGCACCATAGTTCTGTCGGTAGCGCGTCTTCCAATTGGGTTAAGAGCGCTTGGTCTGATTTATGACATGGATAAAATGTATAAATGGTCGAATTGGTGTTTCTCTTAATACACAATGATAAATTGACAGCCAGGAATTTAGGTGTTGCGGATGTTCTAGAACTAGTCGTTATTTGAACAGTAGACTTTGCTAATTCCATTTAAAAAAATGCTTAGTAGGCCTACATCTTGCTAAGAATTATGTAATGCTACTATTGTTACAATAGTTTTAAGATTTATATTTGGATTTTAAGTTTATATTTTCTCTTGAGGATAAAGTTAGACGTAAAACAAATTAATAGAGAATAACCTTTGTTCACGATGCTTAAAACGTTGGTTTCACAATATATGTCAAACTTATTTTAAATACCATTTGCATATGTCGTTTGACATAGGTTCTAATGATTTCCCTGCCAAATGTCATTAAAATTTGTCAACGAATTTAGTAGTGATCGTGAAACAATCAGAGAGACAGACGAAACACCAAACTATCGAGTTAAAACATAATTTCACTCCACTCCGGTAGCTAGGCAACTTTTTTAAATCGTGTGTTGACATGATCAGTTCATCCAGGACGTGACCTTTAAATACTCCCAATTGAAAAATTGAGAAATAATGTTTGTTTTAATATGTGTAAACAAAGTAACCTTTTTCCAATACTGAATATGCTACGATTGTTTTTATATGTTCAAAAAAGTTTTTACCGTCACGATATGATACTATGTAAGTTATTATTTATGTTATAATATAATATTTACTTTAGGAGTTCACCACAGGAATCGAAGCCGTAAGTTTTAACTTGACGTGTGAATGTTCTGACACTGAACTGTCTAGGTCCGCCCTGTTCCTTGGATCATTCTTCACTTATTATTTAAGGCAAGATTTTATATAGACGTGTAGAAAGGTCAGCTATTTCAGTGCTATCTACTGTCACAGCCACAGCTCTTAGTTCTTGGATAACAAACGCTCTCACGTGAAGAATCGGCGCTGAGCGCTAGGCAAACCTGAATATATCGGTACTACAGTCCAATTTTATAGGAAGGATCTAAACAGAGAAGCTACTAAACCCACTTTTATGTATTCATACGCTAAACCATGGGATCCATATCTATCACGTTTGATAGATATGACTATACCTATAAAATAACTAATAAAATAATAAAATGTTATCAATATTGGACATACAAAAATTTGTAATTTATAAAAGGAAAACCTATGAATATTGCAGTACATAAGACCAGGGTAGGGTAAAATCCCCATGTATGGTTATTTTAGTCAAAAAATCACAGTTTGACACAGAACACAAAGGGTAACTAAATAATACATTGATTGCTATGATAATTAATAGTAACTTACTAGAGTCATTGACTACATTGTAAACGTATAAGTTTAAAATATGTTTTATTTGTAAGCTATAGTGCAAATTTTTATTTCTGTTAATGATTTAAAGATAGAATTGGCCAGGTTTTTAAATATCAAATATACATATAAATAGATTTTAAAATTAAATATATGGTTTTTGGATTTTCCAATTGGGTGTAGTTTAAGAGTTGATAGATCATACATATTATTAAGGCTTAAAAACATTAACCGCTTCGGTGGCCTCATGGTCTAAGGTGCTACTCTCGCATTAGATTAGACTGCTGATGACGGGAAGATTGAGGTTCGAATCTCTGTCAGGGTGGTTTCAAAAATTGTTTTCCACTCTACCTCCACGCAAATGGAGGTACACTTACTCTAAATATAATTTCCTCATCTCTAAAACCATCAGCGTAATTAATTCATAAGCTTATAACATGGATGGGTAGTAAGACGTGGTGCTAAATAAAACAACATAATTATGATAACTGTTATGTGAGTCGGTCAGTCTGTCTGGGAATAAATGACTGGCATGGTAACATATATAATAGAAACATGGTATAATCCGTCAAGTAAGACTACTTACTATCTTCCAAAGCAAAGGAGAAAGTCATATCTTTTTACAAGTTTAAATAGAAAATTAAACTTGATTGCTTGTACTTAAGTTTAAAATAGGCATCCTCATTTTAAAGTGTAAAAAAAGGAGAACAAGCTGACACATTTTTATATCTGGAAGTATTTAATAATTTTATGATTTCAATATGTGTCTCAAAGAATGTGTCAGTGATTCCGATAATTTCTGACGTTTATATTGGAAACGTAAAATATATCTATTGTATCCATACCATCGTTATTAAAAATGATTGCTTGCATTACTAAATTCGGAATAAATATTTGTTATCTTTGATTTTATCTCGTCGAATCCAGTTCTGACGTGTTTCAGGGTTGTCTATACTATATAGGATGGCCCCAAGGTCCACGGTGATAGGTATTTGTAAATGTCCGAGCAAGAGGAAGTAAGTTTGAGTGAGGTTACCCTGTCTATAAGTCTCCAGAGTGTAGTTAATAGCGAGCACATTACGTCCTAATGGCATCAACCTGGTTAACAAGGGAAGGTAGACTTCATTAAGTTGGGTCACCTGCCTTGGGGGAGCCATAGTGTCTCAACCCAAGTTTCTCTTCTTCGGCTCTTGTCTGCCAAACTTCGTCACACCTTACCCAGTCCATCTCACACTTTCAACAAACGGTTAGTGACTAAGTTGTACAGTTAAATTTGAATAGGAATAACTTTTATATATCACAACGTCTTCCTATCAGTTAGTATTGTACATATTATATGTACTAATTACTCTAATGTGTTAGGGATGATGGAAGTTACTTTTAGAGGAAGTTGAACTCACATTTACGTGGAAGTATAATGGAAACCATTAATGCAAACCCACGTATACTTACTCGCATTCTTTCCGAGCAGTGTTTAGAACCCATCACTTGACTTAAAATGAGTGTGACTATGGCCAGTTTCATATTCAGATGGAATACGCCTCAATTGCGGCGCTATACTAAATATAGGACGACTACTAACTAGAATCTAATGGAATATGCCAGTTTCCCATATGAAACTGGCCCATTCCGTTCTGATATAGTAAGTGTCCTGTATTTAGTGTAGCACCACACTTGAGGCATAATTAATCTGACCTTGAAACTGTGCTCTGTGTTTGTTCTGGTACAGGATTTGAACACTCACTCGTCTATTGGGACCATAAACATTTAATTCAGTTGACACTCATAATGAACCAGTGTAGTAAAAAATTACAATTTATTAAAAAAATAAAATTGAAATAAAAATTAGAATACTAATGGAGTGTGTTTTACTTTTCAGATGGAATAATTAATGAAAAAGCCATTACATTTTTGCAATCACTAACGTTAGACGAGAGTAAAGCTAGTTTTATTTTATTTTGTACCATATGTTTACAGATATATAACCTCGTCTCCAAACACTACAGCAAACCATTACCATGGAAAGTGCAACGTTTAAAGTTGGACAACACAAAATGTCGCTTCGCCCTATAGAAAAGCTTCTTAGCGAAGAGCTTTACAACTTTAATTGAATACGAGGAAGCGGGATAACAGGAAAACTAGCTGTAATACGAAAGAACGACAGTGAAACAAGTATTTTCAAGTTTTAACGGTTTGAAAAATAGCCACCGTGAGAGTAAAATAAGCCTGTTTTGTTAAGAGTGAATAATAACAACATATTGTGTGTTAAACATTACTATTTAAAAATAAATTAGTGTAGCCCAAATCGGTGAGCACACAGAAGAAACGTCAAGCTTTCCTAGCATGGTCTTCTTATCACGAGGAGGTCTGGGTTCGAATTCCAGCCAGATTCTATGAGAGTGTTCTTTTCCTAAATTATCTTTTCCTAAATGGTCTTTCCCTCTTCCTTCACACAAATGTAGGTACATTTTCTCTAAATATTGCCGTTTTCATATCTACCCTAGAAGTACAATTAAATGCGAGCAGCCTAGACAGGTAGAAGATAGTAAAAAGTAATAATAATAATACTTAGCATTGCGTCTTTCTACCCGTTCGGGTTATACGCTTAAGTACTAATTACACTAATGGGTTAGGAATTGGGGAGGTTGAATTTAGAGGAAGTGAACCTGCATTTACGTGGAGGGAGAGTAGAAAACCATCTAGAAAAAACCAGCCTCAGTTTACCCAACCGAGATTCGAACCTCAATCTCCCCGTCCTCGGCAGTCGAGCTCAACACGACTAGCGCGTTAGCTAACTACACCACCGAGGCCGGTAGTAAAAAGTAATTAGTGTATATTTGGAAAAATGAAAAATGATAGATTTGTTACAGGCCTGATATATGATTTTAAATAACTTCAGTCTGTATGCAATATTTAGAGCAAGCATAGAGTAGTAGTTTTAAAATTAATTTTTATTGTTCTAACTAACTTTTATAGTATGAATCCATATTTACAAGAAATAGCAAATGTAATGAAACGCTTCAGAGAAAATAAGCAATTATTATGTAAACGAGAAAGAACACAATCATCCAATCTTTAGAATACTGAAATAATCCAAGCCTGCCTTGTAATTTGGGATTTGGGCCTGTCATTCTGAAAATAAAAGTTTGTGTAGAATGTGAAAGAAGTTTTGATGAGTTAAACGTAGACATACTTTTCTTGTAAAATTAAGGTTTAATTATCAACAAATTGGAAAATATATCGTCGTTGAATATTATTTTATAATTATAACTATGAAACGATATACCTTACCTTTCTTAAAATATAGAAGATAGTACCTTTCATAGCCTGAATTTTATAAAACATGTTGAGGTTTAATTAGCAAAGAGTATTATAGTTAAAAATATAATTAAATAATAGCAGTTGTGCTACATTCAGGATCTGCTACAGAAACCAGTCTAATTAAAAATGGTGGAATATCGATTATACTGTATCACACATAAATGTTTTAATATATTTTTCTTATCATATATCTGTAGCCCGTTTCAGTAGCTGCATGGTTTAGGACATTACTCTCGCAATAGACTAGAGTGCCAAAGATGGGGAGATCAGAGTTCGATCCCAGTCGGGTATAATTAGGGTGGTTTTTCCTAAATGGCTTTCTCTAAATTCAACCTTCCTTATTCCTAACACATTAGTGTAATTAGTACATATGCGTATAGCCTGAACAGGTTGCTATAAGCCCCTATATACATTTTTTCTTAAACCTTTACCTTAGTAACAGTTTTATTGTATAATTATATATTTTTATAATTTTTTACTCATTTCAACATATTTGAGCAAATGAAATGATTACTACTTAAATGTTATCATTTTATACATTTTTAAATTAGACTTGCTGCGGAAGAACATCCTGAATGTAACATAACCGATCTTAAAATATATTATTTTTCATTTCTTAGTTAGGCCAATATTAAACTTTTTTTTGTTCCCTCTTCGGCAAGATAAGAAAACAAAGTAAATCCAAGAATTCTTAAAGTTGTGTGATAATATAATGACCCAAATCATTTATACTTTACCTCAAACAAGTGAAACATGTTATTTAAAAACATAGCTCACACCAAAAAGGATTTGAAAAGTATAAATTTTCTCATAGAATTAGAAACCTAATATGTTAAACGTTATAATTAAATAAAAATATGACATTAGCTCATTTTCAACGACGTTTCACTCAAAATGTTGACGTTCTTAGATCAAAGTAAATCATTAAAAAGCTATATAATCTATACCAAACAAATAAAGTAGTTTTACTAACAGGTTCACAACATTGAACGATGTTTTAGTGGTTTTGAAGCTTCAAAATTGGTATTACATAAGGGATACTGCAGTGACTCGCTTCAATGGTCAAATGGTCTAAGGCAGGTGTGTCAAACTCGTTTGACCAAATTGAACATTAAAAATAATGAGGGGATCACGTTTGAAAAAAAAAACCTACTGTCATCATCTTAAGTAAAAGTAATTTCAACTTATTGTTTTACTAAGGTAGTAATAATATGATACTAAGACTGTTTTTTTAATATTTGAAAGCTTTATCCTCAACAATGGTGTGATTTCGTGCTTTAAATCTTATAAAGTAGCCTACAAAAGTATTATTATTATTATTATTAGCACCGCGTCTTACTACCCGTTCGGTTTATACGCACTTACACTAATGTGTAATGGTAGGGTGATTGTGAGATGAAATGGAGGACCTACAGTTTAACGTGGGATCCGAACCACGGTGGAGGCCTGGCATTCCTCACATTCACAAGTTGTGATTAATAAAGTATTTTTAAAATTGTTGACAAATGTGTGTCGGTAAGACAAGAGATCTCTCGAGTGCTTGGTTTAATTTCATGTAAGGAGTCCTTTGCAAACATTGCACAAATTTGGTGCACTAATTTAACAGTTTTAAGGAATTGATCCATGTCGAAGCAGTAGAGATTTGGTACACATGCCAGAATTATCCTATTTATGCCAAATTCCTGGATATCACATTCCAAAATGTTGTAGATCCTTGACTTTTTAAAAAAAATAGGGTAGCATTGAATGATGGTTCATCATAAGGTCCCTGGGCCACACAAAATCATGGATACGGCTGCGAGTTAGACTTGCCAGGTTTAAGGCGTAACTTTCGCAATATACTGTGTTGCCAAATACGGGGAGATCAGTTGTACTGAAGGTTCTTTTCATGAATGGTTTTCCACTCTAATTCTACAAAAATGCGCGTAGAATTACACTAAATTTAGCCTTACTATTCCCTTATACACTCGAGGCAACAACAAATAAAAAAATAAAATAAAAAATACCGCAGTGTGAGGGTATTTTCTTTCAAGTTAGCGGTACCTTAACACGGAGCTAAATCTTTTTCTCACAAACAAAACTTAATCCTCTAACGCTGCAGGTAGAACAATCACGGCCCCATTCTCTCCCAGTTTTGGTTTGCGTCGGCAACTATCGGTAGGATAGATTGACCTTGGGAGAAAGAGATAGAGTGTGGTGTTCAGCTGTTCCGAGTGATATCTCTCCCACCCCCTAAATACACAAGTACCCTTGTTTGTTCTGCAACCTTCCACATACACACTCTCACCTTCAGAGAGGGTCACTCATTCAAAGAGTCGAGGGACTGACTGGCCTATACCTTATCTCCCCCCCCCCCCCTCAACTAACTGGCCGGAGGGGGTTAGAGAGGGATGTGTGGGGTAAAGTATCTAGTGTTGTCGGAGTTATCTGGCGGCGCTGAACTGCTGACACTAGAACCACGTTCACACGAACTGTACTATCTCACATTGTTAACTAGCAGACCGACAGAAATGTTCTCTGAATGTTGATGAGGACCCTACATGCTANAACTGGCCGAAGGGGGTTAGAGAGGGATGTGTGGGGTAAAGTATCTAGTGTTGTCGGAGTTATCTGGCGGCGCTGAACTGCTGACACTAGAACCACGTTCACACGAACTGTACTATCTCACATTGTTAACTAGCAGACCGACAGAAATGTTCTCTGAATGTTGATGAGGACCCTACATGCTACACATGATAGCCCATGTGGCAACGGTCAACTGGGATTACCATTTTTTTTTATTTAACACATCAGACACGTTGAATTCACGGATTATCATATACAGTACGTTTGTGTGAGGGCCTAAATGTAACCTTTGTTTTTATTCAGTCGAACAGTTCTAAAAAAGACTAAAACAACTATCTAAACACTGACACAACATTGATTGGTTGTCACATTGTACCAGATTATGAAGCCATCAAATCTATATTTCAAGCATAAAAAAAGGGTGTATACTATTTTTTTTTTTACTCGGAGAGACAACCGCATCACACCCGTTTTAATGGCTTACATTATTTACAACAGAGCCACGAATAAAACTGGCATGGCCATATATTGAAGAAATACAATTAGGCCCTATATTCAATTTTGCTATAGCAGGATTTTCGTATAGAGGTACTTTTTGGAATTATTTGTGTTATTTTATAGGTATTGATAATATCTATTGAAAGTGACAGTTGCATATCCATGATTTGACGCATAAGTATATAAATAATGTTACAGTAACTTTTTTAACTGTCAACGTTCCTTCCTATCTAAAAAGACTGTAGCTATTCTAGTACAGGAGAAACAAAAATATTCAAATTTAAGAACCTAAAATGAGAAATAAAATGTTACTTTTACACTCCAATTTTCATAGCAAGGGGTTTATCTCAAATATAGAAAAATTACAAGAGCTACGTTTAAGTATTCATACATCAGTTCATGTTATCTACAGCTGCCACTTTTGATATACAGGGTGGGGTTGAAACAATTAGACGATTAGTAACTCGAGCTCCACCGGATGTCAGGCAAACCTCAGCAGGTTGGCCATCACTTTCCTCAGCATAGATCGTCTAATTGTTTCTGTCCCATCCTGTGTATTATCAATATCTATAAAATATCACTACTAATATAATAAAATGTTATCAATGTTGGCCACAAAAAAATATATTTGTATTTTTTCTAGAAGGCCTTTTGTATAGCAACCAATGGGAAAGTTAATATTGGACTATCCCACTTTAAATTATACCTTCTTCTTCTCTACCTCATTTTTATAAACATATGAATACACCGTACAGGAAATAAGATGCGGTGTACGTTCATTTATTGTTGTATATATTTTGTTTGTTTTGAAATTAGATTGACATTAAAGAGCGACATGTAAACAAAGAAACGTTAATTAAATTTAGCTAAAGTTAAATTCTAACCTAGCGTCGACTCACCAATTGTAATAATCGTGGTATTAAACTTCGTGAGGCGTCGGTGGTGGGAGCGCCAGTGCGTCTAGTCATGTGAGGGCGGCTGCGTTCTACTCTAGTCAGACACGGTTTTAATAGAGGAAATTGTTTCATTAAGATATGTAATATCACTTTCAAACGTCACGACCTTAATTAAGTTTGTGTTTATATTGTATTGGTAGTATAGTAAAGGGTATGTGCAGCATAGCTCATTACTATAATTGGAATTATTTTGAGCAAACATTTGAGAACGGTGGTGTTAGCTCAGTGGCAGTCTGATCACTGAAAGCCTAAATCCCGATTGACTGCACAAATAGTGTTTTTTTTTTGTTAGAGTGGCTCTTTACTTTATTCATAGTGTAATGTTCACTTCCTTGCGAGAGGTTAGTAATGGAATATAATTCCAACACATTGGTGTGGCACTAATTTAATACTGTATTTTATTACAGGGTGTATTTTTTTATTCAGGGTTATATCATTGTTGAGTTTAATAACATGAATTTAATTCACTGTCGTCACGTGTCTGAACAATTGGGATCAGTGACGTGACAGTGCTGCTGATTAAAATATTTGGATAATGATTGATCCTAGATTGTGCCCGGTGCGGAGTGTTTAAAAGTCTGGATTATATTCGGTGATCTTAATGAAAATATGTATTGCTGTGATAGACAAACGCCCGTACAGCTTGGCGACTATCAAGACTATCAAATGAGGGCTACCTTTTCAAAAGGTATATCTACGAAGTTCTAACTTATAAAACATTCCTTGAGTAACGAGATGCAGCTGTCTGTGCATTCTATACCCTTTCTTGCTTTTTGAGAAGATTTTGCCTGGGTGGCTGATAAAGAAAGAAGGATGCTGCTGCACCGCGTTGGCATTTACTGCTAAATATAGTGTTAAATAATAGCGAATTTGGAATATTATCACTTTATATCAGATCTTATTATATCTATAAATTAATCAAAAAGGATTTATAAAATACAATCATAACAATAGTCAGTGCATATTCTTTTCATTATCTTCCTTGTAGTTTTAGATTAAAATTAGTTTGCTATTTATTTGTTAACTTATGTGTTTGTTTTTTAACATAATAATAGGTCTATGCACCATTTAAAATTAGCTGAAACAGTATAATTATATGTATTATTTAAAAATAGGCCATTACACAATATATAAAAATCATTTAAATATACTTACTACACTGTTTTTTACTACCACATTTTATGATCCATTAGAGTTATACGTTCATGTACTAATTGCGCTAGTGTGTGTTAGAGATGAGTAAGGTTGAATTTAAAGAAGGTGTGCCCACATTTGCGTGGAGAAAGTATGGAAAGACATTTAGTAAAAACACTATAACTACACCGAACAGGGAGTCTAACCACAATTTCCCCTTCATCAGCAGTCCTGCCTATTGCGAGAGTGACGCCTTAGATCATTCGGTCACCAAAGCACTGTTAGCAGAAACATTAATACTTTTATAACATTTTAATTTATTTGTCACTGAAAATATTATTGGTTCAAATTTCTATTATTTCATGTCTAAATGTATTCCCCTAAACATTTACTTGAATATTATCTTAATCATAAATTATTCATTCTTAGTGCTTATATAAGGAATGTACGCTTTGTTAGGGTATCAAAATGACATTTGGTCATTATAGTTTGAAACCAATAATTTGGATAGGGGAGACCGGGGATGGATGGCTACAGTTTTCCAATTTAATTTTTTTTTAATTTTAGGTTATTAATATGTACCAAATTAAATTAATTGGGTGCTACCTTTATTCGCATAATAATGCTTCTGCCAAACCCTTGGGACAAATCAATATTTTACTAAAAAAACACATTTTTAGATATATTCGTAGTGTGCCAACCAACCCATAACACATGCAAATTAGGATTCATATTAACATTTATTACCAAAAACAAACACAAAACTAAATTGTCATAATCATTATTATAATTCTAGCTCTGATTGTTTAAAGTTAACTACTTTCTTTCTAAATTTTAGATTGTTGTTTTTTGTCTTGCTTTTCCTGAGGAAGATTTAAATTATAGTAAACATACCAACATTTTCGTGGAGAGAGAGGGGAAAAGCATTTAGAAAAAAACCTAGCCGACATTAATCGTGAAAATACAGTTTAAATTCGACTGGGATTGGTTGGAACATGTGTCAACCTACCTCATAGAAAGTGTGCCAACCAACTCCGTAGCAATTTCATTTTATTGTATCATCTATAGAAATCGGTTTAAATTTTCTGAGTAAAATATAGCTGTAGAAAAATAAATAGTTTACTCTTTTAACATATACATAATATTATACTTCTCACCAGATATATTTTACAAAATTATTAGTAAAAGCTTTCAAAATTACTCACCAAAGGAATAATTAAACAAATCGAGCCTACTCAAATCAAACACCAATCATGATAACGACTCGAAACAAACATGAGAGAAGCATATTGTTTCTCTCAAACAAAGTTAAATTTAGTGCTTCACCCAGTCAATTATTGAAATGATTCTTTAGCCTTGCTAACCTACCCCTGAAGCCAACCAGTCCTGGTCTCCACTATCATGATTTTTATAGGAATGACGGCTTGAAAGGTTTTCTGATAGGAAAAAGGCCTTTCATATGTTTATTCCCACCAAAATCAGTGTGTTTTTCATAATTATTGAGAGCAAAGAAAATAATTAAAACTAGAGGGATGGCGAAGTGTTTCGAATGCACCTTAAAACAATTTTTGTCTATGGTTCACCTTATATATCACCCTAAAAACTTCAGTCAAAAATCCTGGAAGAGCAGCTAATCGAACAGTTTACATCAGAAATTGAAAAAAGAGCCACCTGACGCACTTAGCCATATAATTTATTTCAAGCATTTCAAAGATTAATTTTTAGCACCACGTCTTACTACCTATTCAGCTTTTACGTTTATGTGCTAATTAGGTTAATGGGCTAGAGATGAGAAAGGTTGGAATTTATTTATTTAGAATAAGTGTATCCGCATTTGAGGGGAGAGATAATGGGAAACCATTTAGGTAAACCACCCTCAGCACATCCGGCCGGGATCGAACCACGATATCCTCGTCATTGACAGTCTAGTATATTGCAAGATTAGTGCTTTAGACCATGCGGCCAACAAAGCGGGTAATTTCAAAGATTGTTTTGTTTAAATAGGGAAGTTTAACTTCAATTATGTTAACCCATAGATTATACTTATAAACTCTTCACAAGGTAACTTAATTATATATAATATGACACATTAAGCCACAGCACCTGAAAAACACAACTAATCGAATATCGGGATGATTCTCTTATACCAAGAGTAAATTCCTTCGTCAGTATCACCCGGAATCGAACAAGGGCTATCTATAATAATTGTAGCCTAACAACACGCTTCAGTGGCTGAATTATCCAAGGCGTCACTCTCATGCTAGACTGGCCTACTGATGGCGAGGAGATCGGATTTCGATAACCAGTCGGGTCTACCATATAATGGTTTCCCTCTGTCCTTCCACGCACATGTTGGTAGATTACCTCTAAAATACCTCCTTGCCCCAACAGAGTAATTATAATACATGCGTATAACCTGTAGAGGTAGTAAGATGTGGTGATAATATAATATATTTATGTAGTTCACCATCCAAGATGCAAATGACAAATATTCAAGAACTGTTGACACTACTTTGTGTAAAAAATTAAACTAAACGCATCTACTGAAGAAATATTTTGTTTTTGCTTTTTTGTCAGAAAAACTGCAAAAATATGGATCTTAGCTCGTGTTCCCTCCCGTCTCATATTACTTTCTAAAATTATACAAAGAGCTTACATAGAAGAAAAATAAAACTTGTATAGCTACTTAATTTTATTTAGCACCACGTGTTACTACCCGTTCGGGTTTATACGCTTATGTAATAATTACGCTAATGGATTTAGGAATTAGTAAGTTTATATTTAGAGGCAGTGTAGCCGGATTTGCTTGGTGGGAGAGTGGTAAGACCACCCTCATTACACTCGACCGAGATTCAAACCTCTCTATCTCCCCGTCATCGGCAGTACAGTCCATTGTGAGAGTAGCGTCTTAGACCATGTGGCCATCGAAGCGGCTTAGCCACTTAAATGACAAGCAATATGTTTCTTTGGGATGTGAATAACATCGAGATATAACCCACTCCAGTGAGTTTGTGTGATCAGTATTTACAACGTGAGCAAACAAACGCGATATCAGTACCTACCACGAGACGGCAGCGTTCTCTTTAAAAAAAAAACACGTTCATTTAGGGGGTAGTTTTAGGCAATAAGCCGGTACATCAAGTAACCCCTCCACAAAACAAATAGTTAAAGTAAATCAAACAGTTTTGCAATTGGTAAGCCTGTCACGAAGCGTACGAGTTCTGCTACCACCACCTCCCTTCCCCCCTAAGCGGGTTGAAGAAGAAGTAGGGGGAGGGGAGGGGGGTGTAACGAATAAAAATACACCCTCTGAACCAGCGATTTGCATACTTCACACAGTGTTTCTGTTCTGCGTGATGGTGTTTCGTAAGTACGACCATCATCGATCGTCGGCTGGTGGGAAGCAGTGGTACGGTGGTACGACCTAGAGAAGTGATTATATCCACCGCCATAACCATCACACGTCACGTGACCACCACAGAGACACTCCACCCTTAAGGGGTGGGTATGGTAAAAGGGGAATAATAATAATAATAACACAACTTTTTTTATTTATAATAATACGAACCTGACGTGCGTGGCTTAGTTGTACGAACAAATAGAAATAAAAACTTCTCGGCTTTGATTTATTAAGCCCTGGTGTTCCTGGAACAACGCAGGGAAGTCACGCGACTATTTCTCAGCGAGTCGTGTCTTGATGTCTTCGGTTTCGTTTCATTTGAGCTATTTTAGTATTAAAATAATTGTATTTTTCCCCTATTTTCAGACTAGCTTTCAACATTTTTACACATGCATCAGTGGACACGCGGACAAGGGCGTCAGTCTAGTTGTGTATGATTTGCCACCAAAGGAAGATTTGGTTTGAAACCCGACCGATTGTTATGAGGTAGATTTCATAAATAGTTTCCCAATCTCTATCCAAGCCAATTGAGGTACATTTCCTCGTAATTCTACATTCCTCATTCTTATTCCATTATTTAAAAAAATGTGGATAGCCACGTCTGGTATTAAGTAAATAAAACAACCCCCTTACCCACACTCATAAAAAATGTACTACATCTGTAATGATATGGAATTATACATCTAAATAATTTATTATTCACATCTATATTCAAAATTACAATATTATAAATACGAGCGGGTAGTAAGATTTATTTGTGTTAAGTTGCAAGGTATGGTGAAATCTTGCTGCGTCTCTGTTTGAAAAGCGAACTCAGTTTTGTAGTTAGAGACGCACCTGGATGACCACACCTTTCTTTCTTTTTTTTTGAAGTTTCGAGAAGGAGATGTCACTAGATATACCTATTTCAAAGTGCGCATCTCTTCACTTGCAATCCTGACGAGGAACCGCGTGGGTCGGGTCTATGACAAATTTCACGTGCCGGGAATTAACATACACATACTACAATAGTCGGGTTTTTAAATTAATATTTACAACGTGTGAAATATCTAGCAAAATCTGTTTATCTACTTAAAATAAAAAACTATAAAAGACCAGAACTTTTAATTTATAAAATAATACATCATCCCCTTTTGATTACCATAATACAGGATAGCAACCATTAACTTAATTCAATAATCCTGTAAAAATATCATACTAATTATGGCTAACGAACATTAACATATCAGGCTAACTCTTTTATACGTTACACATCTTGAAACAGATGACTCTTAGTGAGTTTTTTTTAAACGAAACAAAAAAAAAATTGGTATATAGTTGAATGAAATAATTTTACTATACTTCATATTAATGAAATAAATAGTGTATAACCCGGAGGGGTAGTAAGAATTGGGGATAAAAAATGAAATAAATATTTAAAATTAAAGAGACTATTATACTCATTCCATTGTAATTCCTGGTTCGAGTATAGTCGTGAATAATTGTCTTGGTCTACAGATATAATTTTAACTCGATTGGCTGGGTCTCATAACAAACTGATTGCACTGTTTAGTTACCCAGCAGTTTTTTAACACCAAGTCCTACTACATGTTCGAATCATACGCTTATGTAATAATTACACTAATGGTTTGGGGATGAGGAAGGTTTAATTTAGAGTAGGTGTACTGGCATTTGCGTGGCGAGAGATAGTGGGAAACCATTAAGGAAAACCCACCCTCAGTGCACCCACGAGTAGCACCTTAGACGATGCGGCAGTCGAAGCGGGTAATTTGAAATTATTTTTTTTCAGGTAAATCTTGGTATATTTACTTAAAATTCCCCGTTCTCATCATCCTATGTCCCTTAAATTAATTATCAAGTTAGAGGTATTCCAAGCCGATAGTAAGACGCTTATCACAGTCACATTTAGAAAGTAAGTATGGACGTTGGTTGGTTTGATTTGCTTTTGAATCGTAAAATTGTTACTCTCCTTGTCTAACGATTTAGCTCAATCGGTAATGCGTCTGACTAATGAACCAAAAGCTCCAGGCATGCCTGAAAAATTAGGCCTTTAATTGGTGAAATTGGGGTTTCTACTATCACAGTGTAGAATTAATGACTGTGGGGCTGGCTCTTGCAACTGCTCTGCAATTAAATATATATATATATTTAAATCGTGAAGTGACGCATTTCAACGATGAATTCTTATTCATTAATTTTCAAATTAAAAAAAAAAGGCTTGAATACAGAAAATGTGCCCATCAATTTTAAATTTAAAAAATGCCACAATTTCGAAAAACGACAGTTTCTTTAATCCTACCTAAACGAATTTAATTTTCTCTTTTTTAAGGTAAAATTATTTACTTTGGGGATTATTATATTAAAGTCTTCACATTTTAAATAATGAGGTCATTATTTGAGAAAATTATTTAAATGGAAGTTTTTATATAGGAAAGGCTATTTTCGATGACGATTCAAATTTTTGAAATATCGAGCTTATATTTCTAAAATATATAATTATATAGGATGCAGTTGAGAGCCTTCATTACAAAATCGACGCATGATGCCTCAACGGCCAGCGAGCTAGTTTTATTTTATGTCGCGTGCTGATCTGATCAGTCTGTTTAGATGATGCAGGTTAAATAAAATCTCGCTACACAGTATACATCAACACGAAAACACGTGACCACAACGATCGCTGGGCGTGACGCGAACTGACACAACTCAACGTGACGTCCTTGATCCTGCGAGCTTTGTGCAGATAATAATTAATAGCAGCCATAGAGGCCGGTGTTTAGTTCCAGGCTCTCCCTGCCACCCGGCGCTAAGCTGTGACACTGTCAGTAAAGGAGTTTTAAACCAGGGAGGCTAATGGAAGAGAACAGGTTGAAGGGGATATTTTTATCAGCAGGCTTTTGATCGCTTGACAGGGATTTGGAAACCTTCCTATAGCGACGAAACAAAGATGACTCGTGTTATTGTTGTTTTTAGTAGTAAATTTCACCCAAGGAGGGTTGCACGTTGCTCAGTATGTGCATACATTGTATGTGACCCAACTATTCTAACTAAAGGATAGAGCAAAAAGAAAGTTGTTATTGAATTTAAAAAAATACTTGTGTGGAAACCAAGGATACTATGCGAAATATCCTTCGTTTCCAAACGAGTATTTTTAACTAATTATTTCAACACCAATTTTTTTTTGCACTACGTCCAAGCTAGCCGAATTTAATTGCATTAATGGGGAAAAAGAGAAAGGTGAGGATTAAACGATATATACACTCATCTACGTATATTTAAAGTGGGGAAACACTTTAAGAAAATCCACCCTTAGTACACCCGGCCAAGATTCGAGCTCAGACCTCCTTCTCACCAGCATTGTCAGGTGGTAGACCAGGTAGCAACTCAAAAGTTAATAAACAGCTTAATAAAATTAAAGTGAAGAAGATACATATTTGGAGAACTGCACTTTATGTACAGATATTGTTCACACTCTTCGGTGGACGTGAAGTTTAAAGAGCTAAAGAGCTAGACTATAATTAAATAAGGTCACTATTGACGGGGAGGTCAGTGTTTGGATTCCAGCTGGATGCACCGAGGCATATTTCCCACATGGGATTTTCACTATAATTTTTGTATCCTTCTCCACGCAATGACATTTTTCAATTTAAAGTGTATGATATTTAGAAAGAACTATATAACCGTAATCAACCAACACAATAGGTTGGCCATTTTACCCATAAACATGTGTTTAAGCTACGATACCCTCATAGTGTCTAGCCCTTTAGGTGGGAATATAGAGGACGTGAGAAAAAGTTTAGTGTTTTTGGAAATTTTTATGAAAACAAAATTTTTTGGCCAAAATCAGTAAAATATTTCTCCAATGTGAACATAGAGTTTAACTTTCTTTACATGGTGACATCAACAGTTTTTGAATATCTATTATGAGTATAGCGGCATTAGATGAGAAACTTTTTGAATGAAGGTAAAAAGTCATTAAAATCCAGGACACTCTTGACAGATATTCAACAACTGTTGAGGTCACCACGTGAAGAAAATTAAACTATATGTTTCAATTGGGGAAATATTTGGTTTCTTTTGACAAACTATTTTTATAAAAAAAAACTTAAAAATATTGACCTTTTCTTGCATCATTTACACTCCCACCTTAAACCATTTAACAGCTGTGTTAAAGTATTAATTGATAAATAAAATAGCCCCCGTTCAATAAAGATCAGGAGTCTCATTTTGGGACACCATCACTGCAGTTAAAATCATCAGATAACTAGTGATAGTTTCATGAAAAGATGGACTATGTGAATCCAGACTTTGTGGCTAGTCCCACTGTTTAAAAAAAATAGGTCTAATTAATAAAAGTGACCCACCTCAGTGGTTACCTGGTCTTAAGAAGTCACGCTCACAATATGCTGGATTGCCTAAGACGTGCAGGTTGGGGTTTTAATCCAGATCGGGTGTACATAAAGTGACTTTTAACAAATCGTGTCTCAGTCTCTCTCCACACAAATGCTGGTACATTTAGTTTATAATCTAAATTACTTCCCATTCACCCTTAGTGTATAAATGTAGAAAGTTTTAATGGATAGTAAGACGCAGTGCACAAAAGAAGAGTGCTCTGAAGAACAATATTCTGAAAGATCTAATCTCACCCCACGGATAGTGCGTAACTTGTGTAGGTAACATGGCTCGAGCCAGGTGATATTTCATATAATATACTGGTCAATCGGTCGTGAGATCGGACCTTGAGGGCCCACCGGCTCTTTATACAGGGTGTACCGTAACATGTTGGACCCACATCAGCGGGGGACAGGAGACACAAAAACAACTAAAGTGTTCATAATAACATGTGCCCCATTTGACCTTGTTTCAGAGTTATAGTCATGTTTGTACTTCATATTATGGAGCTTCATAACATTAGAGGAAGTGCTCAAAATGGCTACCTTCAGTCTTAATGAAAGCCTGCAGTCGTTGTGACGTAGAACGCCGCAGTTTAAAAAAAATACCAGTTGTTTGTGATAACCAAGAATAAACCATAGGGCATACCTAGTCAACAGGTCGATAGATATCGAGTATTGCATACAAACAGTTTAGTGAAATTATTTAGGCCTTGCTGTAGCTCGGGAAGCTGGTCAAATGGGACACATGCTTATATGACTTTTTTTCATTGATATTTTATCTCATATCCACCATTGAAGTGGGTCTTATGTGTTACAGTACATTTGTATAATTGACTGAAATAATGTAGTTCAATTTAGATAAGAAGGAACTTTCTTTGACGGTTGTAAAAGTTACTAAAACAATTTACATATATTTATAGTTATAGGATCTTTAGCTGTCACTTTTGATACATAATGTTATCAATGATAGTACTAAATATAAAGTTGAATATTAATATTGTTGATAGCAAAAAAATAAATATATATATTCCCAAACTTTCTTCCTAACAAAATCCTACTATGCTAATGTCAGATAGTACGCTCTCTCTCGGAAAAGAAAAGCTCGCAAAGCCGCATTCGTTAGGCGACCGAGAAAATGGACGTGGAGAATGTCTCGTGAAGTACAAAGATCAAGAGTAAAAGGGAGAAATAAAGAGCGAAAGAAGATGGATCGTAGAGTTTTAGCTAGACTGAAGCGACTGAAGCGACCGTGTAATTGGAGCGCCCACGCTACCACCTAGCGGCGGATTGTATCAACGTCACTAGCGGGAGACGGCTACAGAAGAGTTAGTAGTATTGTCCCGTTTTCACAGGAAGGTCCTTCTCTAATAGCTAGAAAAAGTACGAGATCTACTGTCACGCATGGGTCAATATTTGCATCAACTCATGTTATCTGCAGCTGTTACACTTGATAGATATTATATACCTATAATATAACACTAATAATGTAATATTAGTGATCAATGTTTGCCACAAAAAGTGTATTTTCTGAAAGGACCTTCCTATGATAATTAGATAGTAGTATACCTAGTGAGAAAGTTAATATAGTGCGAGCTACCAATTTTTTTGTTATTATTTGAGGTATTTAGCGTGCACTTTCTAAACCAACTGATTATATCAGTAGGCCTACACGAAAATTTCTATAAGTTAGAGTGAAAGGGCCTGACAATTTTGCGGGAAAGCTATTTTCATAATATACCTTCCAGAGTGTTTTTACATGCCACAAGCGACATGGGACCGACGGCTTTACTTCCCCTAAAAGAAAGTTGTGCTACGGATTTTTATAGCTAAATAAAAATCAATCGACTTCGGCTGAGTTTGAAACCATGAACATCGGGTCCTGAAACAAGTACCTTACCTCAAGACTACCAAAGTCAACACAGAACTTAAAAGCGACCCTATCGCAAATTGGTGGGTTTTGTCAGATTTTAGTGACCTAAGAATGATAAAAATATCAACTAAAATTTCTAAAAAATGACTTCAAATTTTCAAAAAATAACTTGAAAACACAAACAAAAACTTGTAATAAATGCGCACGACCAAATCAAACACGCATTATTTTTAGAACCGAGTCTTACTACTCTTTCGGGTTATACGCTTACATACTAATTAAGCTAACTTTTTTGGAGATTAGTAAGGTTATATTTAGAGGAAGTGTACTCGCATTTGCTCGTAGGGTGAATAGAAAAAAATCTTTGTAAAAACCACCCTCAGTACACCTGACCACGATTTAAAACTCGATCTCGTCTTTGGCAGTCTAGTCTACCGTGAGAGTAGCGCCTTAGACCATGCGGCCATTGAAGCAGGTAACAGGCAATTTAAATGCAATGAAAATTCTTTCCCAACAAATCTCTTGCATTCTGCTAAACACATCATTGATCTATAAAAACGTGCTTTAAAGGTAATAGCTACACTCTTCCAAAGCAACCCTCTCCAACTTAGATGCAATGTTTAAATAATGAATGTGTATTTTCCAACCATACAATCGAAGGGGATACAAAGTTTATTGACTACATTATCTTCCGTGTTGTCTGGTTTTCTTGCGATGAGGAGGTAATGGGTTCAAACTCCAGCTGGGTGTATCAAAGTTAAGTTTTTAAAACTGTTCCTCCATTCCCTACACTTAAATACGAATACACTTTCTATAAATTCTACCTTTATTATGCCCACTCCAATGTTGTAAATATAGTAGGACGCAAAGCACGAGGGAAGAGGTGAGGAAGTTATTTTTGCTTAGTTTTTTCTTTTAATATTTCGGACACCTAGTAGTAAAACACCGGTATATTACATTTGATTTACTTTCAAAAATATTATTTTAGCCTGAGTATTGGAAGCTTCACCAAATTCCAAAAAGTAATAATGGAATACGCTATTTTCCTTTGAGGAATTGTAATACTATTATAAATATTCATTTTACTTAAATTTGGATACAACGTGGATGGAATCCATTCGATGTACGTCAAACAATTTATTGAAATCTAAAAGGAAACATATTTTCCATAACGTCTCAAAGATTAAGTCAAGTCGTAATATTTGTGAAATTTCCACTTAATGTGTGATTTAATAAGTTGTTCGAATTTAATTAATGTTTAGTAAAAATGGAAATTTATTTTAAAATATATATTCTTAGAAATCAATTTAACGCTATCAGTATTTGGTACATCCTATTCTTTTATGAACATAATATAAACAGTAACAGTTATTATTACGATGGTGCATAAAATTGAATTATTTGTATTCTACTACAATAAAGAACTACCGAATGATAGTGCCCATGGTGGAATAATCTATTTATGTTTCTACCAAATCTCTAATATTTTTTTATCAAAAATGAATAAAATAAATTATCTTTGTACTAACCTATTTTATTTAGTATAATAATTAAGTCTTCACTTCAAAATAAGAAACTAATAAAATTAATTATACTGATTTGTCATACTAATTATATGGTTTTCAAAGATATTTGTTGACTAGTACTAAATTTTTTACTTACGTAAATTAAGCTGTTTATTCTTTTTAATAAATACAAGCTTAAAATAAATATTTACTGATTACAAGTAAAAATATGAAAGAAATTACTTCCTCCAGAAAATTTTGGAGAGTTTTTCTATAAAAAAAAATCGCATGGAAAATTTACCAAACCCGAAAGAAATTCTTGATAAAATATTAAACCTAGATACTTTATGTTGTTGCCAATGTCACACTCATCTTTACTGACAACCTACCAGAAAGTTTAAAATCTTTCAAGTAGAAAATGCCTTGGAAAGTTGAAACTCAGACTTCCAAAACTTTCTAAGATGGTGATCCATGACGCTTCTTATTGATTCTCTGGCTATGTTAATTTGTTTACTGTCTTCAAGTTCATCATGTCTACAAATTATCATATATAAGTTTTTAAGATATATTCTCTCCCTTCTCTTTTACTTAGGATATTTTGTCCTATGATTTACACATTGTGGTCACATTATTTAACTCAAATACCTCCTGAAAAATCATACGTGTGCAGATGTACACACACGATCTTTTTACCTTCATATACAGCTACATGTATATAAAGATAAAAATATAGCATATGTTATATTACATAATATTAAATAATTAAATATATATTATGTGTTACATGTAGGCCGACATTTTAGCTCAGTTGGTAGCGTGTCTGTCTACTGAACTAAGGGTTCCAGGTTCGATTCCCGCCATGGCCGAAAAAATGTATCATTGCTGGTGAAATGTGGGTTTACCCTTTCACTGTGAGGAATTAACGGCCTAGGGCTGGATGTTGTGTTTGTTCCAAATGTAAGTTAGTTTATAAGTCCTGTGATTAACGCCCTGGGGCTGGATGTTGTGTTTGTTCCAGATGTAAGTTATTTTATAGGTCGTGTGCTGATATAATCAGTTGGCTAAGAAAATGCACGTTAAATACTAGTAATAAATGAAATTAAAAAAAAGTTACAAATGTACTGTGCAGATAAACTACGTGTGATATATTACACACTATATATATATACTATATTAATATCAATTACTCTCTACCTATCAATATAAAATACATAATATCCCCATAAGTTTGCTGCCTCAAGAGGTATTTTGTTAAGAGTAGGCTAGTAGTAGATCACAATGTTCAAGCTCTAATTAAAAATTACCTAAGCGACATAGAAGAAATATTATATTTCTTAGTAATAAAAAGGAATTAATCTGGGTCATTATCATAATCTTCTTATTCTTCTATATTAATAAAACGAAGAGTTTGTTTGTCTGTATGTCTGTCTGTGTGTTATGACTCATGAGCGTTGCACGATATATATCGCAAGCAGTGGTCGGAAATTTAAATATTAACAGCCCCTGTGTAGAAACCCATGCACCAAGAAACCGGCATTTTAAAATTTAGCTTTGATTTTTTTTAATTAATTAAAATCTGGTTCGGAAGAAATAAAACAAAGAGATTTTTTTCTATCTGTGTGAAGAAAATAAAATTGTTGACAGGAGTAACCCCACAATCCATTGCGTAGCTATCACGGGCAAATCCGGATAATTCTGCTAGTATGATATTATAAATACATTATTTAATTATTATTTAAGAATTCAGACTATAATCTTTATGCAAAAAGTAACTTTAGACACTTTATGTTGGTAGTCACATGTGTTTTATTTTTACAATAAAATATAAATGAAGAGTAAATTTTACCTAACATAATCACCGCACCCCCAACAGTGTTGCCACCGTCATCCCAAACATATCAACAGTGCATCAGTACGTGGTCTCATATAAACTAAATTTCCTCATCAAGCTAAAATACCCTGCCTCGTTTAAACATACAGCAGCATCCGATGCAGTATTCCAGATTAGTCGGATGAAAAAGGCCACAGCGACAAATCACACGGTAAATCAGTTTCCGCTTTCCTCTGCAGACGAAAAAGGGCTGTCACTTTTTACAGCCATTTCATTACAAGCGAGAATATCACATGTAAAAAAGCCATGGATAGTAATAAATATATATTATATTAGTTTATTTTACATAAAGCATTGGTAGGCATACGGAATATATGTCAGGCTCATCTAATCTGTTTGCCAGTAATGGGAAGGCTAGTGTTCTGATCCAAGATGTGTGCAATTATGATAATATTTTTTTCTCAATAGTTTCTCTCTCTTCCTGTATGATAATGCCTGTACATTTACTATAAATTTCATCTTACTAATTCCTACCATGTTAGTGTAATCAAACAAGGTACCCTATAATATTGATAAACAACTTAGTGCAATATTATATTATTATATAATCATAATGAGTAATGGAAATAAATTTACAAAAAAAAGTTTGTGTAGATTATTGCAAACCTAAGAATTTATAGAATAGGATAAAACTTGCCCATATTTTAATTACAAGTCACCATGCCCAAGTTAAAAATTACTGATATAATCTTTCTTGAATGTCCAAATCACAAAGTTTGTAGTAAAGCCCAGGAAAAGCTAAGAAGTTTTTCTAATTCTAGTCCAAATCTACAGCTTAAGACCTATTTTGGAGACTTTAACTTCCCTCTTTTTCTTAATGAAATCAAGAATCCTGTCATTTATAGTCACGCTGATTAACGTAAATTATGGAGAGATTATTACTAGCAAAGCTTTTTACTAATCATATATTCTTAAAGCTTTGAGAATACATATCTGTAATATCCACAGTAGTTTATAATATCTTAATGAGTGTCAGTATCTAATGATATATCCCTAAATACAATTATTAAAACCTACATTTATAATCGTGTTGTTAGGAATTTTACGCTAGTAATCCAAAACTTATTCGTATTTAAATTGTGAGCGTGGTAATTATTTGAATGAAATAAGATTTTAAAAAACCAGTTACCAAAAGTAAAAGAGGATAGTTAATAAATTATGATGAACAATTCTTGATATAAAAATAAAGTTTCAAATTTATTTGTTCTATACAGAGACATCTCCTTTAAATTAATGTCGTTTAAAGGTAGAAAATTCATTGTTTAAGCTTATTTGGTATGTATTTTGGAGGAGATTTTATATCAAAATATATTTTCTTGATTCTTAACCTTTATTATGTTAACACCTTTTTTACCGCGAGATATTTCAGCTAACGTAAAGCCCATGCGTTTGTAAAATATCCATTTATTGACGCCGCGAGATGTATAGTAATACTATATGTCATACAAATGTGCGATGTGGGTTGCGTTTACATTGTTTTACCAAGGATACCTAAGCGCATTTTCTGAACCAAATATTTACGTCAGCATCCATCCATCCCCTTTGCCATTACATCACTTTTAAAGAGGAAATACCATCTTTCAATTATAGTTTTTTCCACCATACTTGGAATTTAACCAAAGCTCGGTAAATATAGCTATGTATTATAAAATATATTTAAAATCACAATATGTGATATTTTATTTTTATTAAACAGAGAATACTATTTGTCTCTAATTACACATCTAATGTGCATTAAATTATAATCATATTAGGTTTAAAATAGCAGCAATATTACCTCATAAAAATTATCAATCCTATGTAAAAAATTTATATATAGGTCAGAATTCATTGAAAGTATAGGTTTTTTCACATAAAGTATCAACATTTTTAGGAAGATATTCTAATTTCCCCCTATTTTTTAGTTTTCTAAATTATTTTATTTATTTAACTCATTAAATATTTTATAATTTTACCTGATGGCATTGGTCTCTTCCCATTGGGTTTGCCAGTCAATACCCTGAACACGTTTTTATATCCTCCCATTCGCGCTGCATGTCCTTCCCACCGTAATCTAAGATATACTTTATTAACCTAACCATGTCTAATGATGAGCACAGGTTATGTAACTCATAATTATATAACTACATTCCCTACCTAGTATCTTCATCTATTTTTGGGCCAAATATCTTCCTATGCACTTTGAACACCCTAATTTTTCCCCCGTAATGTTAGTTAAGAGACTACGTTTCACACCCATTGATAATAACCGGTACAACTATTTTTTGTATACTCTACTCATTAAATATTATCATTAAGTAATATAAATAAACTGAATCATTAGCTTGGTAGACACGTACGCTAACTAATAAAATAAAGTATTGGGCTATGATATCCCCATGGAATATAAATAACATTATGCCACGGCCGGTATGCAAGAACGAAGTTGAGTGGGCCAGCAATTTGAGTGGAACAGTAGCCTGTTGGTTTTCTTGCCAAGTGCGTTGATTAATGGTCCAAGAAATGATGTCATAACGTGAGTGGTACAATAGTGCAGTCCCAAGCCCATTACTGCGCACTACTGGCCCACCCACATCATATTTTCAATACTAATCCATTCACACTATTGTGACACTGAGACCTCACTCACACTAAGTCCTTGAATACCGTCTTGTATTTAGATACCTATATAAGAAACAATATTCTTAATATATCTACTCTAGATATGTGTTGAAGCAATATTATTTATATATTTACTCCAGATATTGTGTTTATGATAGGTCAGAAAGGTCAACTAACACAATATAAAATGTAATGCTTAACTTAATGTTGATTTCTCTTTGAAATAAATTGAATTCATGTGGATGAACATACATTACCAAACATGATTCACGTCACTAATGAGATGAAAGGTACCGGTATATATATATATATATATATATATATATATATATAATCGTATATATATATACGATCAAACATCTCAGATTTTAGGTTCTATAATTTTGTTTTAAATCATTAAAAAAAAACCTATTTGAAACAACGTTTGAGAATATGTTGTTTTGCCCCTAGAATACTACCCTATAAGGGTGTGCGAATCTAGTTGCTCTTATGTGGTAATATGAGGAAGGTAGAGTTTATAGGAAATGTACTAGTATGCGCGTGGAGGGAGAATGGAAACCCACTAACGAAAATACCTCATCAGTAGACTCGACTGGGGTTCTAGTCCCAACTTCACGACGATCGGCAACTCGGATTAAACGAGCTTGACATTTATACCGCGTGCCCACCAATGTGAAATAGATATATATTTAAAAGTTTAAAATGTTAATTGATCTATTTTCATGGTTTCTTCTGCAGATATCAATTTTTACAAATGGCTGTAATTTTGATGTATAGTTAGTGACCTTATGTAAATACTGCTACGCTATATTTATATTTTATATAATATTACAGACCACCTGATTCGGTGACCACGTATTATAAGGTACTACTTTCACAAAAGTCTAGGCTGCCGATGACAGGGGGATTGTGATTCGATACCGGTCGCATGTTGTAAGCTTTTTTTCCTCCTAAATGGTTTCCCCACTCTATTCACGCAAATGTTGGTACACTTCCTCTAAATTCAACTTTACTCATCCCTAACCCATTAGCGTAGTTAGTACTTCAGCGTATAGCCTGAATGAGTAGTAAGATGCGGTGCTAAAAAGAAATATGTTAAAGGTTACGGCATTCAGTTTTAAGTATTCTTGTGTATGAGTAGCAACAGACTGAAGTAACACGTTACTTAACTCACATACGTATGGATTATAAAATAAAAGGTGTTAGTTTCTCATCCATATCAGTCACGTGACACTAAACCACCTATCGGTTACACAGTGGATATAATCCATGGTATTATTCAGTGGTGTGGTGTCCAAATTAGCGTGACCATACCTATTTAGCTATTTATATTATCTTGTGATAACTTATAAGGTTTTTTTTAGTGATATATTCTCATTCCTAAATTACGACCGTTTGATTTATAATCTATCGTGAATGCAGTTTGCTTCGCTAACAATGGAATGTTGGCACACCTGATAACTAACCGTTCCGTAGGCGCGCGCGCAAGTTAAATTCCCACTTCATCTCACGTCCAGTGCTGCCATAGTTTGTGTTGAGAACGACGAGAATGCGAGTGGTTGGCAGAACTTCCTCGACTACCAAACAGTGACAACCCAAACTAATTAGTGGTGTACATAGCGAGTTCATTTGCAGTAAATCAAGCAACTCACAGATATTCAAGAGTGGCCCGATGCATGGTTTATGTAATATTCCGATACTTAGGCATCAAACCTAAATTTTACAAAGAGATATTTTTTGCTTACAGTTTTTTTTCTCATAAATATCTTACTTATACAATTTGAACGAAATTAATACTTTTGAACACTAAGCAAAGAAAAATCACTATTATTGATTATAATACAATTGTTATAAAAGTATCAACAGTGACAATTATTATTCATAATAAACAAGTCAACCAATAAAATTTCAACAAGTGTATAGGTAATTATAAGCTAAAATAGTGGTTCAATGATTTAGAATCAATACATCTCACGAGTTAAGGCCTATAAGGGGTCAAACATGTTATTTTATGCTTTTTGATTACCATTGTTGGAGTAAATTAATTAATGTATGGGGCTGAAATTAAGTATAACCAGACATTCATATGTGCTGTACAAAACCATATATTTATATTATTGTTATAATAAATATTCCATCGTGTACACTCATATGCATGTCTAGTTAAACTAAATTTCAACCCCATATATTAACTACTTTAACTTAACAATTGTAATCAAAAAGCATAAAGAGGCAAGTTTGATCCCTTATAACTCATGAATTGTAAAGAATTGAAGTCATTGTATGACTATTTATAGCTTACAATTACACACTTGTTAAAACTGTATAAGACATTTTTTATGGTCGAATGAGCTTAAGAAACCATATCAGAACCGATTAGTCAGAAAACTAGACTTATGATATGATGACGATTAAATAAAAAATCTTATAAAAATGTGGTTTTTTGTATTCTTCACTTTACAAAAGCGTGATTGGTATAAAGGAAGTTAAAAAGTTATTTTACACTTGATTTTTTTTAATATAAATGTAAAATAACTTCACTCATCTCAATTTTTTATATAAGTTACAGAAATAAAATCGCACAACGAATCTATTTTTGATTTGTGCTATATTACCTAGCAAAGTCACTTGGGGTATGAATGGCTTTTAAGTCAAACAATGTATTGTGTTAGTCAACTTAAAATGAATAGCAGTCACAGCTTAAGGTGCGGCAGAAGGGAGCGCAAGTATTTTTACAATTTGTATAGAATATAAATTTTTTGGCAGAAATAAATCAAATATTTCTCCAGTAGCAACATAAAGCTTATTAATAATATTAACAGATGTTGAATATCTGTCAATGGTGTCCTGGAATTTTGTCAAAACTTTTTAAATAAAGAGAAAATATTTTGACCAAATTCCAGGACAACCTTGACATATTCAAGATCTATTGATATTAGCATGTGCAGAAAACTTAAATCTATGTTGCCACTGGAGAAATATTTTATCTATTTTGGCCAACAAAATTTAATGCTATAAAACTGTAAAATTACTCGCGCTCCCTTCTGCCGCACCTTAAGGATATTAATTACAGTAATGATCAAAATTAATAGCTATTCTATACCGATACAAATAAAATTATGTGTTCATTTCAAGTATTATAACGTACTTCCAGTAACATAAAATACTATGATTATATTTTATTTCCTTGGAAATTAATTTAGTCTATTAAATGCTTTTTTGAAACATAAAATTCATACATAAACATGGCATTTTATGACCCGAATAGAGATTTTCTATATTTTATTCCACTTTATTAAATCTTCTTCTAGTTGGTTATTCAATAAATACCGATATTATACAATATTAAGTAGGCCATGGCCAGACAATTACAATATGTTGTGGCCTGTAATTCGTCCACAATGGGATTTGTGAACAACTGTTACATTTGTGTGATGAACTGGTATTTTGTCACGATTCAGAATTCCAACTCACTAATTATGATTACTGTAAGTATTTAAAATACAGCTAGAGTTATATACTAGCATTACTTTTGGACAAGTAGTTTAAAATAGATAATATATATATTTTTTAATCAGAATTAGATTTTTACTTTCTCTCTACACCTCACAGAGAAAGTATTGGGGTCGTCAAAAAAATTCGAACTAAAGATTTTGATAAGTGTCGACTTTTAATGACCCCCTGAAACAAAAAAAAAGTTTTTTCCATGATGCCTTCTGTCTGTACCTCAGACTAGAGCTGAAACTCTTTTACAGATTGGGCTATAGCTTGGTATCTGGGGTGTTAATAAGATCCCCCGGAGGAATTTTTGGAATTAAATGTCTAACCCTAAATTTAAGGGTAGCTTACTGAAAGGAAAAAAGAGAAAAAATGGAATTTCTCGAAATTCGCTTTAATGATTTCGATTACATTTTATATCTATATACTGTTTGTCACTATGCCAAGATGGCAACTCTCATAATCTCATGAAGATGACTTTGAGAGTAGTTTATATGAGGGAAATTTTCCAATTTTCACCATTTATTCGCAACTATTTGAGATACAAAATATCTTAACATTGTAAAGTTGTAGAACTATTAAAGATAAAAATATTTTACTCAAAATATATTTTTATAAAACCAATAATTTCTTAGCTATGAACAAATATATATACATTTTTAATTCAGGTCTTTGAAAATTAATTTGATTCTTATGCTCTTTGGTGGACAAAGATGTTTCTCTTTTCTTAATTTTTCTGTTACAGTTTCTAGTTCCCAATGCCATAGAGTAAGTAACAGTGCATATTATTTCATTAATTATATTGGGTGTAGTATTTATACAACAATGTATAGCGATATTATTTTGTTTTACAAATCCTACGAGCTTTTAGTAAATGTTTATTTTAATATTAAAGCAAGAGAGAGTGTGTGCGGTGCACCGTACTATTTATTTTTTAGAAAAGCGTCTTACTACCTGTTCAGGTTATATTAATTGTATGTACTAATGACGCTAGTGAGTCAAGGACGAGGAATGTTGAATTTATAGAAAGTGTACCCGCATTTTCGTGGAGGTAGAGTGGGAAGACATTTAGGCGAAAACTCCTTATATAGTACACAAAAACTTATAGTCCTTTCACAGAACGAAACTGAGTATTTTATCAAACCACAAAATGCATAATTTCCCTGAATAAAGTATTTTCTTATCAAACACTTGATTTTGAAATTGATGCATGACACAGAACAATTTAGGATAGTTTTTTGAATAAGAGCTCATAATTACCCTGTCATAAACGAAGGCAGGATTGTAAATGGTCATCAGTCAAACAGTTTCGATATTTTGGTTTTTTAATGTTGATTTGAGAAAAACCTGCAAACCCTCTTATTTTCTTTCTCTCAATCTTTTTTTAATCGAGCGACTGTTTGGCCACCTCTGCTCTAAGTAAAACATTTTTACGTGATTAAAGGTCACACTGTAGTTTTATAAAGGCCATGGCAGGAAAAAAAACTTTTTCTCTCCCAGATTAATACATTTAAAGATTGCAGTCAACTGTCTAAAATCCATATATTTCCAGCCTCTTATTAGTTTTTTTATGTAATTCCCTGATTATTTTTTTCTGACATAAAACAATCCCTGTATTTTCCCGGCTCTGCTGGTTTTTCAGGTGTGTGTGTGTGTGTGTGTAAATCCTGTACAATAATGATTACTATCCTTGGGACTATCTTATATAATCCCGGTACTAGCCAATGTTAAGTGACTATTAACCAAACATATTATATTTATAAGAAAATGTTCTTGCTACTTTTATTTAAGAGAAAGTTTAATCAAATACCTATATAAATATAAAAAATAGGTTATGATAAATATTCATCAAAGTGAAAACCATGAATATTAATATTTACATATATCCTCTACTATAACACGCGCACACACACAAATAAGGATATTCATTTTTTTGAACAAATATTCAAACAAAAACTACATCCCCACAGAGCACATTCCAGGTGATCGAGTTTCCCTATAAAATACTGTCTATAAACCATTAAAATATCCTTATCCAGCTTTGATCGGCAGACGTAGTCCCTTTTGACGTGATGAGCATTTCACACGGATCCTTTGATCGTTTGTCATTTGTCTGATGAAAGCGATAATAAAAAATAAAGCGTATACGTACTATAGCATGCACACACAGAGAAATTCAATCCATATACCTCAGGAAATCAATGTAGTGTATGTGTGTGTATATATATATATAGCCTATGTATCCACGTATGTATGTATGTATGTATGTATGTATGTATGTATGTATATGGAACGGGAACAAAGGTATGTATGGTCAGTGGCTTTGACTCTGAGGGTAAAAGGGTAAATTAGTCAACTATTTCGCCGAGGTGTACAAATAAATGCAACACGAGTTTGCTTAGTTTGAATCAAATGTATATTAACAAAAAGTTGAGTTTACTGTCATTGTCATGTTATATCTAAGGAGAAGATTTTTAGCACCAAGATTGTTTAAAATAGGCAAGCAAATAGGTATAAAAAATATGGGATTCAGGCACCAGACTAGACACTAAAGTAAAAAAAGCTATGTAAATATCTTTTTATTTGTCACCACGTCTTATTACCCCTTCGGGTTATACGCTTATGTACTAATTACGCTAATGGGTTAGGAATTGGGAAGGTTGCATTTAGAGGAAGTGAGCCCACACTAGCGTGGAGGGAGAGTGGAAAACCAATTTGGAAAACCCCCCTCAATACACCCGACCGGGATTCGAACCCTCATCTCCCTGTCATCGGAATTTTAGTTTATTGCGAGAGAGACGTCTTAGACCACACGTTGTAAATCCATGTTTATATTTTCATGGTAATTTTTAGCAGGTAGCCTTAAAATATGTCCGGGGTTAAAATATACCGTGAGCATTTAACATGAGATTTCAATGTAGTACAAGCACACTTACAAGCCAAACTTTAGACCTCGCTGGTCTTTGGGTAAATGCTCGCCTCAGGACATGATGCTGATGGGTTCAAACCCAGCTAAGGTCGACGGATTTTTTCTTGAGCGATAAAAATCCGTAGCATAACTTCCTTCGGAAGGAAAGTAAAGCCATCGGTCTCATGTCGATTGTGGCGTATGAAAGAACCCTGGAAAGTATGTGAAAATACCTTTCCCGACAAAATTGGTAGGCCCTTTCACACTCGCTCATAGAAAAGTCTTGTGTCCTGATATAATAAGTAGGGTCAGAAAGTGCTCGTAGACTACTTCAAATAAATAAACAAATAATAAATAAATAATAGAAACCAAACTAAATTAAAACATCGTCACACTTACCAGTAACACAGTTAGAACGATCTTCTTACTAAATTTATTGGTTTTATTCCAGATTTTCCATAACTTCAATTGGAGTATAGATGCACAATTAAAACATGATGATTTGAACTTGACGAAGAGATAAATACAATAGTTATGACACCTATATTTCAGGAGGGAACGGGGGAAAATAAACCTTTCCGAATCAACGTGTTAAGTTATTCATTTCACCTTTCATCTTTTGCAAAGGACTACTATTTAAAACTTACTATCAAATGATCCAAATACAAAAATATTATAGTTTTTAGTTTTTTATTTTGCGAAATTATCAGTGGTTTCCCTGTTTTTTCCTGACAAAAAAAATCCCCGTGTTTTCTTGGGACTACATTTGGTGACAAATCTGAAAGAAAAAAAACTCTTATTTAAACGCCAACAATCATATGGATACTTGGATAGGACAAAGTCAAATATAAAGATTAAATTGCTGTCGACACAAACAGAGTTCAAAACTAATGCATCCTAGTCTTGTAGTTGGCTTCCCAAACTAGTTAGCCATCATGACGTGTGACAAGCGACCATCTTTAAAACGTAGTTAAACGTCTACTGTCACTATTCTTGACATATTATGGCAGTTTCCAAGTTGGGTAAGGGGTACTAGATGCCACAGATCTTGTGACTTAATCTCCATCCCGAATAATTGGCTACGTCCAAGGGAAATTGAATACGAGGTCTTCTCCACTGTAATCTGAGTGAGTGGATTCGTGACCCCATAAGTCCTCGACCATCACGGGCGCTGTGGGGCAAACCAATAATAAGCACATGGCTATGCCCCCCCTCTACTCCGCTTAGGACCTCTCTGTGGTGACCAACCCCATCCTCCCAGCAGGGAGCAATAGAGAGTTAAGACACTTTCCAAACTTAAAATGCTAACTACGATATTGTACAGTACAATTTTCATAGGAAGGTTCTTTAGTTTACAACAGTTATTAGTGTTATTTTTAAGGTATTAATAATGCCTACCGAAAGTGATATTTGAAGTTAATATGGCTTGATGTATGAATACCTGAAAGTAGATCAATTACATTTTCTAGATGTCTTTTAAGGACCTACCTAAATAAAATAGTATGTACATCATCTTAACACAAATATGTTAGTTTATCAGTTATATTTGAAAACCAATTAATTCTCAAACAAAAAGTATTTTTATTTGCTTTAGCATCTTTGAGTACATTAATAATACTACTTGTGTGTGTATGTATGTGTAAATAGTATTTGACTATATTCAAACTAATTAGCAGGCCCGAGTGTAAATTGCGAAATACTTAGGTAAAATGGAAAAAATATATATAAGAAGGGGGGGCTGGAAAGGAATGGGGGAATTTTTCCATAGATGCGTCTGTGGTAGTGAGGACCAGAGGGGGTTGGTGGAATTTTTTCGGATGTCTCAAAAGGTACCCCCCACCCAAGGATGAACCCTATACTCCCAGCGGTTCCAGAGATGCATTTGGGGTGGTGGTGAGGAGTGTGACCTTTTTTAGTTCTGGTTAAAATTATTGTAATTTTAATAGCGGTTGACATCTTCAGATTAACACATTTATACTAAATATCTCATTTGCCAATTTATATTAAAAGTAGGTCGGTATAGGGTCCAACAAGAATATACACTTTCGTAGAGAGAGATTAAGAATAAAAAAGTTATAGTCTAGAGGAAATATACCGACACTTGTGTGTAAAAATAATGGAGAAACATTTAAGAAAAATCAACTACTATACACCCTCTTGGAATTCGAATCCTCACCTTCTCGTCACCACCAAAGAGGACAAGGTTGACTCGTAATAATAAATGCGTACGACTAAATCAAACATCCACTTTTTTTTAGTATCGAGTCTTACTTCCCGTTTGGGTTATATGCTTATGTAATAATTAAGCTAATGGTTTTAGGGATTAGGAAGGTCATATTTCTAGGAAGTTTACCCGCATTTGCCTGAAGGGAGTGTGGAAAACAATTTTTGAAAAAAACATTCTCAGTAAACCCAACCTCGATTTCGTCATCGGCAGTCTAGTCTCCTGCAAGAGTAGCGCCTTAGAAAATGCTGCCACCGAAACGGTTATCTGCAGTCTTAATTAAAGAAATGAGAAAAGAGGAACCCTTTTTCCATTTTTAAATAAAATCAACATAAATGAAAAAATAATAATTTTAAAATTAGACAAATATTTCACTAATCCTAATTTTGTTCTTGTCAAGGTTAATAATGCAGTGAACCAAATTTTAGATGATTAGAGTCGTAGGCAATCGTAACAAGAACAAGATTAGACAGGCCACTTCTCATTTTAAAATTGTATTAACTGGCTCATTGACGTATAATGTGTCAATTTTGTAAGGGCAGCTATCAACTCTAGTATTTATATTTATAAAAATTGGAAATTTCTTTACTCTAGAGAGAATATTAGCATACCTATTCTGATTTTATAAACACATTTTCTTATAGCCAGAACTAGAAGTAAGACGAGGTGACATACTAACAAATCAAATTAAAAATAAGCCCCTTTGAATAATTTTGTAAATTTACATTTTTTTGAAACATCCTTGGTGTAAAAACGTTCACTAAAAACTAAATTAAAATTTGTTTGGAAGAACTCCGGGAATTATTGTTTTAAAGGAATCGATTTACGTTTTAATTACCTTTATAAGCTAGGTTCGTTCCAATTATATTTAAATACTTTTTTAAACCAATATATTTGAAATAAAAAGTATTTTTAAAATGATGCTTTACAAACAAAGGCTTAACATAAAAGGGCTAAGCTAGAGAAGAAAGCTTTGATAAACAAACATCAGGGTTACCACTATTTTCTCAATAAAAAATCACTCGTATTTTACAGGTTTTACAGAAAGGATACTTATTTTTATAAGTAGTATAGAGAGATATTTGTTTTTATAAAGTTGACCAGTGTTTGGTCATGAGATTGGCTTTTTTAAACAGAATGATGAGTGTGATACGTTTATACATACCATAACAAATTAAATATTTATATTAAGCAGCAAAACGAGGGATGATGAACATAATTGTATGCTTCTTTTTCTTCAATGAAAATGTATAGCTATGTAAATATTGCATTTAAATGTATCAAAGTCGTAAATATTCAAATATTTTATTTTTTTTGGTGAGAATTCCTGTTTTCTTTGATTTCCCCCCTCACACATTTTCTTTGTTTTATCAGTTTTCCGGGAACACGACAGCTTTGCAAACAAGATTATCGCGGGGGAAATATGTGAATCAAAGGTGAATATCACATTAAAAAGCCAACTCAGAGTGTAACCGCCAGGGAATATAACTTCGAACTGCACTGATAACCCAGTAAAATGTAAGTCTAACTTCTTAAATCCCTCGTCCACCGTTGGTAGTAAATAAAATAATAAATGGTGGAATTTGTATATACTATATGTGTTAATTAAAGGACAGTTTAGTTTCATACATTATCTGATCAAAATATAAAAAAAATATTAATTTTAACCTAATTATAATTATTATATACTTTTTTGAAACTCATAAAAAGCCCTTCTACTCATTCTTTACCCAAGTGTTGTCACAGTTTTATTATTATTATTATTATTATATTTCAATAGCACCTTAGTAACCGTCCGGGTTATTAGCATTACATTTAATGGGTTAGGTATGAGGAGAGTAGGATTTAGAAGAATTGCACTATAATTTGAGTGAAATAAGTGTGAGAAACCATTTAGGATAAAGCATCCCAAATTCACCTTAGCGAGATTCAATCAGCGATCTCATTGTTACCGGCAAGCCAGTCTAACAAGAGAGTGATGCATTAGACCATACAGCCATCGATGTAGGAAGGTATACTTTCCATCCAAACATATCGAAATACATCAATATACTTTTTTTTGTTGTCGACGTTATCCGAGCTGGAAGCAACAAGACGAGACAGAAATATACGCTGACGACGTGACTAGATTCGAACACCGAGTCTTTTCTTTACTACACCCGGCTATTGCTGAGTTTACGATGTAACGCCCTTGCCATAAACACCGCGACAAGAATTTCATAGCTGGAGCTATCGGAGGCAATGGAATTGTAAAACGTGAACTGATACCATAATGCGACGATAGTTTTAGGATTGCGTTTTCCTATGATCTGTTAATACAAACACATTTTATTTTACCCGCACATCCGCTCTCTGTTTAAGTTCGCCATGTTATAGTTTTTTTATGTCCTGAAAGCGAGAGAGAGAGCATGAAAAGAATTCATTAAAGAAACTCTCTCACTCTTATTGCCAACTATAATCATTATTATATGTCACCGCGTAGAAGATTAACAAATATCGTCGACTTTAACAATTGGTGTAATTTGAGTATTTCTCCTGTACAAAGAACAACATAATATATTTGTACAATCCATTTACCCTGAAAGGTTGTAGATAGTTTTACCTTGATGGATTATACTGTGACTCTATCGTATAATCTATGTCATAGAAGTAAGCTTTTTACATTTCAAGGTAAGTGAAAGGTACATTACATTGAAAATAAGAACACGGCTATAGGGAATCAAATAAAGTAACATTCTCGAATCTTTATCACAGCTTTTAGTGCAGAAAGTAAAGCGTTGGTTATATTATTTTTCTTATGTATTCCATTATGTTTAAATTAGTATAGTAGAATCTTAGAATGTGCAGACAAACTAGTTTCTTAGAATATGCTTGTAAACTATATTATTAGAGTATGCTAATAAAAAAGTCTGAATGTTGACCATGATGGTGCATATTGTTGTCAGATTTTACATATAATCTTTTTAACAACTTACTGAGCTAAAACAATTTTATCTATTCCATATAAACCTCAAATTGTATTGATTTATTTAAAAATTGGTGACAGCATCACTCCGGAACTAAAGTCTTATTTCAGGGACCGTTTCCTAGTAGGTAAGCCCTTTTTCCAGTTCCTGGGCTATGAAAATAGTCTGTATAGGTTGACCAGATACATATTTTAACATACTAAAAAGCGTTTTCAAAATTAACAGCGAACCTCTAAAAAATATAGCCTATTATTTCAACGAAAAACTACATGAAAAGAATCATGTATAGTATTAATATTTGGATGATTTAATTTCTGTGAAATATTTTTAGATGGCTGAGGAGGACCGAAATTCAGAAATGAATATATTTATTAAATTTTAAACACATTCAGTATGCAGAGAGTAATGGGCTTAAGAACCATTATTCTATGTAGAATTTGTTTCTGCGGACAGTATATTTAATTGAAACTATACATACATTTATTTAGGAAGGTGAATCGAGTATTTAAAACTATGGTATAAGGATTTCCATAATTTTTCAGGCAAAAAACAAATGGGGGATTAAGTTTAAAAAAAGTAAGAGTACATTTATAAAAATATTCAAATGTAAAAGCGAGAGGTAATCCCACATCATGTTTAAAAAAGTGAATACAAATTCTAGAACGTGGGCCTAAGATAAGCCATAATTAATAAATACATAATATATATAGTAATATAGTATATATTTTATAATATGTACTATATATAGTATATAATATATTATATGTATTATATATAATATATTTTATTATATATAATATGTATCATATATACTGTTCAGACACTAGTTTCATTAATTTAAGTGAACGTTACGTTAAGTAAACGTTAAGTTGATCGTTATCCCAGTATAAGGCATTTAATTACTATGTAAGTTTTAAATGTGTTTCCAATGTTCGGTCTATGTAGATTATATATTGTTATACGTGTTCTGCGTCTCACTACCCATTTTAGCTACCTATATATTACACTGATGTGTAGGAATGAGGAAGATATTATTTATATGAAGTGTACTCGCATTTACAATAAAATGGAGTGATAAAACATTTATAAAAAAATACCAGATATATAACCGTGCTGGGACGAATGGACATATCTCACAGTTAAGAAAATTTACCAGATTTAATGTCACTTATTTATGTCTGCAGTTGCAACACTTTTTAGATATAGTAAATACCTTTTAAATAACACTAATAAAATAGTAAAATGCAATAAAGTTTGAAGGAAAAATGTTAAGTTTAAAATTTCTAAAAGTTGCTCCAAATGTTTATTCGAAATAAAATCAAGGTTTGTACTATCTATAGATGAGTAAGTATTATTAAAGGTTTAGATGCAAGAGTTTAAAAATAAGTCACAATGCAGACCTGAAAGAAAGTTTCCCAGACAAAAGACGGGCGAACGGGTGACGTAGGATGGACAGGCAGGAGTACTCGTGAGTGGCATACAGAGCATGAACTACCGGTGATCATCAGTCACAATGATGAACGTTGGCAGTGTATTAAGACACTCCATCTTCAGCAGTCGTTAACGTCAGAAACCCTAGCACGACTCTACACACTATGATAAAATACTGCTCTAGATCTCAACGGATTACTCGCTTATAAAAGGTATGAAAATTATAAAAAATAGAAAGTCTACATACGAATCCAAGTTACTGTCCACTTGCGGAAACAATTAAACAATTTTCTTTACAGTCCTTTGCTGTGATGTATCAGAGAAGACTGATTTATATTAATATTTTTTACAAAGTAAGGCCTTTATAAAAAAAATCACTGCTTATCACTACCCGTTTAGGCTATCCACACATATACTAATTACGTAAATTCGCTAGGGAGGAGGAAGGTTGAATTTTAAAGGAAGGGTACCCATATTTGCGTGAAGATAGAGTGAAAGGTAATTTTGAAAAAAACACTCTTAGAACACTCGACCTCGGTTCGAGCCCTGATTTTAACCTCTTCAACAGTCCAGTATAATGCGTGAGTGCTGCCGAAGCAAGCTCCATTATCTACGAAGCGTGCATTATAATGGATAATCATAAGAGTTAAATCCCTCTAAACGTTACTAACAAGTAGTAGCCCACCTCGATGGACACACGTACTAAACCTCAAGCTCGTCTAGCTTTATTTGACAGAGTTGAGCTGATTGGAGAAAGAATTCCGCCTGGTTATACTTAGAGTACTTTATTATAAATGGTTTCTCACTCTCCATCCAAAAATATTAGGTACATTTTACCTAGGTTCTACCCTCCTCATTCCTTTCCCACTAGGGTGTTTTCTTAGCACCTGTTCAGGTTATCCGCATATATAGTAATTACGTTAATGAGCTAGGGACGATGAAGGTTGAATTTTAGAGGAAGTGTACCAAAATTTGCGTGGATGGAGAGTGGAAAACAATTTATGAAAACCATTCTCAGTACATCCAACCGGGACTCGAACCCCAATATCCTTTTCCTTGGCAGTTTAGTATATTGTGAAAGTGATGCCTTAGACCATGCGGCGATCAAAGCAAGTACTGGTGTAATTAAAATTCATATATCCTGGATGGGAAGTAGGAATCAGTTAATTTTTTTAAGTGTATCCTGCTCCTAAGTATCCCGCATCGGTGGACACGCGGAATAAGCGTCAAACTCAAATAAATTGGATTACTGATGCTGGAGAGATCACTGTTCAAATCTCGGGCTGGTGTACTGAGAATTACCTGCTTCAGTGGTCGAATGGTCTAAGGTGTCACTCTCGTATTAGACTGGCCTGCTGAAGACCGGGATATCAGAGTTTGAATCCCGGTCGGGTGTACTGAAGGTGTTTTTTTCCTAAATTTGTTTTCCACTCTCCTTACAAGCAAATGTGGGTATATTACCTCTAAAATTCTTTCTTCCTCATCCCTACCCCAATAGAGTAATTAACATACATGTGTTTAACCTGAATGTGTAGTAAGACAAGTTGGTAGTAAGTACTGAGAATTACATTTCCTAAATGGTTTCGCAAAGTATCGCCACGTAAATGCGGGTACAGTTCCTCTAAATGTTATTATTCTCCTCCTTATATAACTATTCTACTTAAATTCGGATAGCCCATATAAGTAGTAAGACGTGATTTAAGAAATTCAATGTTATTTAGAAATCTATTGTTAGAGGAATGCGTGGGCATACACCCAGCAGTTTAAGAGGCAAAGAGGAAATAATATTCTAATATCCAACGTCCACACGTCTGCCAACCTCTCCATTTCCACGAATCATATCCCACATTCCCACTTTCTTTTGAAAAATATATAATTTTAAGAAAATTCCTGGCTCGGGGGCCTTGGGGCACTGCCCCGGTGGTAGTTACAGCCCTACAAGTTTACACCCTTATCCCAGCGCCAGCGTATACGACTAGTGTGTTTGACCTTGAGCTGGGAGGTCAAGACATATAGTGAAAATTACTGTCGGGGAACTGAGAAGTAAGGTTACAATTTTAATCGTTTCACACCTATTCCCTAGTCAAATACTGGTTAGTTTTCATATTATGTATACCATATCATTACAAATCCGTGGTGACACTAGTACAAAACGTTTAAACTAAAATAAACACAATGTTTTCAAAAGTAATACATTAATTTTAGTTAATAAATTTAAATATTTTAAAAGAAAATGTATTTGTGATACACATTTATAAATACATTCATACAGCGGATGAATAAATTTATATAATTTCTTTTTTCAAAATGGATCCGTTAATCAAAACAGTATTGTGATGAATAATGTATTACCCACTTCAGTGGCCGCATGGTCTAAGTCGCTACTCTAGCAGTAGACTAGACTGCCAATGATGGGGGAGATGGAGGTTCGAATCTCGGTGGGGTGTACTGAAGGTGGTTTTTCCAAAATAGTTTTCCACGCTCCTTTCAACAAAATGTGTGTACACTTCCTCTAAATATATTCTCCATAATCCCTAGAACCATTAGCGTAATTAATACATAAGTGTATAACACGAACGCGTAGTAAGACGCAGTGCTATTAGTATGTATCAGTTTCTTGGTTTACAAATGGATATACATTTTTGTGGGTAGTTAAATATTGAAAGTATATTGTTAAATTTAGGTGACCTCTTCTATCCACTGGTTCCAGCAATACATAGGGGCTGCCATGGGAGAGGGTTTGGTGCTTTAGGTTAAGTGGTAGGTCTAAGTAATTTTAATTAGCCTATAGGTTAAGCCAAAGTCTGAGTTGATTAATAATACCCATGTGAAATTTCGGTTAAATCGGTGTAGTGGTTTTTCAGCTACGGAGACTCGTCCGGGACCTGTCGGAGGCGGTTGTGGGCTGTGTTCAAAGTCTAGCACCCATGCATACCCCACCCCACCCCACCACCCAAAGGGCAGCTCCCTAGCCCAACCTTTCAGGATAAACGTCTGGGGCGGGGAGTGGGGATGGTGTTTTAGGTTAAGTGGTATAAGTGATTTTAATTTAGCCTACATGTTAACCGAACGTCTGAGCTATGCCCATGCGAAAATTCAGCCCAATTGGTGTAGTGATTTTTGAGTGAAAGGGTAAAGTAGATTTATAGCAGATGGTTTGATGGGTTTTGTTCAAACTTGATATTTAGATATAGGGTTATTACACAACTTTTTTTTTTACGCTAGACCTTCAATTAAGAGTATTTTACTGATGAGTATTTTTTAATACCTATTTTTATAATGGTTCAAACTATTTTGTTTAAAATTCATATCTTGGATTTGTTTGACATGACAAATAGTACCATATAATTGGTTTTGGGACAAAAATTCGTTAAAGTATAGCTTTTAACTGATGAATAATTTATTCAAAAACTTTAAATATTTTACAAATGGCTAGAACGATTTGGTTCCAAATTGATATCTTGGGAGTATTTGACATAATAAATAACACTGGATACTTGTTTTGGGAATAAAGACTCATTTATCGGTAGTTTAATTATGACTGATTAAAAAAATATTAATAAAAAATAAATAAAAAATATTCAAAAATATTTTACAAATGACAACGTTTTGGTTCTAAATGGGTACTCTGGTATTATTTGACATAACAAATAACACAGTCTACTTTTTTGTGTGGAAAAAACACATTTATGGGTAGTTTACTGATGATGTTTTCAAAAACTTGAAATATTTATAGACTGGCCCTAACGATTTGGTTCCACATGTATATCTTGGGAATGTTCGGCATGGCAATAACAGTGTATGTTTGTTTTTAGATTAAAAACTCATTTATGGGTAGTTTATTGATGAATTTTTTAAACTTGAAATATATATAAAAAAAGATACAACGATTTGGTTCTGAATGAGTATTTAGGAGAAATTGACATGACAGATAGCCCTGCATACTTTATTTTGGGTAGAAATTCGATAAAGGGTCTTTTACTTAGGAGTGGCTTTTGAAAATTCAAATTATTTTAAAAATGGCTATAACAATTTTGCTTAAAATGTAAATCTATGAAGTGTTTGACATGAACATAACAAGTAAAGCTGTATACTTGTTTTGGGTATAAATTTGGCTATCGGTAATTTACTAAAATGTTCTATTTTAATTTAAATACTAACAAATAATTCCTTTAGCTCTCATGTTTCAAAATTGGTATCGTGAGACAATTTTAATTTTCAATAATAATGTTTCTTTATTTATCTAAAATAAAATTATTTAAGGGTAGCTTACTTACAATAAATTATAGAAAATTTGAATGTTTTGGATATTGAATTTGAAGATTGAATTCAAAACGGGAATTTGTGAATAGTTTTTTTAACAAAAAATTTATTTTTGAAAATTTGAATGTTGTTACATATATTTGAACAATTTGGTTTAAAGTTTGTACATAAAGAGTATTATTGTGATTAACAAGATGACGCGTTTGTTTTTCTGAGTAAAACTTATTTAAGGTTAGTTTAATAAAAACATACTTTTGAAATTTTCTTCGAACCTATAATACACTCTGAGAAAGTTTGTGTGATTGTGTCGTACCATTTATTTACTTTGTTTGAATACTATCATTTATGTATACATATAAGTAACATGTAATAAAACATTAAATGACATATTTATGAAGAAAAAAAAACTTTGAAAAAATCAAACAAACATTCTAGTAATATAATACCCAGAGAAAATCATCTTGATGTATACGCAAATAATACATATTATAAGGCTCAATGAGCATTCAGAAATCCTCCTCATTTTTACTTTGAGCTCTACAAGAAAATGAAAAGATCAAAGGATACCCCTAAATAAATACAAGCCGCTATAGCGGAGCGTCCAATGCTTCAAAGAAAACTTCGACAACTGCTAAGAGCGACGCAAAAAAGAGCATTCATCCTTTTGTCATTTCTGGCCACGAAATGTTAATGCAGGAGATAAAAAAAAAAAAGTAGGAACAAAGAAGTAACAACGAAGAACAAACGTCACTGTCAAGAGCTTTTGAACATATATTTTGAAGTAACCAAGTCTGAAGCAGATGAGCCTACTGTTTATTGACGCAGGCTCTCTCTCTGTGAATTGTTCAGTGTCTCGATGCAGGAAACATAGATATATAAACAAGTAGTTAGGTGAAATTGACCACGCACACGTATTTTACTTTGTATGTAGAATATATATACATATATATATTACGTTGACAATATGTCTATTACTGCTATCTTGCGCATTCAATCAACAGCAACAGGACCAAAAAGTACTGCAACCCGGAGCACTTTGGAGTCATCCATCGTAACGCTTCTTCCTTAAATGTTTTACCCTCCCTCACCTTTACTCCCCTCCAACCACTGATGTAATCCCAACCAAGTATAAATTTAGCCTTCCTTCCCCTCTCCAACCTGTTATACGTAGATTTTCGCATCAAGAGTGAATCTAAATGTCGCTATTTCATAAGGAAGCGGTTTTTTTTATACTAAAAGAGAGACTCAGAATTGTAAGTCCATCTATAAGTATGTTTACTAACTGTGAAAACCTGAATAATATTATGTTTTCAACTTTAGAATTAACATACAAGGGTCTGTGTTACGTAACACTGTGATGTAGCCACCCTCGGTTCATAACACCATGTAGACATTACAGCTCACCCCTCCCCCTTCTCAAAGGCGTTACGTGATTTATGGATGATTTCTTTGTAGTTAGTGATGTGACAGTATCGGAGATAAGCTTATATTGATAAAATATGTTAAAGTTAATTTTGAAATATATTAATTTTTGGGGGTAGTCATTTGTGGTCATTTGGTCAACAAAATTTCGCTCAAAAGTACATTTTTTAAAAACTTATTTTAATATTTTTATTTTTATATACACAACATTCATCCACATTTATTGAAGTTTTAATTATTGATTTGTAAAACCAAAATTAACAGTTTAATATTGTCGGTTAAGTTCAGGGTTTAGCCTTGAATGGCTGCACTAATAATCCATCCCCCCAGAATTATTTTCCCTGGTCTCTCCAAGAAAATATTTAGTTAGGCTACTCTTAGTTAGCCACCAAATAATTTCATTCTCAGATTAAATAATAAATCATCCATTTTCAAACATTTGACTAAACAATATGGCGAACTATAATAAAATAATTTAATGTTTAGTGTAAATTTTAAACTAGCCAACTTCTAATTAAAAATTTTAATCTTGAAATTCTTTTAGTTATTAAAGAGTAATTTCATGATTTATATTTCAACTAAAGTTAGTTTTCTTTAGATCAAATTTATTAAAAATTTGTTATTTTGAACTATCTATTCATGATGTTGCTCGTTCGTCGATAATAATTTAATAATTTTTATAATAAACATTTAAAAGTAGTGTTGTTTTTAATACTATTAATATACATTAGATCGTATTTATTAACATATTAAGAATAAAGTATTATTGACTAGATAATTAGCTAAAGTATTTGTCGCTGTAGCTACAAATAGAAAATTTTGCGCACTTCTTACTACCCATCCAGGCTATCTTCATTCATTTAAATAAATGAGTTTGAGATGATAAAGGTAGAATATATAATAAATATATGCACATTTTCGCTTAAGGGAATTGGAAAATCATCTAGGAAAAACACCCTCTTTACACCTGGATGGGATTCAAGCTCCAACTTTCCTCATTACTGGCAGATAAGCTTGACGTTAAGTCCACTTGTCCACTGATGCGGGTGTCTAAAAGTAAAGAGTGGTGGATATAAAGTTTTTTATTTGAGATAAAACATTTTGATGTGACTTTAATGTACAGTTCGTAATATATATATACATATATATATATATATATATAATATTTGAGCAAATGAATAAATAGTCAAAAAGCCTCCGTACCAGGCAGGCCAAACCATTATAGATTCACGTCATAGCTAAAAGTAGAAACGTCACTCTCTTCTGATGACTGACACTTAAAAAAAAATTCAGACTTTTGCAATTACAAGTCAATTGAGAAGAAACCTTTTTCCTTTCTCACACTTTCTCACTTTTTAAAATAAAAAAATCCTGTAATATTTACAAATTCGTTCACATTTATTTTATGTGCAGTTCTACACTCATCTAAATAACCAAGTTTTTAATAGTTTCGACACGATTTATTAACATCATCTCGAAATCATTTGATCGTATCTGAATAAATCCCAGAATATAAGAGGACCTCAAGGATTATACAATTCTGATTGTGTTAAGAAATATTTTTGGTTCCCTGTAATAATTATATAAGTTGAATATTTATACCTTATGGGGCTCAGTACACCTCCATAGAATCAATAGCAGTTGTCAGAGGATTACAAAATAATTTTGTTTATGGAAAACATGGAGGAAATTAAGGTAGAAAATAACACACCTTGGATAAAACAATGGTCAGAGGAATACAACAAATTCTTTAAACTCCTGCAAATTGGACAAAGATAAAACAGTTTCATTTGAAATAAAATCACTCACTACCATATTCCTCAAAGTGGAATCCATTTTATCAGAACTCTTAGAGAGAGGAGAATAACTTTTTAGGAGATGAAACAAAAACAAACAAAAAGAGAGAAATTGAAAAAAGAAAATAATGACAATACTTGGACAGAAACATAGAAAAGGAAACATATTAATATATGAAGTGGAGACCCATCAGAAGTTTCACACTATGACCACCAAACCGTATCTGCAGAAGAAATTGGGCCAACGCACACAGAAATTAGACTATATTACAGTAGAACAACATTATGATTTGTGATAAGACTATGGTTGCACTGAGGCCTGACACAAGACGTACTAGAGCCTGGAAATAGTCTAGGCGCTGACACCAGTACAAGCATGTGCAGGAGGTCCACGTTTTTGCTGAGGGGTATGTGATGTTTTGGGATAGGATAGTGTTAGTTCATCGTACACCACTAATTCCCATAAGAGGCACCATGACTGATATCCGATACGTGCAGGACATCGTGGAACCTATAGTGCTTCCATACAGAAGGGCGGTAGGACACCACTTCATCATGGCCGATGAGTATGCCATGCAACACCGTGCAAACGTTTCTCGAAGCATTCCTTTGAGAATTCATTTTCTGAATTGTGCAAGACCCTACAAATGACGTCAGCCATTTCAGTTTCAACAAAAGATTCAGAGAGTAGTTTCAGTACGTTAAAAAGAATCAAGACGTCCCTTAGGAACACCCTGGGACAAAGTGGGTTAAATTCGCTGTCTGTTAGTTCTATATACAGAGAAGAAATGGCTGAAATTCCAAACTTCAACAACAGAGTCATCGATATATTTGCCAGTCAGAAGAACAGACACACCCAACTTGTATGCAAGTAATTTCATCACTTGGTAAGTTTAATTCATAACCGTTATTCTTTTATTCTTTCTCTTTGTAGATTTGTTTTGTGATTTTGAAATTCTAGGGATTTTTGAAAATTAGAAAATATTAAATGAATTTTATTTAATATGTTTATAAGTGGTGAGAAAAAATCATAATCGGTAAGCTTTGACCTGGCCCACCAAAAAGAAAGATCATGCTCCACCACTGAATATTATTGTTTTAAAACAAGCTTTTTTTTTATTTTAAGCATTTAACTGGCATTATTTGAACCAGTTGATTATATCAGCTCACGTCTTAAAAATAACTTCAATTTATAACATACACAACACCCATCCTCCGACCATTAACTTATCACTATAAAAGGGGAAACCCACATTTCATTAATTATAATTTTTAGGCCACACAGGGAAATCAAGACAGAGAACCTTATTAGGCAGACCCACTACTTATTTAACGAAAGTTTTAGACTTAAAACCAAGTTAAAACTGAAATTAGTGGTTAAAACTAAGAATAGGAATCAATTAATATTTCTTATAATTTCAGATGTACAGGCATACCATTTCCTTTATTATGATTATTATTATTATTATTATTATTATTATTATTATTATTATTACTATTCTTAAGGGCATGTATCTTATTTTTATTTTGACTGGGGCTCAAGACAAATGAGAATATTAGTGCTTGGGATCAAACTTAACTTCAAATCAGAAGTATCTTATTTTCCCACCCGTGAAAGAACTAAAGTATCTCAGATTGTTTTAATACTACAAAAATCTCTCATTTGGCTGAATACTTAATTTTTTCAAGCTAAATTCTATTAATAAAGGAGTAATTTTTTCATACTGAGCACACATTTATTAATATTTTACAAAGGAAAGATCATCAACGTCTATGAATAAAATTCAAACAAGGATGTCAGTAGGCTTCTAACTAATTTAGCAATAAAACTATTAATTTAGATAGAAATAAAAATAAGTGTAGCTTTCAATATTCTTCTACTTTGTTCTGCATTATGGATAGAAATTTAACAAGAAAATCTTAAAGGAATATTTTGCTGACATTATTCCCCTGACACGACATGCCCTACATTTTTTCCTTGTCATCGCGTTGTCATGTATAAGCCCCCCCCTTCCCCTCCTCATCCCCTCAGTTTGCACATAATTCCCTTATAAAAAGTTACTCGATACAACTTCCAAGGAGATACACACCTTGAAGGCAGATTTACATCGATCTTGAAATCCCCACAAACTCTTTAACTATATATTTACCCAGAAACATGACGAACACATTTATAAGAGTATCGGCAAAGAAAAAATCTTCCAACATTATAGTGTGTTGAGCAAAAAAAAAAGTATCCTTAATTTAAGTACAAAACACACGTCCTCCTATTAAGATTCCAGTGGAATAAAAATACCTGAGAGTTACAAAAGCTAATAAAACAGGTTTCGTATATTCATACGTAGGACTTTGGGATCGCCAGCTATCACTTTTGATAGTTAATATAAACAAATATTAATTACTAATAAAATAATAATAAGCATATCAATATTGACTGCCAAAAAATATGTTTCTTCTTTCTAAACTTTTCTTTTTATAAGAATTACTCGCTACATATTGTTCATAATGTACAAATAAAATACTACAAATTTTAAAATACCGTTACAAAGTTCGAGCTTAATTTTTACTGTTGGTAAATCATACAATATTTCAAACATTATAGGCCTATGCCTGTGCAATTTATACAAGCTATAATATTTAAAACATACATTGAGAATTATATATCAACATATTCGTAAGAATAAAATTAGAATTTAAGGTATTTATAGTATATTTTATTATGTAACACTAATTTGGAAAATAACTTGATGATTGTAATACAGATCGTTAAATTAATACATCTCAATTCAGTATATGTAAATATGTAAAAATTTTAAGTTTAGCTAGTTAATGATTCGTAATGAAAACACAATGCAAACATATTTTTTAGTGTAAGAAAGCAATTTTCGATGGATGTGTATTCGTGGATAAAATAAGTAGATGTATCTAAAATTAAAATTAAATATGTTTATTAATGGCTCTTTTGTGAAATGCAATACAATTTACATTTTGCTATATTACTTGAAAATGTATTACTATTAAATTACTATTTTTGATTTTAAAATATTTAAATAAACTATTACATCAAACAAAATTGGAATATACTGTGATAAATTAAAATAATGTCTCATATTAGGTCTTATTAAAAAATATTATAAATGAAAACTAGCTTAATATTATAGTGTCTGTAATCTAGTGATTACAGACCCAGAGGTCCCGTGTTTTATCCCCCACACTTCCAGAATTTTTCTGTAACGCAGTGGGTCTGGACCAAGCTCAAACATGGCCTCAGTAGTACAAATGAGGAGCTAATTGAATAAATAAGAGTTTCGGTATAGAAAACTGAGATTAACGGCCGTAGGGTTCATTGTACTGACAATGAGACATCCTTTATCAGCAACTGTTGGTACTATCATCGCTATCGGTGGTGGTCACTCGGTTGGTGTAGCTCGCTTGCGGGCTCACGCCATGGAGTTAATATATATATAACATATTGTTAGTGAATGAAATACCTTAAACCAGTTTTGACATTATTGTATTTGAAACAATTTGTGTATATGTGTGTTACTCGGTTAGTGCACTGATCTGTTTTTTAAATTATATTTCACGGAATGAGACAATCCGTTCTGAGCCACAAGTTTATTTTTGAGCATAGCGTCTTATTCCCCGTTAGGGCTACTAACACATTAACACTAATGGGTAAGAGCTAGTAAAGCATTATTCAGAAAAAAACGTAACCTAATCTGCATGTAGGTAAAGTGAGAAGCCATTTAGGGGGAAAAAAGGATCAATATACCGGACTAGAATTATTCTGACTCCAATATCCATATCAACCGGGATTCCAGTCTATAATAGAAGTGACGCCTTAATCCCCATCTACAGATTCCGTATCCGTAGAGTGCGCAGTATTCCGCAAGAGATCGACTCCACACTAACAGATTGCACTGTACACAGAGTCATTATCTTTAATTCCTCAGGTTGTATCGTTCCATAGAGGTTGACTCAACTTTATTTGACTTTCTAAGGAATAGTCAATACGGACTGCTAAGAACTACCAATCACAGCAAAGTAAGGGTGAGCGCGCATCCAAATGAAAGCACCAATGGCATTATCATAGCAATTGCATTATTATCTCACGTTTTAAATATATAATTTGTGATCGCACTTAACCTGCCTCTCAAATGTAGCTTATCCTGGATGTTTTATCAAAATATGTTGTGTAGTTACTTGTGTTAATAATTTTTCAGTTGTGATATCTTCTGCTTCACATATTACATCTGCTAGCGCCTAGCTATAGAAAATTTTCTATCGAAGAGTTTAATGGGACGTTGTTTCCAACTTTCTCATTGGTTGGCACGGTCATTTTATTACAGATATGAACTATGTATAGATATAATTTCTATTGCTAAGGACTTATGGACAATAAGGATACGGAGCTTATGGACTCTGTAGATGGGGCTTCACTTATACCATTCGGTCACATGTGTAAGTCAAACTTTGTGGTTTGTCTTTAAGTGTAGGCCCACGATTTGATTGGTTTCTGTGTTTTATGTTTCAATAACTATCAGTCTATTGATCCGAGCAACGTAAACCATATTCTAAATGGAGGAAAACGCAATTTTACTAGCATTTTGTATCAGAAAATTTACCTCAGTTGGTAGCACGTGTGTCTACTTATTTAGGGGGCATCAGGTTCACTTTATGGCAGGGCCAAAAATGAATCCCTTTAAAACTAGTTTTATCTCTTTTCCCTTGGTAGATTGTTGTAATTTTGTCTGGATGTACGATTGTCATAGAGTTAAAGTATGTTTATTCGCCCGTAAAGTAAAAACAGCACATTCCTATATATATACACGCTGTTTTTACTTTATGGGCGAATAAACATACTTTAATTCTATGACAATCGTACATCCAGACAAAATTACAACAATCTACCAAGCGTGTATATATATATATATATATATATAAAGAAATGTGCTGTTTTTACTTTACGGGCGAATAAACATACCTTAACTCTATGACAATCGTACATCCAGACAAAATTACAACAATCTACCAAGGGAAAGGAGATAAAACTAGTTTTAAAGGGATTCATTTCTGTCTCTGCCATAAATTGAGCCTGATGCCCCCTAAATAAGTAGACACACGTATATATATATATATATATATATATTTATACAATATATTATTTTTTGCACCGTTTGGGCTATACGCATATGTACTGATCCCGCTAATGTGTTATAGATGAGGAAGGTTTATTTTAGAGCAAGTTTACCCACATTTGTGTGGAAGGAGTGTGGGAAACCATTTAAGAAAAACACCCTCAACACACCCGACATAGATACGAACCCCAAACTTCTTGTAACCAGCAGTATAACATATTGCTATAATAACGCCTTACACCATGCGGTCACCGAAGAGGGCCAACACATTTAAACTTCCCACATAGTACTTGTTATATTTTTGCCAGAAAGTATCATTATTTTTAAGCCATTATAAAAAAATACTAGCTATACATCTTTTGTAAGGCGTTATATCTCAACAGCCCATTCTTAGAGAAGCAGAAGCAGCGTCTTTTCAAGGGCTTAAGGAGTAAGAGTTTTTTAATATTCACGTGCTCGCTGTGTTAGGCGCCATCTGCTGTACACACCTCGAGAACAATGCTCCAACGTCTCTCAGAAAACAGAGAGAGAGAGAAGATTAGCACCCACTACTTACTCGGTTCTGCCAAGGTTTGTCCGTGACACAGATCCTCATTGTTATCAGGTTCGCACGCGTATTAACATCTTACACAATACACACTAGTCCGTGCATTAGCATTTAACAACAGTTTTAAGATGGAAACATTGTGCAAGGATTAATATATTTAAACAAACAGATACTGGGCAATAATTCCTCTAGCTTTAAGAATGAACAACAAAAACAAGTTCCTTTAGTTCCCCTATCTTTTTTGAGTATTTCTTTCTTTCTATTTTTGTGTCAATATACATCTCTATAATTTATTTATAAATATATTGATTTCTAGCTTATATATATGCATATACACACATCTATTTATATAGGTATGTGTATATTGAATATATGTATATATATATTGGGTGAATCATTTAAGTTGAGACACCAGAATATCCCTAAAATTGGGCATTTTAGAAATAAATGTTTTGAGCAAAAGTTTTTTTGTTTTTGAGGGGGAAAGTAAACACTAATTTTTTTTATTTGGTGGACGTCACCAAGGTTTTTAAAAGATCAACTTTTTTCTTTAATGAAAACTAATAGTATTTTGGGCGGTATTTTATTCTACATAAAAAAGCAAACAACTTTTGCCTGAAAAGAGTTTTTATTTTACATCAATTTTCGAAGATATTTTAATTTGTATTCCTTATAACAATTTTTATTCAAGAAATGTTCACTACATTATGTTAAATCCAATATTATTGATAAAATTACTTTAAGACATTTTCAAAATAATAACCGCTAACCTTGATACACTTTTCGATTCGCTTTATAAAAGATTGATGTGCACGTAGTAAAGTCTATAATTCAAAATGTCTGAAATTTATAACGTACTCCTTAATGCTTTCCGGAGTAACTGCTAGTGGTTGATATACTTAGTGTTTAAGGTTGCCCCATAAAATAAAATTCAAACATGTAACGATACATTTTGAACATTTTTGTGTGTATATGTAATTTAAACGTTGATATATAGGTGAGACGGATAGTCATAAACAATATGTGTTCATCAAATTGTAAATTATCAATTATATGTTGCTACAAAAAAAAAAAACTAGCACTTTTGAACATATACATTATATTAAAACTTAGGCTAAAACTCTTTTTAAAATTTGATTGATAACATATAAATTAATTAAGTACGCTTTAGATGATCTATTTACATTATATAGTCTCACTGTATGTATAAAGTTTGTCTCCTATTTCAGTGAAAGTGTTTCCTTGCCTAAATAGATTTCTTCTATATCTTCGTTCTACTATCCTTATAGTTAAACCTTTGTTGTTAATTTGGGATGTTTTGTGTTTAATGGGCAGTACTGAGTCTTTAGTCAAAATTACTTTTTTTTTCAAATATCGTTGTTAAAATCCTCAACAAGAAATATGTATATAGAAACCCCTAATAGCTGCAAACGAGAGCAGTGTTCACAACACTAAATCACAGCGACACAAAACAAGTGTCAAACACATCGTGTTTAATGAAAGCTTTGTGACGAGGGTGTCACAAAAGGTGAACGGGATTATCTCTTCGGGAGAGATATATAGTGCCTGGAAACCCTTTGGCTTTGGTCTGCTTCGTCGAGAAAGCCATTTCCCTCCAATTAACTCTAAAACACGGTTGTTTTGCAAGGAATTATGAGGCTGTGTGTCCGTGATTCTTTTACATCCAGGTACTGTACATCATGGCATATTTATATAAAAGAGATTCTATTCATTTTAAAGCGGGTGACGAAGATGAATATATCTTCACTTTATTTACAATATTTTCATAAAGGACTATTTTTATACTTTAAATTTTGCTTGCAACAGCTGGTAACAAAAAGGAAACATTAACTATACCTATGAGAGAAAAGGTACAAATTCATGTCTCAATATAGTAATATAAATTCACGGCTATTTTAATTTTCCCAAACACTAGATTACAGTCAAATAAACTTGAAACGACATTACTTAATTACTTACTATATGGCTTTAGGAGCCCGAAAGCTCATTGCCACACTTAAAAAAGTACGCCACTTATCTCTATCTTGGACAAGTTCTATCCAATTCACCTCATTACACCCTATCTCTATCTTGAGATAGTTCTATCCAGTCTACCTCATTACACCCTATCCCTATCTTAAGCTAGCTCTATCCAGTCCATCTCATGACACCCTATCTTTTTCAGGTCTTTTACAATGTTACCCTCCCATCTGCATCTAGGTATTCCCAATTGTCTCTTTCCATTGCGTTTCCTGAGCACGGTTATAGATTCTTCCATTAGCGCTGCATGTCATGCCCACCGTAATTTGTGAAACCTCCTCCACTCCCCAATATCTTAGTTCCATTTTGGACCAACAATATCTTCCGAATAACTTTTTTTTTTCAAACACGCTAAATTTATTTTTGCCATGTAAGCTAAGACCACTTGATTACAATTTTTTTTAAACTGCTTTTGTTAACACGTACCAATGGGTACGCGAACAAAATCTGGTTTTCCCATGATGTGACGGTTGAGCATCAAAGCCCATCAGGATTCAACAAGGAGGAGTTTAACACTCTTCTCACAAGAGGATTTGGACACATTTACTCCTTATTATAACTCCACTATCCCGACTCCATTAGTGTAACTATTTCGAAAGACCGGAAGGATCATGAAACGCCGTGCATGGATACGAGTACATTACCCTCGTTTAATAAAATACTATACTCATACTATATTAGATGGATGTGTTTTTAACTAAGACAACAAACCAATTAAAGATAATTGAGGTAAATTTTTTCGATAGTCAATCTCATTTGGTAGCCGTTATTCCTACTGATGTGAGTTTAGGAGTTCGATTTCTGGTAAGGTCTAAAATGATCATATTAAAATTGAGTGTTTCCTTTCACTAAGTGCAGAGTTGGTAATATTTTGGTTTGGTTGTTGTGTTTAGCCAGGAACTAAGTCCAAACAAGTCCTAATAGCATGTAAACTCAATTTACCATGAAAGGTACCTAACAGTCTTGTCTGAAGAGACGGAATAAAGTACGGTTCTATCTTCTTAGTTTATCCATAGCGCGGTGGTTTTCAACTTTTCCCAATAGCGGACCACTTGATAAGCCTTTGACGCACACGAGTACTACCCAACCTAATATACTACCTGTCACTTGTCGAAGCAGGACATTTTCAAATGAAATTGTTTATCAAGCAGTAAAGACACATATTTATATAACGATGTTTCATCCCACACATTTTACAGTCAAATTTTTATAAGAAGAGCACATTATATGATAGTTAGAAACATTATTAAATCTACTCAAGTCATATGATCTGTCACTTATTATATATTTTATTCATAAAATAACACAAATAACTAAGTAATTTTTAAAAATTAATTTCGGCTTTTCCTATGAAAGTTGGTCTGTACTTGTGGAACAAAGTGTAGTTGACTTAGCAGAGTTAGCCTGTCAATATCGTACTCTTTTGATTTATTTCACTTTTTACTTTCTGAAAAGAGATAAATATTGCAACTGTGAAATATATCGATCTAGGGAATATGATGAATATTTACATTTTATGTGCGCCATAGCTCAAAAAACATTCTGTTTCTCCTATGGGTATTGTTTTGATTTTGATTGAGTACTCATTTTTGTAAACTTGAAAGTTACAAACAATAATATACTATTTGGGAAAATAAATACTAATGTGCCAAACCATTTGTTTTCCTGTGGTTCCATGTGTGGACTACTTGGAATACCACCACGGACCACTCTTGATTTGTGGACCATAGTTTTAGAACTACTACCGTAGTGTGACCGTGTAATGTCAGATTGCAGCCTTTCACAGCGCATCAGTAAGAGCGTGAAGAGTTTCCATAAATAAGTGTTTTATGTTGGTTCTAAATGATCCAATAATACCATTTAGATGTATTAATTTGGAGTATTTAACGTTCACTTTCTGGACAAACATATTATATTATACAAGACTTAAAAACTAGCTAAAGTCAAGAACAAACACAACAACCAATTCCTCAGACGTTAAATTCATCCGCGTGAAAGAAGTGTCGATTTCTCCAATGATAAATTTTTCAGCCAAGCCATGAATCGAGCTCGGTACCCTTAGTTTAATATACAGACGCGCTACCACCTGAAATAGGGTGTCGAACAATCCCGGCTATAATAACTTCTCCCTTACAAATGTGCTGATGTGCTAGGGCCTACTGTGTTCCAGTTGAACGCAATGAAGAATATACGATGTGTACCACGAGCACGTACTGTAGGTAGCGGGAAATTACCCGGTGTGGCGGATTAGCATACAGCAAGAGCCTCTAAGTGCTAATTTCCCACAATCCCACACAAGGATAACACTGGAATATGTTGCATTATGACTCTCCACACCGGGCGGAATCTACAGGATAGCCATAAAGCCTGGACACATAGGTTGGAAAAAAAAAAAGAAAAAAAAAGCCCACCAAACACAAGTGTATTCTATGAAAATGACATATAGAGATCCTCTAAATCTGGGATGTCAAACTCGTTTGACCATAAGGGGCATGTTGAAAATAATAGAGGGAGGGGGTGGAAACTTTCAGAAAGTTCAATATTTTCGCCATGTTAAATGGTAAAATCTCAATTTTAAAATCCTTATTGTAACTAAATTAAAATTAAGATTATATAAAATTTTAAGACGTATCATATAATTTTATTTTTAACCAAAAATTTGAAAGTTTATATTTGCAGCAAGTGTGTGAGTGGCTGCTTTCTTGTTGAAGTCACTCTAAAAATGGACGAAAAAAGTGATAGCTCTGGTATTTGTTCCTTTTCATGATTGAAAACACACGAATGTGCTGCCAAACATTGCAAATATTTAGTGCGCAAATTTAATAATTTCAGGTAATCGATCTCTGGTTAAGGTTATATGCATATGTACTAATTACGGTAACGTGTTATGGAGGAGAAAAGTTAAATTTAGAAGTGTATTCACATTTGCTTGGAGGGAGAGTGAAAAACCATTTAGAAAAATCACCCTCAGTATATCCATCCGGGATTTTATTTCTCCATCATTTAAAATACAGCAAATTACGAGTATGATGCCTTAGACGATTAAACCATTGAAAATAAAGTACATAATTAATTGTCAAAAAGGCCAAAGCTAGTTTGAACCAACTATAACATTATATAGAGATCAATGAACTCTTTAGGTATTAAGTGTGTACTAAAAAAAACTGCTCACAAAATAATTATAATATTTAAATCGCGATATTTCGACGTAGTTCTTAAGCCGGACCTGAACTTGTTATTTCACTGGTGGTGGAAAAGGGGCGCAACAAAACAGACCACCCCCTTATAACCATCCATCCCACCCTCAGCTCTCTACATGACTCGCCAAAAACTTGAACCCTACCTCTCTTTACTGCGCCATGCCTCAGCTCTTTACTGCTTGCCTGCCCTTTCATTTTTATCAAGAGAAAGGTGTGGTTCGAATAAAAAAAACATGAAACATGGTTTTACCTCACCACGAGTAAGCGGAATATTTTAAACGGGATTAGCTTGGAAAGTTATTTACATTTTCTTTTAGGTAGAGTGGGAGTGGTAAACAAGTATTCATAGACATCCAAGAAAGTTTTATTTGAATTATAAATCCATTACTAATAATACTATTTACTCTGAACTGTAAGCCTATTTGAATGCTTCCCACCCAAAACTATAGCCTGCGTAATTTTATTTTAAAATTATAGTGTATTTTAACGGAGTAGGATTGACAATAATGTCTTGTGTCTCTTACAGTATTTAATACAGATTTAACTTATTTTACCATCATATTTTACCTTTACCGACACTAATTATTATTTATGAATGATCATTAATATTTTATTGGCCCATTTAACATAGTTTTCTTAACACTCAATATATCAGCACATAAATTACGAACCAACTTAACTTGTAGCATAACGCTTAGTGGTATACACCCAACCCTTGCGTTTACATAGTTATTAATTAGATAGCAGCCTGGAGCTGTGGTTATTTGGTTTGTGGTATTAATAACCATTGTATTGAACATATTAATTTTTTTTAAATATCACTATAAGCCCGTATACACATAGAAGATATCCTCTTTAGCGTCGTCCGGAATAAAACCACGATGCTCTAAATTTGTAAACCAACTTTTCTGACTACACAGTAACGTAGACGGAGATGGTTATTAAATAACATTCAATATTCCTATACACAGCTTCAAAAAATTTCAATTGTTTTCACTTATTAAATGTAATAAAAAAAATAGTATTGTCCAATACTGTTATAGAAATGTTGGATAACACATTGTAAATATAAATAATATTAAAATAATAAGTATAGTAACCATCCTTACCATAATTATATTTTTTTAATTATTATTTTCATGTTCAGGTGCCCAGGGCCGTATCCAAAAAAATATGTTTGGTGGAGAAAGGGCTAGAGGGTGGTACCCTACCCGCGGTGGAACTAGGTGAAGCCTTTTAACAGGAGAGGGACAGACTTTTTTTTAGATATATCCTTTTGATATTTTAATTATAATTTATTAATGATTTTATAATACTCTAATAAGCTACTCCTAGCCTAGACATTGAGAAGAGATATAAATATTCACTATCATTAAAATTCTCGTATTGGGAGTGAAAGATTGATACTTCCCCCTCCCACCCAACCACGCCCAATAAATAAAAACCTCCACTTAGTACATCCTTGCATGTGTTATGTTTCAAAAATATTTAAATGACTATGTGTGAACGACAATCATCCGTATTAAACGCTAGTTTCAACCTACAATCACTATCACCAAAAATGTAATATGCAATATCTAATTATGCTCCAAGGACATGTTATTACTCAAACAGAGATTCTTAAAATCACTTTTGCACTTAATTACAGAATACTGACGATAAAAATGACTGTTTTTTGAAAAAAATATTTTAAAATTGATATTCTTGGAGTGAATTATCATATTTAAAATAAATCTTACAAATAATAATAATGACAGAATTATTTAAATTTCTGATTAAATATTTGAATATAAACATCAATTATTTGGCTAAACTATGCGATGTAAGTTGGTGTAACCCAAACAACGGCCTTTTTTATTTTAGGTATTGATCAGAAAAATCATAATTAAATAATAACAATCGTAAAGGTTACCACTAATATTACGGTAGGTTATCCGCTACAGGTACCTATCTAAAAACGAAGCTAAAGAGTATTTCAAGATCGCTCCAAGGATGTATAAAAAAAAGTAAATGGCAAGGACCATCAATCACGTAGCACTTAGCGTGATCCATCTTCTCCTGAATGGCTCGACATATGGCCGCAAAGGCCCGGTAAAGACTTCTTGATCCCTATGGCAGATACTCCCAACAGCTGAAGGGAAACATAAAACATTATCGACGGTGATATCTTGAGAACTAAGTGATCGGATAAGAATCCCTATAGGAGAAAATATGATTCAGATTCAACACAAAAAAAAGTTTGGTGTGGAATTAGGATTTTTTTTTAACTTACTCATGTTTCAGATTTTGATATGGCTCACAGTGACAGTTCCCTTATTTTGAACGTAGTTTTTACTAAACATAAATATATTCAAGATGCCAAAGTTTATTTAAATAAATTCATCTATTTTTAGTAAAACTTTTTTAAAAATTCTCTATTCGCTATTAAAATAGACTATCCGCTTAGTTTTTAGTTAAAATCTGGTCAAAATAATTGTTTGGTCTATTTCAAAAATTTTTTTGGTGTTTTTATTTAGGTTAAGTATCCATAACCCGCTTCGGTGGCCGCATGGTCTAACATGGACTAGACTGCCAAAGACGGGGAGATCGGGGTTCGATCCCGGACAGGTGCACTGAGGGTTTTCCTAATTGGTTTTACACTCTCCCTACATGTAAATGCGGGTGTATTTAATCTAAAGTTGAGCCTTTCTGATCCCTAACCCACTAGTGTAATTAGTACATAGGCGTATAAACCCAACGGGTAGTAAGACGCGGTGCTAAGAAATTCATACACAATCTGTATGTATAAGTTCATATTAATAATGTGTTTGTTTATATAAAGTTTGAAGATACTATGTTAAAATCTAACTTTATAAGATTTATCATAAGATTTCCTCCATACTTTGCATGTGTGGGAAAGTAAAAAAACGAAGAGAAAGATAGACTACATTTTAATGCAAATTTTACTAAAAAAAACAAATTTAGATAATGACAAGAGCAAGTCAAAAACATAATTTATAAGACATCATCTACAAAAATGTGTTTTAAAAATGTAAAGACTTATTCTTTGATATTTCTTGGTTTAAGAATGACTAGCGTCTTTCGCTGCACTCATCAATCATATAGTGCAGTAATATTATACTCTTTTCGATATCAACCGTGGCGAGATATCGATACCTCGGAGCTTTCCACGGTGACACGACGTTCAATTTCCTGCCACTCTCAAAGATAGCTTGTATTCGTAAGGGGATTGTGAAAATGCATTGGCACATTATAAAGTAATGAACATTTAAACGTCCACTGATTTCTTTGAGAAGATATTATTTTAAATTCGACAGTGCTTTGTATACTAAAAAAAAATCTAAAATTATGTCTGAAGATATTTAAATGTACTAAAGAACTACATTATAAAACTATTTTAGAAGCTATTGTACAAATAATTTCTAGTAATAATGATGAACATCCAACACCCCTGCTAAGAAAATTTTGTTTTAATCACAACGGTGGGGAACATTTAGATTCACTTACTCCCATCGGGGGTACGGTGATTAAAATAATCTCTCATCGATGATCACGTGTTTTTGAACTCAAGGGTGCCGCAATAGACTGGATCGCCGATGACGGGAAGGTCTTAGGTTCATATCTGAACCATGTTCACTGGGGATGGTTTTTCAAATGTGACTTGTAAATGTGATTTTTCTCTTCCCCTCTTCATGCTATTATAGTTTCATTCCCACCAACTACATTCCTCATCACTTTGCCATAGATTAATTAAGCGGGTACCTGCTTCAGTTGCCGCATAGTATAGGGTGTCACTCTCGCAGTAGACTAAACTACCGATGACAGGGAGACCAGGGTTTGAATCCCAGTTGTAGTATTGAAGGTGGTTTTTCTAAAATAGTTTACCACTATTTCTTCACCCAAATGTGGGCGCACTTCATATAAATTCAACCTTTCTCATCTCACATCATCACATATGTATTTAATCTGAACCGGTACTAAGATGCTGTCTATTATTATTAGCACCACGTCTTACTACCCGTTTGGGCTACACGCACTTACGCTAATGTGTGTTGGTAGGGTGATTGTGAGATGAAATGGAGGACCTACAGTTTAACGTGGGATCCGAACCACGGTGGAGGCCGGGCATTCCTCACATTCACAAGTTGTGATTAATACACGTCTTGTCAGAGGTGAAAGAAGGGTTTGGCAATCAGATAAATCTGTGCCGGGACCGAGGATTGAACCCGGACCCCTAAAATAAATAAATAATTAATCGGGTAGATAAAAATTGTGTTAAAACGTAGGAGCAAACAAAAACACACTGTCGAGCCTCGTTCTGGGTCCAAAACCCCTAAGGCACTTTGTATTTTTTAATTAATATATTCATCACATGGGCTAATATACAGTCCAATTGTCATAGTAGGAACCTTTTATAAAAATGTACTTTTTTGTGGCTTACATTGATAACACTTTACTATACCAGCGTTCCCACCTCTGTGGTCTAGTGGTCATAGTTCCTGACTAAATGTCCTGAGTTCGATCCCCAGCACTTCCAGATCTTCTCTAAAGCAGCGAGTCTGGAACGGGGGAACTCATCCTCGTGAGGAAAAATGAGGAGCTACGAAAAAGCAGCTCCGGTCTAGAAAACAGAGTAATGGCCGGATAGTTCGTTGTTCTAACTAGATGACACTTTCTATCAGTAGAATTTGGCACTATATTCGCCAAAATACAGCGTCCACTTGGTCATTATGGCTTGATTTCAGGTTTACACCATGTATTTATTAGTTTTTTTTATATAGTTTATCTTGGAAGAAGGGATGAAACTCCAAAGTAATAGATTGTATTTGGAAAACAACCTCCAACGTGCCCGACGTAGATTCGAACCTAGAGCTGTCACTGGCAATACAACCTATTGTTAACATGACGTCGTAAGCAACGCAGCCACCAGTGTGGGTAGTATTAGGAGTAATAAAATAAATTGTTACCCACTTCAGCGACCCAGTTGTCTATTGCATCATTCTCGTAAATAAACTAGACTGTCGATGAGGTGGTTCGAATGCCTGTCGGGTGTACTGAAGGTGGTTTTTACAAAATTGTTTTCCACTCTACCTCCACGTAAATGCGGCTACACATTCTTTAAATTCAACCTAACTCGTACTTAACCCATTAGCGTAATTAGTAAATAGGTGTATAGCCCTAACGGGTAGAAAGACATGGTTCTAAGGGGGAAAAAAGTATAAATTGTTAATCTGACTTTTAAGTCGGAGAATTCCCCGCTACTCTAGTCTGTCTAGAAAGTTGCGGGGTGTGTCGGGAAGATTTGTATGGAGAAGGAAGGAATACTGAAAAAAGAGAGGGACAGCTACTTCACGGTGAAACAAACAACTTCATTACATCTGAAAGCTACTCATTAAAATAAGAGGGTTTAAAATTTAAAAAAAACACATGAGAAGTGGAGGAATGAATGTATTACATTTGGGGTAAGTCGATAACTCTAATTAACTACGTTTTGAACAGCGAGGGAAAGATAGGGCAATTCATTACCTTTGGTGGGAGCGAAAAGAATCCAACTTTTTGTTTCTCTTTCTCCCCTGTCAAGATTACCGGCAATAGAAACAACCGGGACGAACGGTGGCGGGAAAAGTAATTAAAGAATAGTTTATCTTTTTAATGTTATAACTAAGTTAGAATAAAAACAAAACAAAGAGATGGAATAGGTAAACTTGACATCGTTGAAACAGTTTTCACATATTCAATTAAAAAGAATAGGGCTTACTATGGATTAAAGATCAAATACACCTCAATGTGTACTTTCTACTCTTTTTTTATTAGTGCATTTAAGGCAGATTTTCTAAACACACAAGCTATAAGTAAACAACCTTAAAAACCCATATTAACCTAGAACAGCGCTAGACACCTAGCATTGCGGCTAGATAACTACTTGTCGGATAGCAGGACTAAGCTAAATCTAAATATTACACATTATGTCGGCATCATCCGGGATTGATCCAGGCTCCTACAGGCCTATTGCCTGTAGGCCTATAGCCTATAACCCTTATTATATCAATCCTCTAAACAGCTCACACACATCCGTATCGGTGGTCATATGGTCTAATACGTCACTCTCAAGTTGGATTGGATTGTTGGTGACAGTGAGATTGGGGGGTATAATCCCGGCGGGTGTTCTGAGGATATTTTTTTTCCTTAAATTGTTTCTCATTCTCCCTTCCCGCAAATGCGATTATAATCCCTCTAAAATTGTAGTTTAACCATTCTAGTTTCACTAACGTAATTAATGTATGCGTATAACTCAATCGGGTACTAAGTTGGACATCATACAAATAAACCACTAAGAGAACACATACATTTCCTAAAATTCTTACATATATATGTTTTAATCTTGAATGTAAAACATACAATAATTGTGGTAAAAATAAATATTACATTTTAAGGTTGTTCTTAAATTATAAAGTTAATAACTGAACTATTATTTCCAGGAGTTTCTTCTCAAGTGATAGCACTTACGCGTCTTACTGCTCTTTCCTAAGTGATAGCATTTACACATCTTACTGTTCTTTCCGCTTCTCAACTTAACATAATTTAATAATAAAGAATGAAGAAATTTCACTAACTTTTTCCTGGAAAGATGAGGTAAAAATCATCAGCCTAATCCTGACATTTTGGTGTATATCTAAGTATGTCTATAGCTCACTGGCGCTTGGTCAACCATATCAATGGAAGTCGCATTTTAGTTGACTATTTCTACGTCAGTATTAACAAAGAGCGTAAGTGCGATCAGATTCAAACTTTGATATTTACAATATTTTACTGTATTGCGATTCTAAAGTTTAATAGATTTATATTATTTTTAATTCCTCTAAGCTTAACAAAGAAAATGTGATATTGATTCAAATAATATAACTCTTTATTAATGTGATATATCCTTATTCTCACATTGGTATGATTAGTTGTTTTTTGATCTGATTTTGTTTACAATAAGTAGTAAATTAACTATCTATGGTTTAGTTTTTATGTATTTCCTTTAAGTACATTGACAAGTAGGAATAATAATTATTATTTTACCTCTAAAAATATTTATATTTAAAATTTTAGATAGATTTTATTTAAATATTAAACCTGACATTTTATCGGATTCTTGAGTCTCGAATATATTGATGGTTATAATGATGATAGTAATAATAACAGTAAATATAATAAAACCCCTTTCACAAAATGTGGCTGGCTTTCATTAGTTTTATTGATTTCGAGCCAACCTCTATTTGTGACCGACACTGAACAAGTATTAGTCTGTCATGATGAAATTCTTGGCTTAAAGAGAAGGTGTGGTGTGAAATTATGGCTGTAAACAAATATAAAATTAAGTTTAAGATCACATTTTTAAAATTAAAAGTTGTCTTTTTCATGCAAACACTACATAGCACATAATTTTTGGTTGACTTCTTGATCTAGTGATCAGCATTCTTGGCTACTAATCTAGGGGTACCGGGTTCGACTCCAGGTGATATTACATGTATTTTTCACGAAGGGTGATTGTTCCTTAGGTTGCCACAGTCCGGTTGTAGTCTTAGTTTAGGTCTAGGATTTATATTTGCATCATATAAACATCATCATATCATCCCATCGGGGTGAAGTTAACTGCATCTACATGGTTCGCGAAACACAGAGGTCCGTTACATATCCGCCACTATCCGTAGAAAACCAGGAATGTCTAACCAACAAACCTTGATGGGATTACTTACTTTCTTTATGCCATTAAGAGCTTGAAATTCCATCTGTGCACTTACAAAAGTACGCCACCTGTCTCTATCTTGAGCTAGCTATATTCAGTCCACCTAATTACACCCTTTCCCTATCTTCAGTTAGTTATATCCAGTCCACCTCATTACACATTATCCCTATCTTGAGATAGTTCTATCCAATCCACCTCACTACACATTATCTCTATCTAGAGCTAGTTTCTATCAAGTCCAGCTTATTACACCTTATCCTTAGCTTGATCTAGTTCCATCAAGTCCACCTCATTACACCCTATCTCTATCTTGAGCTAGTTCTATCCAGTCCACCTCATTACACCCTATCCCTGTTTTGAGCTAGTTATATCCATTCCACCTCATTAAACTCAATCTCGAGCTAGTTTTATTCAATCCACTTAATTACACCCTATCCCTATCCCTATCTTAGCATGGGAATACGCTAAAAATAATAGAGTCTAATTATTTCCCACTCAGTTCCAGAAGCAGTTTTTGATTTACCGCATCGTTTATAGACTGAAGTTCTAAGTGTTCCTCTAATCAAAGTACCTCAAACCGGATCAACTGCGATGTCCACTTCGATAGTAAGTCAACAGTCTGTCCCCCTCCCCCTAAGCCCTTGGCGACCGTGGGGGTAGGGATAGGAAAGCATCCCCCTGACCCCTCATTCCACTCCTTCCTTGTCAGAATGACCGACCAATAAAACTACCTACATTGCGAGCTTATTTCCAGACTTCACGAACACGCAATATTGTATATGTACGTACTCCCTCAAAACACGACACCAACCCCTAGGTGGATTTTATAGGGGGATCATAACCAATTTTATATACTATGCTAGAGGGCTTCTCTCTCTTTAGTCAAAACGTGCTCAGCAGGTCACGAGTTCAAATAGGTCAAACACAGTAGAGGTCAGACCGACTAGAAGCTAAGTTAGCTCTCTGCGAGGGGTTCACCATAGACTGGCAATATTTATATGCTAAGAAGAAACCAATAGATCCTTGTGCGATAAACTCTCGAATGAGTTGATCCTGAGTCAAGTAAAACTGTTATGTGACGGATCAATTATAGCGTATATAATGTATACATGACTCGGTAAGAATATAGCTCAGTTAAACAATTAAAATGATTCGGCAAATAATTGGGTAGGTTAGTATAAATATCCACCTTTTCTCGAATTCGTATCTTCCTTTTACTTTTTTTTTTAAGTTTTAAGTATTTTTTTAGCACCTTGTCTTACTACTCATTTGAGTTAGATACCAATGTACTAAATAAATATATATGTAAATATATATATTTAAATATATTTTTCGTCTTTTAGAATCACTAATCTGACATTTTTTTCAAGTCTTTGAGTCTCGAATATCCTTTTAAATAAATATTGAAATATATATGTAAATAAATATCGTCTATGTAAAAGAGTTGAGTACAAATAATAGTTATATAAATAACTAAAGGGGTGTGCTCTTTTGATCTTGCTAATTAATGTTATGTCTTCGAAAAGGTTAGTCCAAGAGTGCCCTGACTTTTCATTAATTTTTTGAAGGTACTTAATATAATATTTTAAACCCGCATGACCAAAACATATGTAGATCTACGTATAATGTCGTTTATAATATAATAGCGAACCACAACTCTTAAAAATCTGATATGATGGCGATGACTTAAATAGTTTAATATGAGCCTAATGGGATTAGGATGATCCATTTTAACGAAAATTAACTAATTCCTGCCTGGTTGAGAAGCTATGAAAGGGTTGACAATATTTTCTTACTACCAAGCTCCCAACGTTTTCCAGGTTTTCCATATGTAATTCCTGTACTTACAGACAGCTAAGACTGAAGAAAAGAGTAATAAAATTTCAGTCTCAATCAAACCGACTAGTCATGTAAATTATGTTTAAAATAGAATGATTTATCGTTTAGTGGGTAGCTAGACATGTTTTAATCCACGTGAATAGTTTTTGATTTCAATTTTTCGTACATCCAAACACTTAATATTTTAATATTTCAGTTAAATGTCCAAAATTAAAAATATTCCGGTATGTTTACTAGATTTTGCAAAATTCTCTGTGTTTTCCCAGTTTACTTCATACATAAAAAATTCCTGTCTTTTCCCGGTTTTCCAGGTGCACGAAAACCCTGCACATACACTGGTAAAATCTATCTCTTGTTTCACATAATATTATTGGTGATCGAACTCCAACTTCTCAAGTGAGAGTCTCTAAAGTTGTGCAATTAGCTGAGCACCAGAGTATTTTTCTGACATGCTCAGCTCTGACCATAAAGGTCAGTATTCAGGAAGAATCCCTGCCGAGTATATTTTGTTACTTTTCCACAATAACAAATAATATGTGTTTACCAACCATCCCAGTTATTCAAACATTTAAATTATATATTATAATATTTAGCACCGCGTCTTACTACCCGTTCGGGTTATACGCTTAAGTACTAATTACGCTAATGGATTAGGAATTGGGAGGGTTGAATTTAGAGGAAGTGAACCCGTATTTGCGTGGAGGCCAAGTGGAAAACCATTTAGGAAAAACCACCCCAGTTCACCCGATCGAGATTCAAACCTCGATCTCCCCGTCCTCACTGGTCGAGCTCAACACGACTTGCGCGTTAACCAACTACGCCACCGAGGCGGGTAAAGATTCAATTAATAGAGTAGGTAAGGGAGGTATACTTTCAGAGGACATGAACTAAAATTTGGGTGAAAATATCTATAATAAACACATTTGAATACTCGGCCGGGCAACTGTAGATGAGATAAGATGAAACTGACGTCTTTATACACTGTCCACTGGTTCGGTTGTTTTCTATTCGGATTCTTCCGGATTGTTGTTGTCCCGTCTTGGATACTATCTTTTAAAATTTACCTTCCTCATCCGTTGATATTAAAAAACCATCTCACTCGACGGAATAAAATCAGATAAGTAATACAGCTCGAATCAGACGTCGCATAGTGGTGCGGTTTTTTGTGATATACTTGAACAACATTGAAATTGGGACCAGTGAAGTAGTTATATCATATTAAAAAACAAATAAAACAAAATACAAAAATAATATGTTTAAGAAGAAAAAAACTATTTAACTTTTCTTAATTTTTCTTTTGTTAAAAAAAGATAATGTATAAAACTACACCATGATACATATGGTCAAAGCATTATATTGTTTATAAAAAAGGAGGATGGTCCACATGCTGGAGGACTCAATTATCACAGAGTAAGGGACCCGTAGAAAGACAAAACACTCTTTAATAAGATAAATAAATAATAATGTATATCTACAATTACAGTTATTCGGCTTAGAGATGGCCTATAAACATTGTATGTTGAATATAGTTCAAATGGTGTGTAAAATCACTTACAGATCCATTTCTTACTTAATAAATATATGAAGCATAAAAATATGTTCCCCCTAACCTTCACATTTGTTTGGTGACATTTTGTTTTAGTCCTTGCATATAAAAGGAATATGTGACCTTCTTGCATCATTCACACGAAGAGGAAATATGTGACCTTCTTACATCAGCTAGGTTGACCAAAAGTGGACACGGCGAACTTTAACATGGAAAATGTTAACTACGGATGCATTTTATTGCGCCTCGCAACACAAGGAAAAGTTAATGATACGGCGGGGAAAGGCCAAATAAAGAATGGACAGACCTGAGAGATGATTTCTAGCATTTCTCTAATAAATAATGGTTTTTTTTACACCCATTCTTACTATCCGTTCGATGCCGTGTACTTATATTAATGGGGTAGGAATCAGTAAGGTAGAATTTAAATGAGGCCTACCCACACTTTCGTGGAGGGAAAGTGGAAAACCATTTAGAAAAACCCCCCTCAGTACCTTCAACCGATATTTGAACACCAATCTCTCCATCATCGGAAGTCCAGCCTATTAGGAGAGTGACGCCTCAGACAATTCAAACACTGAAGCAGATATTTCGTACTCAATTCATTAGAGAAACTATTAAAGAAAGAAATATACCAGTTATCATAAAACCCGTTTCAGTGGTCGTATGATATGTGGTGTCAGTCTCGCAATAGATTGAACTGACAATGACGTGAAGATCGGGGCTCGAATCAGCTGAGGTTATTTATTAGCTTCCTAAATGGTTTTCCACTCTCACCCCATGCCAATTCACTTACATTTCCTCTAAATTACACCTTATTTATTCCTAATCCTTTAATGTAGATACGTGGATATCCTGAACGGGTTTTTAAGACGCGTTGCACATAAAATAAAACTATTATCAAGTAATCAGCGAATTAGCTAATAATAAATATACAACGTGCATTGTTTTTTTTATCATTTTTGTATTAATAACTAGGCTATTGTTTGAAAATAGTTCTTTCAAAAATGTTATATGCAAAAATAAGATTAAGAATATATTCTATATTTAGAAACAATCCAGCATATTCTTTGAATCATGAAAAAAAAAACTCGATGGCGTCAGCCCGCAATCGAGCTATACCAACAGAGTGGCCACCATCTGTTGGCGAAGATAGTACTAACTTATTTGAATAAATGATTTCCTCTAGTCAGCATAACAAACCCTCCAGCCGTTAATCTCAGTTTTCTAGACCAAAGCTGCTACTTTTTTTAAAACTAAAGTTGCTCCTCGCCTGTTATCTCGAAGCTGAGTCCGACCTCGTTCTAGACACACTGCTTCACAGATAAATCTAGAAGCGCCGTGGATCAAACCCGGGATCTTTGAATCTGTAGCAGGGATCTCTGACCACTAGACGACAGAGATGGTATTTGAATTATAAACTTAAATTATAGATCTTAAACGTAATTATAAAACTTAAAGGATTATTTAAAACTATTTCCCAGAAAGAAAGATTCAAATGAAGGATATTTCGTTTTACTTTTGTTTGAAAGTCAAGAGAATCAGTGTTAAATTTTCTAAGGTATGTCTTTTGGCTAAAAGAGTGTACCCAAACATGGCTGAAAACTTTAAATTGCACTACTACCAAATTACACCCATACTAGGGGGACAAACATGGACCGTGTGTTATTTATTGTAACGAGCAAGAATTTGTCAATCTCCCACAGTGACTCGCGTCACTGGTGTGTGCCCCCTATCCCCCCTCACCACCTCTTCCTACTTGTCAATATGGAAATGGACTGCCGATGACGGGAAGATCGAGGTTCAAACCCCGGTTGGGTGTACTGAGGGTGGTTTTCCTAAATGGTTTTACACTTTATCTCCACGTAAATGTGGGAACATTTCCTCAAAATTCAAACCTCTTCATCCCTAGCACATTAGCGTAATTAGTACATATGAGTAGGCCTAAAACCTGAACACGTACTGAACAGGTATTAAGGTACGGTTCTAAGAAAGACATTGTATATAAGACAATATTAATTAATAGGTGGGACTATTGATAAAATATCTATAAAATATGATATTTGCAAATCAATGACTTGAAGTATAAAAATATGAAAATTGCATTAATAACTTTTATAGCTGTCAAACAAGTTCCTTCCTCTCTTAATCGGACCGTACCTGCTTTGACAGTTAAACCTTGTCAAGAATAAAGTATTAGATAAACCAGAATCTGAAACTTGAATAAAAAGTAATAAAATAACCGAGGTTTGTATCCTCTCTTTTTAGTACCAAAGTGTATATTATTGTCAGATACAATACTGTCCTATTTTATGGGGTATAGATTTACAAATGAGGTATTTAATAGAAATATGTTTTTGACCTGTGGATGTGCAACCGCTTTTAAAATGACAACAATTTTTACCGGAAGTCGGAAAGGTAACCCACCTTCCCCTAAACCCTTCCAAACGCATATCCGGAACCACCGGGGCAATGGGGCCTATCCTCGGATGAGCGGTACCTCTTGATAACTTAACAGAAAAAATTCCTCCCTCCACCCCATCGAACTCCGCCCTCACACACTAGATGCATCTATGGAACCACCTATGGAGAGAAATTGTATCAAATAATATTGTTTAAGCTGGTGTTATCTCAATTTTAAAATTTCAATTTTTAAATAAAATTTCTTTAAAACTAAAATTTACGTCTCTTCATGTTTTATTAATTTGAGGAAAAAAATATTTTATTTCATTTAAATAATGTCTTTATTAAAGAAAATATGTTTTATATGTTTTTAGCCAAGTATTGCGCAATTAGCACTCGAGTTTACTCGTAGAACTTCAAGATAGCTCGCAGCAGTTATTGTTCCTGTTTTGAGTAGTTTAGTACGGCTGTGAGAAATGTGGGTGGACTACCTAAGGCACTAAAACTTGGGTAAACGCATTCTCCATCTTGGGCTCAGGATATACTTGGAAAGTATTGGATGGATTACATGATGTTTAGGTTTAATTTTTGAAATAAGTTCAATAATATAAGAAGAAGAATTTAATCAGTTTATACTCAAATAATTAACATTCTGTTTATTCTGAAACGTAGCAATCTTATTTTGGTGGGCTTTACTATGGTTGATCTTATTAAGATAGGGCCATAATATAATCGATCAAATTAGGATATTTTAGGGTAAGTGGAATGTATCAATATGTTTTTGTATATGTTACTAAATGTGTTTGATTAGTATTATCTCCAACTGCCAATTTAAATATTTAAAAAAATTGTTTTAATCTATTTGCTGTATTTAACGTGTACTTTCTGAACCGACTGATTATGTCAGCACACCATTTAAAAAATAACCTAAAACTAGAGCATACACAACATCCTATCTACAGCCGTTAATTCGTCACTGTGAAATGGGGAACCCACATTTCAACAATTATAAATTTTTCGGCCATGCCTGGAATTGAACCCGAGATTTTTAAATCAGTAGACAGATACGTTACTGACTGAGCCAAGATGTCGGACCATTTAAATATTAATCTAACTAAATAACATATTTGAACAAAACATAATTTGATTTCTTGGCTTAGATAGTGATGCATCATTGCCACGCTCCCCCTATTTATTTTAATAAAGCTAATTGCGTTCAAACCGAACAGATGGTGGTGAATAAAAATATTAAACAAGGCTGATGCGAACAACAGGAAAATGTATACTTTTTTTTTTTCAGAATGTAATATGATGGATTCAAAAATGAGGCTATTTATCAATGGTTATGGAGTAATTGGCTAGGTATACATCTAAAATATTTTATTCAGATATACATAAAGGACTACAAGACTTATATTATATATTTTAATAAACAAGCTAGTGTATATAAAAAGCTGATATGGTATATTATTTATTTTTTGTTTCAAGATTCTAAACAATATTTAATGGTGTTTTAGCTGATGGGCCTACTATGGGCTAAATAATACAATATCGTAAGAAAATTAATTCCTTTGAGATTTGTAATATTTTCAAACTTTTATTTGAAAATGCTGATGTTGCTTAAAAAGTAGCCTCTTCCTATTCTTTTATTTAAATATGATAAATTGATAATCAAGTTGTTTTGATTACCAAACACGAAGTTTGAGGTTAGAACGTAGGTTGTAGCATAGGTCCTGACAATATTTAATCAAGTTTGAAAGTAAATTTATATTATTATTATTATTATTATTATTATTATTATTAATAATACTTCACTGTATCAAATACCTTAGTTAGATTTAATAAAGTCATAGTATATTTTTTAGTTCAAATAAGCTAGATTTTGAAATAAATATTGACAGTGGCAGTTTCAAACAATGTTTCTATCCAAACATATTTAATGGCTTATACTATCAACAATGGATTAGATATTTACTATTCGGCAAACAATAAAAGAAAAGTAGGAGCATGACACTTTATTATTTAAACATATATTTTAAAAAGGTCTATGATTTAGTTAAAAGAAACAAATTATATTAAATTTTAGTTAAGTTTGGGATACCAAACAAACTTATGAAGCTAATTTAGGGTTACTTATTGTTGATCATCCCACAAAAAGTTTCATACATAATAATAATAGTGATTCAAAATTTCACAAACCTTCTGGCAATATCTCTTTTAAACAAATCATCATCATCATCATCATAAATAGGGTATTATAACCTTGTTAATTTAAGTGATTATCTATCTAATGTTTCCTATTTTATCTTCTAATTCCTCTTTACTATTTACATTTCTAATGTTTAGCTTTATTAAACTTACAATTAATTAACATCTAAACAATATATCACAATACATTGGTTTTCCTCAGACCTGAATATGGTGTAACGTATAACACGGAAACATGTTGTTATAGAAGACTAAAGATCAAATAAGGAGAGTGAATAAAAGAATAACAAAGATGATTTGATTTTATCATTTATTACTCCTTACCAAATAAATATGAACATTTTTAAAAATATTTGAGGTGTGTTTGACATATGTGTGGCAGGATACGGGTTGAATGTAACTTATCAGACACTTTAGAAATACATAATGGGTTGAAACCAGGAGATGCGTTTTCCCCATTTATTTTTTTATCCAACCTTTCAGAGAATGCTATTACGGTAATACAAGAGAGAAGGCAAGGGTTGACATTAAACGCAACAATGTAGCTATAAGGATACGCAGATGATTTAGCTTTGTCGAGAAATATTAAGGAAGCTGTTTCAAGAAATGCATAAATAATTGTACTAGTAGTAAGTAAATAGGTTTAGAAGTGAACTCTGAGTGCGTAAGTGCGGCAATGATATTTCGAATTCCTAATGCCATAGAGTAGGAGTAATACGAACATATTGGTACACCCTTATTTTGGTTGGGAAAACAGTTTAGAGAATTCAAACATATTTCTTTGCGGCCAACATTGATAATATTTAACTATATTATTTGTATTGTTTTACAAGTAGGCCTATTTATAATATATATCCAAAGTGACAGATTCAAATAACATGAATCATTGTTTGAATATATTAAAATAGTTTTGGTAACTTAAGTAACTAACAGATACTATTCTTCCTATCAAAAATCATACAATAGCCTATAGTTGGGTATGTCCAATCTAAATTGATTAGAATACACAGTATACACAGAATATTTTAAAAAGTGAATTTTATGGAGATTTGTATACCTAATAGTGGTGTGGTACAATACCCCACAATGCTAACCCTTAACCTAGCGTTTACCGGTAGTGTTAAGATCTATTTTTAATATCTAAATTTATAAATATTCCTTAAAATTGTCATCTGAATGTTTTACTGTTCTTATTTAACTTAAGAAGTTCATAGCCAAATATATTTAATCAACTTAGTGGGAAAGGGAAAGTTGATCCCTTCCTCTGCCCTTTCCCAACCATAAAAATAATTTTACTGAAAACTTGCATTTTTATCTCTATCGAGAAGTGCATGACTTACTATGCTAGGCCAAGGAGATGTGTAGTACTCGTTAACATCCCGTTTGTCTGCACAATAGCAGCGAGAAACGAGATCTCGGGGTTATTCCTGGGGACGTTGTAAAATTGTGTGGAGGGGAGAAGTTATCCCTTCAACAGCAGATCGTCGTTATTTTCACACCTCATTTCTGATGACTGAAGTTGACAGACATTCTCCTCCACGGCCCTGACTGCTTCTACATCCATACCAAGTATTCTGCCAGACCCAAACTTCACTTTTGGATGATTTCATCACTATTTGAAGGACGTTTACTATTGACGGGGTTTCCAATTGATGGCTCTAGTGCCAATACTGGATAACAACAATTTACAGGTAACAGGATGAAGGTTGGTTAGGTAAGAATAGTATCAACATTTGCGGGGAGAGCATATGCAATAATACAGCGTGGAAAATATCTTTTTTGCACCACGTATGGATTAGACCCTAGCCTTCACCAGCAAAGTCATTAGTTTAAGGTGATAGTGAAAGTGACGCGAGAAAAGGCGTGTCCGCAGTTTTTATAGCAACACATGTTTTTGGCCGAAATAAATTCTAGGCCCCTCGTTGGGTAGCCAAATTGAAGAACTCCTCTTCCACCTACTACAGTTTAATGCCCCTTAGTTGGGCAACAATTATAGAACTAGTAAAGACGACTTATAATTTTGATATTAACAATCATATAAGGAAATCCCCACTTATACAATAAATATACCTTGATCACTTTTATATTGATTTATTTTTGAACATATTATTTTATATGTTATTATTATAATCATTAACAATTTCAGCTTATACAACCGACCCGTTTGTACGCTGGTCACCGTACATACTCTATCATTATTAAAATATGTGATGACGCGCAACACACGTCTTGTCACCTCGCTGGTCACTGCACTTCTCTTCTCGGGTATTGGTGAGAATTCGTTTCTTCCTCGCGTCTCTTCTCGGGTATTGGTGAGAATTCGTTTCTTCCTCGCGTCTCTTCTCGGGTATTGGTGAGAGTTCGTTTCTTCCTCGCGTCTCTTCTCGGGTATTACTGAGAGTTCGTTTCTTCCTCGCGTCTTTTTTTAAATTCTGATGAAATCGTAGATTGAAACCATGTGGCCTGACAATCTCGACCTATCACATGAGTGTAGTTTAAATCCTAGCTTTCTGGTTGGCTGGACAATGCAACCGCTCTGTACTTAGTAAAAGGTGTATTTCTCTTTGAACGAAAACTCTGTGCTGTATCAGCTTTTTCATTTGTTTCATCGTCCCACGCATCCAGTAAGAAAATGTAATATAAAATATATGTATTGACTTTTATACTGCCTAAAGGGCTTAAATATTCTAAAATAAAAATGAATTATTAAAATAATATGATAAAATAAAGAGAATTCCCGAATTTAAAATATGAAATATAAATTAATAATTCAAAGCTGCAGTCTCATCCTTCCTTTTCGAAACCACATAGGGTTCACAAGTTGGGACATTACATATTGCTCCAGTAGGAAAATAGAGTTTAATTTTCTTTACGTGGTGATAGCAACAGTTATTTAGTATCTGTAATGAGCATATTATAATTAGTTGACAAATTTTTAAATGGAGAGAAAATTTTGTCATTAAATTCCATGAGACCTTTGAGAGATATTAAAGAAATGTTGAGGTAGCCATGTGAAGAAAATTAAGATTTATGTTTCTACTGAGTAAATATTTTAAACTGCAAAAACACTGACCTTTTTCTTGATTCCCCTACACTCACACCTTAAATCGAGTAGCTAACTATAATGATTTGAAGTAATTAACAGAAGGATTTTCCCTTAATTAATTGCTAAACTTGATGTGTTGTGGAGGTACAATACATGTAATGAATCAAGTATTTGGCTCTACTAGGAATAAATATGTATAATTGTACATTGACATCCATATACATCTATTTTAACTATAATTATAATCACATGCCCTCATTAAATTTATCTAGCATAACTAGTAAAATTTATTACGAGAAGGCCAGTCACCTCCCTTTGACTATATTTAACATGTTTTTTTAACTCACGATCTTAGCCAAAAACACAAAAACAGTTAAATAGTTAAAATCAATATTAGTTCTATACTGACATTAAAGTTTATTTTTAAAAGAGTTTAAGACAGTTTATTAGTATCGGTTTATGATGTCAAATTAATCTTAAATACAATAATTAGCTCTTTTAAATAATGCTAAACTTAAAAAGACTCTTCCAGAGAGATATGAGTAGCTGTGTCATGAAGGGTAGCCTAAAATATAAGATGTTTACTATGAAACTGTACCGCAAATCTTTTTAGGGATAGTTGTGTTTGGCTTACAAACTTGAAGTTAAATAAACCTTTTATTCTTTGATAAGCTTAATAATTTATATCAAATACCTGATCTAAGGGATGGGAGCGTGAAGGGAGAGTTATTGTCTATGGTATATGTGAAAACCACATTGATAAAGCCTATACAGAAGCCTAAACCCACTGCACTGGTCTGAATTTCGACCTCAAATTCCTCAATAGCATAAATTTAGTTATTTTGAGCTTAAAGGCTTAGATTGTGGTATCACCGGTGGGGATAAATTGATTAAAACGTTAGAAATCAATTAAGGGTGGTTTGGAGCCCATCATGGTAAGATATTGGTGTATTTGTTGGGATGTTAAGGGAAACGTTATAAATCAGTACAAGGGTGGATCGTAGCCTGAAATAGTAAGGAATTATAAGCACACTAGGATATACTGTATATAAAAAATGCAGGCATATGAGTTTAAAAAATGATTGCATATATTAAGGGCTTACTAGATTATTTTTTAGTTCTTTTGAAATAACATGTTTAAAAACTCTCGCAAATTTATTATCGCTGGACTATCGATCTTTATCGTGCGAATCGACAAACGATCGACCTTAGTCTTATGGTCTGGCGTCATAGCTTAAGCTTTAAATGAAAAACGGATTTAAATTAATATTAATATTTTGATTATTTTAATATTACTGTAATAATTGTTTTCATTATTTTGAAATTATACTTACTCAGTATGTCTATATATAACTCATATTTTAAAATTAGTTTGTTCAAGGAGTCAATTAAAAAAAAATCTATATCCCCTCGATAATTTACCGATCCTACCGCCGTGATTGGGAGCGCTACAGTATATTAGGTGGATGATTTAATCGTAATGACTGATGAGTAGGGGCGGATGTTTTGTATTGATTTAATTTTTTTTAACACAAAACACGTAAATAATAAAATATATCTTTTATAGGCCTACTTTTAGTAATGAAATTTAAATAATGTTAGTGATTTATTGATTTATTTTGGTAGATGAGAATAGAGTTTGAAATTTCAACATGTAGCAATAACGTGTTAGTTCGACGTAAATGTGTTCCCTCACAAAATGACACAACATCAAACATAGTTTATTAATTCCAAAATAATATTTATTGAAAAACACTGTTGAAATTAATTAAATACGATATAAGTATGTAAAATAACTTTACACAATCCAGGGTGTTTCTAAACTATCAGAAAAAATTCAAACCACAGCACCGTGTGCAGAAAGAAATAGAAAATCATAGTAAAATGTTCAAAAAAGTCATTTTGTATTACTAACTGTAAGTTGAAGTTAGACGCAACAACTCCGGGAGTTCACAGCTGTAAGTATGTACGTGTACAACAAGGTACATATAATTAGGCGTGAACATCACAGCAGGTGTTAAACCTCCTCCACTCCTCCCCCCTTTACGACTTGGTCACAACAGTATATGTCGGTTGCATCTGACGCGAGTTCTTTCTCCGGCAACGTTGCTCGCAACCGGGCACTGTTGCCCCCCCAGTGTATGCAACTTTCTGTACACGTACGTACTTACAGCTGCTTAATCCCGGCGTTGTGGCGTCTAACTTTCTCTTTCATTTAGTGATGCAAGAAGACTTTATCGGGCATTTTTTTAACCTGAATTTTCTTTCCTTTTGCACACAAAAGCTGTGGCTTAAGTTTGTACAGGCAGTTTAAAAACACCCTGTGTACACAATAACATTTAACGCAATACATAATATTATGATTAAAATGTGTCAAACTAAAAGCAATGCCAGATATATTATCAAACACAATAAATTCAGTTTAAAAGTTTGTTTTGGTATAGTTTTAGTGGTATAGTATGTATTTATGGAAATAATTACTTTAAAACATTGATAAAATAAATAAAATAGTAGAGTGAAATCAAATAACTTTTTCTACCATATTCTCGATTTAGATGAAAGGGCCTGTCTTTTAGATATTGTAAAATAAGCATGTCAAACCCGTGGCCCTTGGACCACTTACACATCCAATTTCCCAACCTCTTTTGTTTTGTGCGGCAGAAATAAATACAAACTTATGATCTTGGAAATGACTTAAATAAGTGTTAAGTTCAGGAAATCTTAGAAAGTGTACAACGTTGAATTTACAGAATGTAAGAACCGGCCAACGAAACTCATTGGTTAAGCTGTAGCCGCATCGTCTCTTGGAAGGATGGGTCGATACTTTTCGCGATACTTCGATATCATTGATACTTGAGGGTGTCGAGTATTGAGTGGGTGATTAAAAATAATATCGAGTATCGATAAAATAGAAATATTTCGAAAAATCCTTGCAAAAATAGAAGAAATCGCAATGAAATCGATTAAAAATATGTTTGCAAACCCACGGCAATAAAATATAGGGATTGTGGTGTCGCCACACTTAATTCTTATGCAAACAAAAAACACTTGGTGGTAATCTATCAAAAACTGCGGTCGCGGTGGTGGTGTGGAAACGGCATTGTACTACTTAGGCCTACTACTCGGCTGCCTGGTATCAAAGGCCTACTCGTGATGCAATGCGTCACGTGTCACGTCATATAGAGGTTAATTGGACTTTGATCTTTACTGGGTCTGGGTTGGTATCGAGTATCGTGAGAAAATTGTGGTATCGGTACAGAGTTTCGAAAAATCCCATCTATAGCTATAAGTGTATGTATGTATGTATGTATGTATGTATGTATGTATGTATGTATGTATGTATGTATGTATGTATGTATGTATGATATATATGCATATATGTATGTATATATGCATATATGTATGTATACATGTATGTATATATGTATGTATGTATGTATATTATTAAATTAATAATAACTAATAATTATTTATTCCCACTTTTATTATATTTGGTCATTAGATTCTATAAATTTCATGTATGACCCCTGACCAACAACCCAGGAACTTATACGACCGTCACTCGGGAGTAGGCTGGACTTGCCTGTTTTAAGTATCCATTACTGAAACATTAATGTTTGGGCTGGCCTTTGATACAATAAGTTTATCGAGATCAATAATAGAATTTGACGTCACTTTGGACGCTCGCAACCATTATCTTTCGTGGTTGGCCAGGCCTACAGTAGATTAAGCGAGGAACACGCAAGTCTACAATGTACAGGAAAAGTACTTTCAGGTATTTACCATGATGGGTGGATAAAATATCAAATTATTTACGTCTAAAATCAAGTTAGAAAAGTAATTATAATTTAAATTTAAAGGTAAATTTTTTTGTGTCATCACAAATTTCCTGAACCATTTCTCGACTTGATTTGTCAGTCTTGTATAGAGCGGGAATTCTGCTTGTTCATATTTAATGAATTCATTTTTCAAAAATACACTTTTAAAATATATATCCTAATATAATTTTATTTTTCTTATAGCTATCAATCACAATAAGAGCACCCCGATGGTCTAGTGTTTAGAATTCCTGGCTACAAAACCAGAGGTCCCGGGCGCTCACAGTTTTTCTGTGAAGCAGTGGGTCTAGAACGGGGTCAACTCAGCCCCATGAGGACAAACGAGGAGCAATTTGAACGGCTTCGGTCTAGAAAACTGAGATTAATGGATGAAGGGATCTTTATTCTGACTACAAGACACCCTTTATCCGGAGAAGTTGGCACTATCTTCGCTAACAGATTGTGATCACTAGGTTGGTATGGCTCGAATGTGGCCTGACGCCTTGAAGGTTTTTATCAGACTAAACTCGTATATGGCATAAGATTTTATAATTTACAAAAATGAACATACAAAGTTAATATTTGGTACATTTACCATTTTTTAGAATGAAAAAGTAAAGAGTAGGTAAACTCAGGTATTATTTTAGTTTGGCTATCTGTTCTTCACAAATTGAGAAGCAAGTTTCCCCCAAACATGGTATACACTATAGTCAAGTGAGTTAATTAATACTTTCGGAACTCTTGTCTCATATATATTTAGCATTTATACGAATACTAATTTTGAATCTGTAAATAACAATCTATTTTGAATTTATGGTTTGAATTTCAGTTAATTAAGAAATGATACATATAAGAACTTCACATAGCTAGAAACCTGACAAATTTTAAAGCATAAAATAAATATATTATTTACTAAATTATCAATTAGTTCGATAAACAACTTGTTTTAATAAATAATTATATTCTTCCCATAGTATCTCCCTACCCATTCGAATATACATATGTATTAATTACGCTAATGTGATAGGGACGAGTAAGGTATAATTTAAAGCCTATTTACTCCCATTTGAATGGGAGAGTTATAAACCCCCCTTTAGTACCCCCAGCTGGGATTAAAACCCCTTTCTTCCAATCAAAGGCCAACTAGATCAAATGAGCTTGACATTTGGAATATGTACCCACCGGTGTAGGTAGAAAATAAAAAGTTATTAAATAAAATTGATTATGAAAATTTTTCATCAACTTGATGTCACTATTTTACAGCTTGGCACACTAAAATAAAATGTATATTACTCGTAGATAAAGTGATTTTTAAATCCATACATCTCCTTGAGTACATATCTCATGTTAATAAAATGGATAGGCCTACTTAATTTAATTTATGACTTTTATCTTTATTATTGCGTTGTTTATATCTACAGAAAACTTTAAGAAACTAAACGAAGAAATCACCACTATCAGTAGTACAAACAAATCATAGTACAATAGGAATACAGATGACTGATCTTATCTTTCATGCTGCTGTACTCCGAGCGGCGTTCGGACAAGAGGATTGCGTTGTTACACCGAGTGAATGGTCAAGCACGAACTAAGGATTCACTGTGAGGGATACAGCGGCCAAGGAGCCTCAATACTGACGGAGGATCCTAGTACAAAGCGTGTAGTGAAATGTTAACTTGGAGACCACAGGATTCCCATCCCGGCTGGCTGGTTAGACACTCGAGGCCTGACTTATCAAATTACGTGCTCCGTCTGCCCGTCATGTTACGGGCCTTCCTCATCTCGACACATCCACACGAGATGTATGCACGTTCTCGATCAGATCTACAGTTCCATTTTCACAGGCTAGTTAAGTTATTATATCTACTCTTTAACGTATTCACATATCAGGTCATGTGAGCCGAAGCTGTCACTTTTGATAGATTGTATCAATACCCATAAAATAACACCAATAAAATACTAAAATATTATGAATTTTAACCTCAAAAAAGGGTTCCGATCCGACACCTTAACTCACTCGGTAGCATCTGTCTATTGAGCTAAGCGTCCTAGGTTCGATTCCCAGCATGGCTGAGAAATTTATCATTGATAAAATGTGGGTTTACTCTTTCACAATGATACATTAACGGCTGGGGACTGGATGTTGTGCCTGTTCTAGTCTTATGTTACATTATAAGGAATATAGAACTATGGCAGACATAGAAAGCCGATAGTGGAAATATGGGTTGAATAAAGAACTGACCCGGACCACAGGCTGGAAACAGTAATGGATGAAAAGTAAAAATGCCCTTCCTATGAAAATAGGACTGTACAGTTAGTTTTGTCCACTTTTGATCACGAGGAAAGAAGTTTCAAAAATATTCTAAAGATTCTCCTTCTTAAAAAATGCGGTAGTTCAAGTTATTGACAATGTTACGTTGTTTTATTACAAAAGGGAATAAGCGCAGGTTTGATAACATATACCTAATGTTTAGGGACTATTTTAATAGAGTACGACTTGCTTCTGTGATTGAATGGTCTATGGCGTCATTCTCGTAATAGAATTGACTGCAGATGACATGGCGATAGGTGTTTGAATCACAGTCGAATATAATTAGGGTGTCTTTTCTTTAAATAAAAATAATCCCGGTCCCTCTACGCAAATATGGGTGTGCGTCTTCAAATTCAACCATTTTCATCCATAACACATTAACGTAATTAGTAAATATACAAGGGGGTATTAGAAACGCTAGCATAAAAACGATAGAATACAACTTTGGTGTTCATTTTTATCCGACAGACTACATTATAATAATCTAAATAATAATAATTTTTTATACAAGTCTTATTTACGTTCTGGCTATATGCATTAGCCTATACTAATGGAGTAGGGATGAGAACGGTAGAGTTTAGAGCAAATTTACCCGGATTTTCATGGGAAGTGTGTGTGAAACTATTTAGGGAAAAACCCAACATTCTCTCAATACAACAAGCCGGGATTCAAACTCTAACCTCCCCGTAACCGACAAACTTGACTAGATTAGCTTGACATTTACTTAGCACATCCACAGATGTAGATAATATGGTAATTTAACATATATATCTTTCATATTACTCAAAAATGTTTGAAATTAAAAATACATGTTGAAATTGTCGCCCACACACTTCCAATATTCTTGAAAAAATTACTTTAAATGAAGCTTATGAAACTATAAAATACCAAGAAAGCTAAAACGTTACTTTATTTTTATATATTCTGAAAATTGAAAAATGACACCTGGACACGAGAATCAAACCCAGGACTTTTGGCTTAGTACGCCAATACTCTAACCACTGAGATATCCAGGAATCATCCCGTGTCCAGGGTCATTCTTCACTCATATTTTAAGGCAGAGCCTATGATGCAATTCCGCACAGTTATAATAATTGTACAAATGGCAGCAATAAGCCAACTACCGAGTCGAAGATGGCTGCGTTATCTGATAGCTCGTGATATTAATATATTCACACACTTGTAGCCGACGATTTCCGCACGTCCATCATAGGCTCTGCCTTAAAATATGAGGGAAGAATGACCCTGAGTACAGGATGAATCCTATATAGCTCAGTGGTTAGAGCATTGGCGTACTGATCCAAAGGTTCTGGGTTCGATTCCCGTGTGCAGGTGTCCTTTTTAAATTTTCAGTATATGATATCTGGATGAATTAATCCTCACTAAAAGCATAAATAATGGCTTTACCTATTTTATTCTTTATTTTTATAGCTTAAAACCAAAAGGATACAGACACACAGACAGAGGGCATAGCGAAAATAATGTTTTCGGTTTCATGAAATGTGAACAATTTATTAAAATCTTGAGTTAAATTTTTTCAACGATCACAATACTTCCCCCTCCGAGGTGTCGAAGAAAATGATGATGTCCAAACATTGAAAATAAAAATATTTGTTTAATTTTGGTGTGCTAATTTTTATTTATCACCCCGAGGTGCCCACTTTTCCAAATCTGGCTGTGCTGCGCGACTACATGCATTATCCTTTAGTTGGGGATGCAGGAAACGCGAGTTAAAGGCAATAATTTTTCAGTTTTTATAGTTTTTTTTTTGTTCAAAACAATTCAAATATTGCTTAGATACAAACATAGAGTTAAATTTTAATGACAACATTTTTCCTACATTTAAAAAGATTCTCATCTAATGACGCTATGATCATGACAGAAATTCAAGAACTGATGGTATCCCCATGTGAGTAAAATTGAACTATTTATGTTTCTATTGAAGTATTATTTTATTTATCTTGACCAAAAAAAGTGTTGCTATAAGTATCGAAAAAATACTGAGATTTTCTCGCATTCCCTACATACCTTAAAATCATCCTATCTGCCGCAGTTTGTGCAAAATTTGGATCAACGATTTAAATGTCCATTGGTATAAGATATAAATAGCCCAGGAAATAGAGCCCATTGATTTTTCAGGTAGCTACTTTCTGTCAACAAATGTTTACTAAAATGGAAGCAGACTGAAAATCTTTGGATATCTAATGTAGCGCATCTTCACCTAAATGCTCATGTGAACAATCCACATTTTCTTTACTGTGCTGAAGAAAATTTTCGGAAACTACTACAGAGATCTTTAAACAGTGATAAAGTCACGGTGTGGTGCACCATATCATCAAGTGAGCTAATTAGCATGGTTTCTTTTTAGGATAACGATGGTTAGGCCGTTACTGTGACTTCAGAACAGTATGTAATGATATTTGAGAGTGGACGGATTTTCTGTAAACGAGTTCACTTATTTTCAACAAGACAACTACATCTCCTACGGTTAGAGTATCGATGGACGCTGTAAGAAGAGTGTTTGGGAGCCACGTCAACTCCAGGAATGGCTTTGCCTGCGAGGTCTCCTGATTTGTCAGTGTGCGATTTATTTTTGTGTGGACATCTAATGAGCTAAATGTTTTCTCACTGTTCTTGGAAATGAAAATAAGACTTAAAGTGAAGTCAATGGCATGTATAGTACTGTACATTGAAATAATGAAAGCTGCTATGGGGAAATTGCGCATGGGAATGCAGGAATGTCTACGCAGAAGAGGTGGCCATCTGTAGGATCTCATCTTGAAGAAGTGACCTTATTTAATATAACACATACATGATATGAGTTTTGCTTTAGTAAAGACAGGTTTTTTTAAAAAAAAAGCTTAACTTGGTTGACTTTTATTATTGGCGTTTTAAAAGATTCTATTTCTGTGAGCCAAACTTTATATAGCAAAAAACAACATATGTTTAAAATGTCAGTTGGCACTGCTTATACTTCCAAATTAAAACCATCAATTTAATATAATTGTGTAGTACTACCGTCCAGAACAGGTAATTTTTTTTTTGTGTGTGTTGGCTTGCCACCTTATGAAGGACGCAGGACGAGCCAAACTGTGCGTCCGTGAACAAGTTTCAAGCTTGCCAACAATTTGTTCATGTCTGGCCAAGCTTGACCAACAGCCAAGAGTTTCCCTCCAAGACAAGCAAATTGAAGCACGCGGAAAACCACCGGGCAAGAGAGTGACGTGCAAAAGTAAAGATAAATTATTATTATTATTATTACTATTAATAAGAGAGACAAGAAGCTCGGTGAGTGAAGGGTAGTGTCTCTGTATTGGAACAGCGGTTATTAAAGTATGTACCGCAATATTTGTGTGGGAGGGACGCAAATATCTGGACGTTATATTTATTACAAATAATAATTTGAAAATAAGATTTATTTAAAGTTTTATTTAACACGTATACATTTTTATGACCACCTCTGTGGTCTAGGGGTCAGAATTCCTAGATACAGATTCAAAGGTCCCAGGTTCAATCCCCGACACTTCCAGATTTTTCTGTGAAACACTTGGCCTGGAACGTGTTCAACTCAGCATCGTGAGGACAATTGAAGAGCTATTAAAGTTGCAGCTCCAGTCTAGAAAACTGAGATTAACGGCCGGAAGGTTTGTTATGCTGATCACATGACACCCTCTAACCAAAAATGTTAGCACACTATTCGCCAACATGCGGCGGCCGCTCGGCCGGTATATCTCGCTTTCGGGTTGACGTCATGGAGGTTTGTTTGAGATATATATATATATATATTTATAAATAAAACATAGATTAATAAATCAAAATATTGAACCTAAATTAAAATGACTTGCAATAAATTAATTATATAGGGCCTATATATACGTGCTTATAACAGCTTTGTTCGAGGAGGAATCGATCACACCAACTAACATTTCTTGTTCAGTAATACAATTTTTTATTTTTTAAGTTGGTAATGCCGAAAACATAATACTGTAGAGTTATGTAGTTAAGAAAGATTGCCACGTACTCATTGCCCCTTTTAAAGACCCAAAACTGGACACTAATAGCCTTCGTGTTGAAACGTATCCAGCCCGCTTTCCCCCAGGAGTGGGATAATCGTTCAGTATGCCGCAAATCCTATCGGTGAAGAAGCTTGTGTCAAGAAAGGTTTGAGTATAAAAAAAACTTTCTAAACATAATACTATGGTGCACATTTTAAACAGGCTGAACAGACGGACAATAGGATTCCAGTATCTTTATTTTAGTAGAAATTACACTATTTGAAGATTTAAAAAAACATAAATCCATGATCTTTAACTTTAAGCCTTGCTGCTCTGCTACTGAGATATCTTGATTTGTCTCGAGCCCAACTTATTTAAATGAACCAGAATATGTCACTGGTAGAACAATTGAGATACAATCTAAATATTCTTCCAATGCCAAGACTGTCGTTTGAAAAGATATTAAACATTTATAAATGCATCAATGTAACATATGAAAACTGTATTCATATTAATTTTTTCTTAACTTTTTTCCCACTTTAATCCTCCTCGAAAATGTGAATGCACGTATTGAAAATTATACCTTCCTCATTACTACCCTATTAGTATAAAATGAAGCCCAGATTGGTAGTAAGAAGTGGATCACATAAACATGCTTACACTGTTTAATAATAAGCTTACTCATCCTAAGAATCAAATAGCCGGAGCTATTATTTGTGCTTTTAGAGAGGAATACTCCATCTAGATATCAGATTCTGAAAATTGAAAAAAGACACCTGGACACGGGAATCGAACCCGGGACCTTTGGGTTATATAGCTCAGTGGTAGAGCATTGGCGTACTAAGCCGAAGGTCCCAGGTTCGATTCCCGTGTCCAGGTGTCATTTTTCAATTTTCAGAATATGATATCTAGATAGATTATTCCTCTCTAAAAGCACAAATAATAGCTTTAGTTATTTTATTCTTAATATGTAATCCTGTAAAATTATAATAATAACTGTACAAAGTGGCAGTAATAAGCCAACTACCGAGTCGAAGATGGCTGCGTTATCTGATAGCTCGTGAATAGAGCCGATGATTTCCACACGTCCATCATAGACTCTGCCTTAAAGTATGAGTGAAGAACACGGGATGACTCTTAGATAGCTAAGTGGTAGAGCATTGGCGTACTAAGCTGAAGGTCCCGGGTTCGATTACCGTGTCCAGGTGTCATTTTTCAATTTTCAGATTACTCATCCTAATTTTAGCATGTGTATTTAAAGGTATTTTTATAACCACGGCTTACTACCTGCTCAGGTTAAACGCATATTTGATAATCACTCTAATGAGGTAGGGATGAGGAAGGGAGCATTTTAGAGGTAATCTACCCGCATTTTCATGGGAGGAGAGTCGAAAACAATTTAGAAAAAAAAACATTCTCGGTAGACCCGACTGGGGCTCAAGCACAGACCTCCCCGTCCTCAGCAGAACAGTATAACACAAGAGTGATACCTTAGACCATTCAGTCACTGAAACGGGCTTTAATTAAAGATTGATTTGCATTTGCGTGAAGGGAGGGCGATAAGTGACATGGAAAAAATCACCCTTAGTAAACAAGGCTGGGATTTGAGTCCCAACCTCCCAGTTGCCATTAAATAAATATAAAGTACTTGATGTTTCCATAGAAGTACATAATTTAAAACGCAACTTTAAAGGTCGATGAGCAGTGAACTGTAAACATATGTTGATCTAGAGTAGACGATGCACTTCGAGGCAGACGAGAGTAAAACAAACATTTACCCCGCCGTTACAAGGATAGTAAGGAAAATCTCGTCATTAGGAACGGACGGAGGGAGACGGTCTCGCGGAGACAAAATGCATCAGGTGGTCCATTTGCTTGGAGATGAGATTAATATTCCGTGAGTGTCCCGACAGTGGGGCCATTACGGCCGGCCCCCACTGGCGCCTGAGACACAGATAAAAACTTCTTCTCTCCCCCCGCCCTACATTCTTCGTGGCCACAATGAACTATGGGGGGTGCGATGGTTCGATTCCAACTTTCCGGACCAATAGCTCTGGTTTATACCGCCACTTCCGTGGAGTAGCGGACAAACAAGGAATAGAAGAAGATAGTTGGAGTGGGGAGAAAAACCCAGAGTGATGCGATGAATGAGTATGGGGGAGTTTAAAAAAAAAACACGCGGCTACTATGAAAGATAAATTGACTAGTTGTTTGATTGTGTGTGTTTTATTTTACAAAAAGTAGACAATTTTTATGAGCACTAAGCTCTAGTGCTATTAATATTTGTCATCAAGTTAAAACACTAGTGAGAAATAATTTTATTTAGTCCTAGGAATTATTTAAAACTCTGATCTTACCATAAAATAAATATAAATTTCAATGTTATTGAATATATATTTACTCTATAACTTTAGGTAAATAATTTGTTATGGATAATTTCATCGTATCTATATTACGGTAAAATAATTGATCTTTTAAAATTAAATATTTAATTTTAAAAGGCATTACATTTTTTCGTGTCTTTTTCTTACCACCCATATGAGCTTGTTGAATACTGACGCTAGTTATATAGGGTACGAAGAGATATATTTTAGGATAAACTTACCAACATTTGTGTGGAGGGAGAGTGGGAAACCGTTTAGGAGAAAAAAACTTGATGCAATCAAATAGAATTTGAATCCCGGCATCTCCATTACTGTAAAACCAGACTAGATGAGACTGACGTCTTGGTCAACGTGAGCCTCCGGTGCGGGGAAAAAAATATTTTAAGATACATTATTAAATTTTACTTAAAATTATGATGTCTATTAGGGTTTTTAAATATTTTGTTTTTATTCAAACATCCCATGTAATAACATATGACTTACAATACACTGACTTAAACCAGCTCTGCTAAGGGAATGTATTGGGAAAGGTGAATTAAATCAAATATATATAAATATATAGCTTGTATAGTGAATAATGAGCAAATGCAAGCCGTAGTGCCATCTGTCGGATTTGAACCCTGGGTTGATCACACCAATTCCCGCCTTTAGCAATGCACATGAATCGCCTTCTTTAACCTTTTATTAGACTTTTCCTTACATATAATAAGGAAATTAGTTCTACACAAATGCAGATAAGGTGTTAAAGCACTGGTGGCCAAACGGATAACCAACTGCATTACTAGTCTCGTATAGTCTAGTTTTCTAGTGTAAATTTGCAGATAGCCCAAAGGAGTTGTAAGAGGCGAAGCACGGATGAAACATATTAACTTTATGTACCGAGATTATAGATAACTTTGAACCATTAGTTCCATTTCTCTCACTCCCCGAAAAAATTGTCAAAACAAACAATGCTGGCTGGGCATGCTAGCCAATCTATTTGAAGACATAGATGCCCCATTTAAATTTTAAAACTAATTATTAGATACATCTCAAGAATAAAAAAAATACGGGCTATCTAGAGAAAAAGTGTTGAAATGTAAGGATCATATCATTGTAATTTCCAGCCTAAGGTTCCCACGTTTTTTTAAAAGAATTTTCCTCTCCTTAGAGATGTTAGTGACATATTATAACTACTCCAAGGATAAATGAAATTCCACTAATAGGAAGGGACTTTTTCGGCGAGGATTGAATTATTATTTACAAGCACCAATCAGGTAAGTAGACCTATTTATCTCTTTGCACACTGCGTATTACTTACTAGCTGTTCAAACTACCCGCACATTTACTATAGTGGCTTACGGATGAGGAAGGTAGAATTAGGAGAAAATGTACCCGCATATACATGGAGATATAGTGGGAAAATCTTTAGGGAAAACTAACAAAAACAATGCAGCCGAGGGATTCTAACCCATATTTTAAGGGGTGTACCATCTATTTAACACCTTTGTATATTTGTTTCAGAATGTTCCGCTAGATGACACTTAGCGTTCTGTTGACGTCACGGGCGTGAAGTGTCAGGGAGACGAAACTTGAGCGAAGGTCATTCGTATCTACTGAACAGTAGAACAGTAGATAGAGGGATGTGAAGCTAGTACTGCGAACTAAACCTAGTGCTTCTTTTGAAGGTAAATCACTATAGTTTCATGAATATCGCTGTAGACAGTTTAACTAACAAATATCTCTTTGTATTTGAGTTTTGTGGTTAGTCAGATATTAAATTATGTTGGAATCCCTAAGATAATGGTGCAAATATCAAACTATTTGATATCCCCCACCTAGAAAACCGAGTGTTTATAACCTGCTGACAGAGCAAAGCAGTGCGTATCAGGACAGTGATGGAGCAATAGGAGTAAGGTTCAAGAAGGTATCTTAGAAGGCATTCATCTGTATTAATGTGGAGAGAGGGGCTTGGGAAACTACCACCCAGTGTACCTGGCAAAGTTTGGAGCCTTATCAGTTCATCACTTTCGTCACCGATAATTCACTTTATTGCGATAGTAACGCGTTAAGCCATACAATGCTTGTGTTATTATTTTGCACCGCGTCTTACTACCCGTTCGGGTTATACGCTTAAGTACTAATTACGAGAATAGATTAGGAATGGGTAAGGTTGAATTTAGAGGAAGTGAACCCGCATTTACGTGGAGGGAGAGTGGAAAACCATTTTTAGGAAAAACCACCCCCAGTTCACCCGACCGAGATTCGAACCTCGATCTCCCCGTCCTCGGCAGTCGAGCTCAACACGACTAGCGCGTTAGCCAACTACGCCACCGAGGCGAGTCAATGCTTGTGAACCTCTACTCCAACCTTATCAGTATATACTATATATATATACATATATATATATACATATATATAACCTTATCAGTATGTATATATATACTGTTAAGGTTGGCTTATGTATGTATTTATATATTTATGTATGTATGTATGTGCTCTATACATATATCTACACACACACACGCACGCAGATAATATTATTTAAAATAAAGTACTACTAGAGAAAAGGGTGAAATCACACCACCTCTCTTAGCCTGAAAAACCGCCACCAAAGTTCCCTCGGAATCGCCTTTAATCACTTGCAATACAATCTGTCACCTGTGTACATGGATAATATCTCCAAGGGAACTCCATGCTTCTATTGGGAAACAACGTTGTCATTTTCTTACTTTCGTGGGGTTAATCTTCCCTTAAGATATAAGACAAGTTTTGCAACGCTGGTTTGTAGATGTTGCCAGTATCTCTTTCTTACCCCAACACACCACCTTCCGACATAACTGAGAGTGAGGATATTTGGCAACAGTTAACTGAGAGAGAGCGAAGATAAAACTTTTCTCCATAAGACCTGCCGTTCCCATAGCGATGATATCAGGTGTTGCTGACAATTCGTTTAAAAATGGGAACATGACTTTTTATAAATTTAAATTATGCAATTTTATTCTAATCTATTTTATTAGCATTATTACCACATAATTTGCCGTGGATATTGGCTTTTAGTTCCTATTATTCTTAAAATATATTGCTCTTAACTCAAGATTAATTTATTCTAGGTCACTAAAAGCCATTAGTGCTACTGACTGCATATGACCAGGACACGTAAGATGTTACAAAATAATATACTGTTGTCCATTATAGTTTGGAACAAAAATTAAAAATTAAAGTAATCACTAAACTAAACTAAATTATTTTTTTATCATAAAAAATATAAAACATTCTCCAGATATATATTGTGAACCAAACAATAATTAAAGCCATTTTTGAAGAATTTTAAATTTTTATAAGTCAATAATATGCTACTTAAACTACCTATAAATTATCTACTCCAAATAAAACAAGTAAACGGTGTTATTTATCATGTAAAACACCTTCAATTTTCCATTTTTAACAAAATTATTAGAGCCATTTTCTAATTAAACGTTTGGAATTTTCAAAAAATGTCCTTGAGTAAAATAGCATAAATTCTAAAGAATTAAAAACAAGATTACACCTTGAGGCTATGACTATGTGTAAAATGTAAATATATTAAGTTCTAATTAAAACAATCAAACCATTTCAACTGCAGTCCCAGATACAGATATACATACATATGAACAGACAAACGGAATGGTAAGACTCACCTTTTTACTTTCTCTCTATCTTACAGGTAGAGAAAGTATGGTGATCGTCAAAAAAATCGAACTCGAGATTTTGATGAATTTTGACGTTTCATGACTTCCTGAATCCGAAAAAGTGGTTTTTGAATTTCCGTCTGTCTGTCTGTCTGTCTGT
>CABFWB010000566.1:141803-182513 GCA_902151455.1 Timema bartmani
TCTTAGGTGGACAAAGATGCGCCTCTTTTCTCATTGATTCTATATCATTGTATATTATTTTATGCGTGTTCTTATGTGGAGTGGTGATGATACAATGTACATTATTCCGTTCAGAAATCTTACGAGTTTATAGAAAGAGAGAGAAAGTCTGTGCGGTGTGCCGTACCATTTATTTTTAGTTCTGAGGTAGACAAAATATCAAGATTCATTCAAATTTGAAAATCAAAACTGTCTTAAATATATAATCTTCCATCTACCGTTAAAAATAGTGGAAACATGCTCTTCTATCTACTGTTAAAAATAGTAAAAATATATTCTTTCATAGAGTGTTAAAAATGTTAGCTAACACAAACTAAATGTACAATTCATGTACCTCTTTTATATTCTTTGTAGTGCAGCGACATAAATAAGGAAGATAAATGTTAAAATGTCATTTTAAAATACAGGCAAGTAATAAAACTCCAATCAAAAAGCAGTTCTACTTTTGGCGCACTTTGTTTCGGGACAATTAAAATAAACGAAACGAGGACAGGCAAAGCCAACTTGTGTTGCAGTTTGAGAGTAGACAGTAAAATACACACTGTAAAAAAAGATTCCCAGAAAATTAGCAGAGGGGACGAGGAGTAAAGAGGGAGAGTTAGCGATGTGGTAACTAAAGGTTTTTATGGTCATTTTTTACAGCGAATCAAAGAGCCACAGCTTGGGCACACCGCCAAAACGATCGTTACATGTGACCGCGCGCTTTGAATCACCACGCAGAGTTAATATTGTTTAAAAAATAATTTCATTTAGCGAAACAAAGTGCTTTATTTATTTGTATATTGCCAGAATACTTTCATCTATTGTATACACAATGTATATTACTGAATATACTGTTAAAGTCCGTCCTTGTTACTAACTTTGTAGAGTGACTACATCCAATGTAATCGCCGAGGGAGCTGCAGGTCTTATGGAGAAAAGCTTTATCTGCTCTCTGTCTCGGTTCTATTTTTGCAAAATTTCAACGCTTTCAATTATGTCGGAAGACTGTGTGCCGGGGTAAGAAGGAGCTACAAGGAACCTCGATGAACCATCATTGCAAAAATTGTCCTAGGCCTCATTTTAAGCATGCGTTTCGTATCGTCTGGTTGTCGACGATAATTTAGAGTTTGTTCTTTAATGCGATTAATGCAATGGCCCCATTTAAACAACATCGTCCGATAATGTCGTTGCGGTCTTAGGGTGTCCGTCGTACCCTAAAGAACGCAACGATAATTTATCATTGGATGGTTCTTATGGTCATTATGAAATATGGGTGCATTTATACAACTGGACGACGGTGGCAAGCTTGCCAACCTATCCTTCTCTGTGGCATCCTGTCCTCCCTCGCCGTCACCACAGACTGTTTAGTCACTGTAATTACCATGTGTATTGAGGCTAGGTTTGTTTATTAGGTGAAAGTGTCATATTTTAATATTGTTAATTGTGTGATAGATTTTAATATTGACAAAATAACAACACAACTGGTGTCCAACGTGGTACAACAAGCACATGGCTGAGGTGGCAATATTGCTTCAGACCCACCTCTGTGGCGTAGTTGGCTAACGGGCGAGTTTCGTGTTGAGCTTGACTGCTGAGGATGGGGAGATCAAGGTTCGAATCTTGGTCGGGTGAACTAGAGGTGGTTTTTTCTAAATGGTTTTACACTCTCCCTCCAAGCAAATGCGGGTTCACTTCCTCTAAATTCAACCTTCCCTTAGCGTAATTAGTACTTAATTGTATAACCCTAACAAGTAGTAAGACGTGGTGCTAAAAAATAAAAAATAAATTGAATTCAACCTATTTGTGGAGAAATAGTTTTGTGAACTCATTTTCAAAAACCAAGCAAATTATCCTTGCGAATTTAGTGTCGAACAAAATTAATGGCGCAATCGTTTAATCTCAAACAAAATATTATGCGAAAATAATGCTTTGGTTAGTAAGAGGATCCGAATATATGGATATAGAGGTTCTGAATAATATTTATTCTCTCTTTACAAAATATTGGCTTACTTAATAAAGTATAAGACAAAAATAGTATCACTATTTTACGAATGTGCATATTCATTATTTTTAGGAAGATTTACCCTTCGTCTACTTTGAAAGGTAGAAAGATTACCTTACATTATTCCTCTATGACGTAGCTTATAAGATAGTTTCATAGCGTAATCTGTCAAGGTAAGACTGCTACCATTCAGGGTAAACGGAGCGTACAACACATTTTAAATTGGACACAATTTGATTGCGTAGAGACCCATTTTAAAGAAAAAAGAGAAGCAACACTCTCAAATTAATAATAGTATTTTTTTTAAATAGTTTAAAAAAATCACGTCATACCCGCACCAGACAGTTGAAGAACCAGAGTGGCGGCAACAGTTGTCGGAGCGTGTGCCGTCTCCTTGTCACTGCCGTGTAACAATACGAGAAGTAAAAAAAAAAGTTAGGGTTGGAGGGGAGGTGGATGGATGGTTCAACAATGCGAGGGTGTTTCTCTATCGCGTCTGGTGGTGAAGGCTCGCATTGTTTCCAAACCTTCCCCAAACATTGATTTTGTTGTCAAGATCCTTGACATCGGGAGGGCAAGCAAAAGCATCAAGCAGTCCCTAAACCAGCCGGCGGTGTAGGCCACTTCGCATTCGGTGACTACCCCTGAACCTGTCAGGTCATGCATCTGACTCGGGACCAGGAGATCGGAATTTAATTACTACCGGGTGCACTTTAAGAAAAAAAGTTAGTTGTTTTTCTATCTTTTTTTAATGGCTACTTCATATTGTTACTATTTTAATATTCTAGGGCTCCAAACTCTCTTTTTGCGTAAACTTTATTGTTAAGCCCTATTTGATTTTAATATTTTCACTATTAATATTTCTTGTAGAATTGTCCTTGATCATGTAGGTATTCATGTCCCTTCTCGGGGTTTCGTAATCCAAAATCAATTGCTTTCAATAACAATTACAAGGTCAGCCTTATTGACGTGGTATCGATAGCGAAAATTCTCGGTTTGTCGAATTCAACTTTTATCACAAAAAAAAAGCAAAACTAATTAAAGTTATTTAATAAACTCCCTTATCATTAATTTACCCAGTACATGCTCTGCAATTAATATTTAAAAATTACAATAATCTACTTTTTGAGTTTATTAATTGCCGTTAAATTTGGTTGGTTTTTATTTTATACATGATGTCAATGCTTTTTAAATACTGTGTACTTAAATATTGTGTACTTTTCAGTGTTGGCCTGTTATAGGTCTCGCAAATGTTGGCCAGAACTATATTAAAGGGAATTAATTGAAATTGAAAAATTGAAATTATTGATATTGATACACATCCCTAACATTACACTTCAGCTTAGTTCAAGTGGATTGGGCTACGTTTTCACCCAAGTGAGCCAATAAAATGAGTTATATTGCGGAGATTTATGTTTCAACTCCATAAAAATTAATATTTTATTAAATAAAAAACTTATATATAATACACACACTATTTGACATTGATTAGACTTAATCTTGAAGTTGAAAACATGAAAGGAGTTTTTTTTAGCACCACGTCTTACTATCCATTCGAATTATACGCTTATTAACTAATTATGCTAATAGGCTAGGAATGAGTAAGGTTGAATTTAGAGATTTAAAGAAAGTGTACCCGAATTTGGGTGGATAGATAGTGGAAAACAATTTAGGAAAAACTACCCTCAGTACATTTCACCGGGATTGAGCCCATATCTCCCCACCATTTGCACTGTATATACAGAATGTTCGGAAACTCATAGCTCAAACTGCACATAAAGCTTGTTTGACTAAAAGTAATATAAAGTCCCTTACACTTACATCTGGAAAACTATTCTAATACCATTAAATTGTTTTCAAAGTTTCGGCGTACAGCGCCGGGAGAACATAGCTATTCAAGCAAGAGTGTACAACAAGTTGCATAGGAGCTAGGTGCGTGCCACTGCACATGTAATAATGGCAAGCCCTTTCAGTGAAGGAAGACTGTGAAAAATGACCCTCAGAACGTATTCGCACTTCTAGATGCACTGGTGAGTTGTTTACTATTAATTGTGGTATGTTCTGCTGCCGTGCTCCAAGAGGTTGAGGTGTGTATTGCCACGCGCCCAACTCCTATGCAACCTGTTGTACACGCATGCTAAAATAGATATGCACTCCCGGCGCTGTACACCAAAACTTGGAACACAATTTAATGGTTTTAGCCTTGTTTTCCGGCTGTGAGTGGATAGAGATTTTGTATTACTTTTGGTCAAACAAACTTTATGTGCAGTTTGGGCTATGAGTTTCCGAAAATCCTCTATACATGTGTGTAAGTGTGTGTATGTATTATGTATATAATTGTGTATGTATATGTATGTATGTATGTATGTATGTATGTATGTATGTGTATGTGATGAATGTATTTATATATTTATGTATGTGATGTATGTATGTATGTATGTATGTATGTATGTATGTATGTATGTATGTGTTCATATATTTGTGTGTGTATGTGTGTGTATGTATGTGTGTGTGTGTATGTATATATGTATGTATGTATGTATGTATTCATGTATGTATGTATGCATGTATGTATGTATGTATATATGTATGTATGTATGTTTGTGTCTATTAATATATTTATTTATGTTTGTTCTATAGGTCACATATTGAAATAAATATAACCCAATATTATTGTATTAGCTTTGCCTATTATCAAAATATAGACCCTACATTGACTATGGTAAGTAGACAATTGACACAATTTAAATTCATCCCAATTGTATAATCCAAAGTAGGATATTTCTTCAAAAATGTTTTAGGCACACAAAAAAAGCAACAAAATAGGTGAGGACTTTTGGCTTTGCCAATTATGACAATAATAATAATAATAATAATAATTATTATTATTATTATTATTACGTTTATCGGCATGGTCTTAAACCGCTTAATTTAAGACTAGTAGCTAAGGAAGATAATTTTGAGGGGGTGCACCAGTATTAGTGTATGTAGAGGTAGGAAAAACCTCAGTGAAAACCGTAGATGGAAAAACAACCCCAAGTGCATCTAGCCGAGAATCAAACCTTGACCTCTCCACTATCGGAATCAAGTATATTACAATAATGATGCCTTGAACCAGGTTACCACCAGTTTTACCATTTACTACTACTTATAGATAATTTATGATTTTAATCTTTGATTTTATTATATTAAATCGTTGATAACATTGTGTTAAATTTATCATTAAAGAAAAAATTAAAAATAAAGACCATTCCTAACCGGAATTAGATTAACTATATAACCCCCCTCTCACATAATATATCTTAGACTACCTCCTTAGGGGATCAGTATCCCGAACATAGATCTCTTGGCAGAAGGACTCTGGTTTAATCCCATATAATGTAAGTAGACTGTAATTATTCGTCTATTGGTTTGTTTTCATTATAAAGTCTTAGCAAACTTCAAACACTTATAACTAAGACTGGATGTTTAGTAATTAAAGTAGGCCTAATGTTCTAAGTTGAGTTATTACTTAAATCGTGTGTTGGATCTCTTATTTTAAATTTTTAAATTAGCACATCTCTTCCCTAACCCCTTTCAGAATAAAGAGACGGTTACCAATTAACTACTGACATGTTCTTTTACATTATTTTTGTTGAATTTCCATCTGATAGCCGTCAAATGAATATGTTATTTCGTTTTAAAATAGTGTGACAAACTATTAATTAAGAATGGTAATGTAACAAAATTTGTAAGACAGTTTCTACTGCGCAGGAAGGATATATTTTTAAATATTGTTTAAAGCTCGTAGCCTTCCAGCACAAACTTTATTTATCATAGAACCAGATACTGGGTCTCTCTACATAGTCCCTGCACTAACAAGTGTTTTGGAATTACATTTTCCAAATCTTTTGTGTTTGTGTTTTATGCTTCTCATGTTGTAAAAAGAAAGTAGAGCCAGATTTAAGTATAGAATAATCAAGATAGCTGAAAGACTTTCTCATCGGTAGTAATGTGGTCCGAAACGCCACTCTCGCAACATACGAGATTGAAGGTGACGGCTGACAGGGAAGTTGGGAGTCTCAGCTGGGTGAGCCTTGGGTAGTTTCCCCTAAGTGATATGCACTATCCACCCAAGTAAATACGAGTAGGGGCTACTATTCCTTTAAATTACATATTTTTCGTCACTACTCCAACAGTGCAATTAAATGTGGATAGCCCAAATGGGTAGTAAGATAGATGGTTTGTGGATAAAAGCTGAGGGTAGCACAACTTTGAAGATTGAAACGCTACATAAACACACACTAAAAACAGTAGGCCCATATAAAAAAGTTCAATGTGTTACCAACATACCAGTTCAAAATATAATTCTTTTCCATGCATCTTATTACCCATTCGGAATATACGCATTCAAACAAACTACATGTATTGCAATTTGACAGGTAGAATTTAGAGGAATTGTATCCAAATCTGTGTGGAGACAGTTGGACTAAATTTAAGAACAATTTCCTTCATCAATACACCCCCGGCCGGGATTCTAGCCCTTACCTCACAGTCACCAGCCAACAACTTGACGCTTTGCCCACGTGACCACCAATGCGGTTTATATGTGAGTAAACATTCGGATCATTAGGAAGGGCTCTAATTGAACTCACCTGTAGGTGGCAGATAAACACTTGCCACTGAAAATACCGTGTATTTTATTGGAATACTATATTGCACGCCTTCAGGATCGCAAAGAGAGACATTCCACTCAATCGTAATCAAGTGTCCTCCCCCTAGCTGGTTGTATTTCCAGGGGGAACTAAATCATCTGTCTGAACGTTACGATCCTCTACTATGAACCACATCACACGCGCTTTGAGACCAGGGCAACATTCGCGCTCGGCGGAGCGGAAACTACGCCGGTTGGTTCGCGAGTAGTGGAGGGGGATTGAGGGAGAAGCACGCCCTTATGCTTGCTATAGCCCTCCACCCCACACCACCAACTTCAAAAATTACGATAGAGCACAAGTGTTTTCCGGTCATTAAAATTGTAGTCGGAATATCTGTGGAGTTTGACTGTTCTGGGAATCAAGCCGAACTTGTGGAGATTTATAAATACCTCCGGCTAGAAGAGTTACTCCAGCTTTGTAATGCCGATAAATTATAAACGCATGAACTACATACAGCTTCCTGTAAGGCCTGTTGTACACTAGGAAAACAGCTTAATAAGCGAGCCATTTATATTGAACGAACACCCCCTTAAAAAAATATCAATGTCCGCCAAAAGATTTGAGCCAAAGAATGGTTTTAGACCCACTCATGCATTCCTATAAAGATGATTTGTTTGTCCAAAAGGAGTTTTTGAGGATTATTTACACGTTTCAATATTTTTAAGACTGTCACATTTAACAACAAAGCTGCCAGAATTTGTGAACACACAGTCTAAACGTCGGTCTCATCTAGTCTGGTTTGACGGTTACAGGGAGGTAAGTGTTCAAATCACAAATAGTTGTATTGAGGATGGATTTTATAAATTATTTCCTTCTTATCCTCAAAGCAAGTGCAGTTATAATTTCTCAAAACCCTACATTCCACATCCCTGGCCCACTAGTGTATTTAAATGCGCATCGCGAGCCCAGGTCCCAGTCATCTACAAACAAGTCAAGACGAGACTAGCGCCTTTGTTTACGCGCCACAAATGCAGGTAAACTACTGACACCTTAAATTGATTCTGTAATAGCTATATAATATGCAAACCTATATTGGATACTTTTAATAAGTGAACTATTAAAATATTTAGTCACATTGATTGTAGATATAAATTTCAATATAATTTATTAAAACATTAAAAAAAGCTATTTAAATAGCCAATTTATGGGTGATTTAAGCTATGGATTAATTTAGTATAATCCAACACCTTAGCTCATTTGGTAGATTGTCTGTCTACTAAAGCTAAGGGCTCCTGGTTCTATTCCCGGCATGGCTGAAAAATGTATTATTGGTGAAATGAGGGTTTCTCCTTTCATGACGTTAAATTAACGGCTTAGGACTCGATGCTGTGTCTATTCTAGATTAAAGTTAGTTTATAAGTTGTTTGCTGGCATAATCAATCGGTTAATAATGTGCAAGTTAAATACCTCAAATAAATAAAAATGAAATAATAAAAGTTGTAATAGTGCAAGTAGAAGTATAAGGTAGAATTAAAAAGATGTGTAAGCGCATTTTAGTTTGGGAAGAGTGGGAAATCCGCTATGAAAGAAAATCTCAGTACATAAAGCTAAGATTTAAAACCCAACATCCCCATCAATTTATATAATATTTAAAAAACCCAAAAAGAATGGCAACTTTTTTCCGTGTGCGGGCTATAAGCTGTTGCTAAGAATTTATTTATATTTCTGGTTGGTGTAAATACTCGTGAGCTCACTGTCTACTACATTCTTAACTAACTTCAAAATGAAAGATAAATCCGTTCACAGTATTGTTTCCAATCGTGGGTTAATACCCTGACCGGTTAAGTGACTTAAAACCATGACGGACCCATTGTATTAGGTGAACCTCTACTCCAAAGCTCAGTATGAAATTAATAGAGCTATAAATCCACTCGATGCTGTATAGAAATAGTTATAGTCAAACCGGTTACCAGGGACAGCACTCCCGTTCTCGTGGGGAACGCACGTAGTTTGATGTAACACTAATGGTGTCTATAATCGGATTACAAGCATCCTGGTTGTTAGGCATCCCCTTTCACAGTGATATCTTGTGGGAATGTCTAGCTTGTTCCTGAGTCAACTAGTGGGCCCTATCATCAACAACGTGCTTCTTATGATTCAATTCTAATCCTGTTTACTATGCGTATCAGTATTTTTTTAAATAAATACTAATAATTTGTAGCTTTTCAAATTGAAACTTGAGAAAGTAATTGGGGAAGAGAAATAAATTTAGGTGCAACTACGATAAAAAAAGGTACTTTGCAATAATTTCAAATTTTCATACAAAATTCCTTTTAGAAAATACAAACTATATTTTTGTGGTCAACATTGATTACATTCTACTATTTTATTTTTAATTTCATATCTATCAAAATTGACAGTTGAAAATCACATGACTTGACGTATGAATATATTAAAGAAGATATAGTAGCTTTTCTATCTGTCAGTTTTCCTATGAAAATTGGACTGTAATTACGATTCAAAGCTTTTTTTTACCACGTTTCACAACTAATTTGAACTATAGGCCTACATATTTAAATGGGCTATAGACGAGGAAGGTAGAATTTAGAGGAGATGCACCTGAATTAAGAGTAAGAAACCACCAGGTAAAACAACTATTAGTACACCCAGCTGGGACTCAAACCTCCACCTCTCCGTAACCGAAAAACCAGAATAAATGAGCCTGACATGTATACCGCGTGCCTACCTATGCGTGCCTACTTATGACGTTGAAAAAAAAAGGATAATTTTTGTTCAAGGATGAAAAACCCACTGTTTTTTAATTTACAAGTATTTACAACTTTGTATTGAGTAAAACAAAGCTTCTATAAATGGTATAATATAAATTGTATGTATAGTTCAACTTTATAGTGGGATAAAGGTTTAGTTTGAATGTGCTTAGCTCGATAAGCCAGACTTAAATTCCCCACAGGAGCAGCTAGATCTTTCCCCCAATAATGTGGTCTCCTTTAATCAGGTTAATAATGGAACAAAAACCAACAAAACACATACAAAATACATAGTTTATGGCTTAAGAGGAAAAATATAATAAGCATATCTAAGAGATAACATCATTTAAACTGACTCCATAAAGCTATTTTGACTAAGCAATATTTCAAATATTTATTTTCCCAGGTATATATATATATATATATAACTCTTGAATATGGTTAAGCGAACATGACGGCTATAGACGAATAGGACCTATTGTTTAAAAAGTGGGTAAGCACCCACCGAGGTAGAAAGCCTATGGCATGCGCTTGTGGCCTGGTATTGTCGGCTGCATTCTTAAAATGCCTCGCCCGCCTTTGTCAGGTAGCATGGGCCACATACCACACAGGCGCAGGGACGCTGACAAAAAAACACAACCTCACAGACCAGAAAATGAAAGTCTATATTTAGCTGGGATACAATAATCAACAATAAAATACGGAGCTGGCGTTGCGTGAGTGAAATACGGTTTAAAGAAGCGGATAAGAATGAACACGTTCACGATAAAATTGTTACCAAATATTTCCTTTATTTTTTAATGTGTATAGCAAAAATCTTAACCTATCAGTTATATTATTTAATACTTTAGCAATATTTTATTTTAGTATTAATATAATAATTAGTGAGTTGCTTACAATTATTTTGTGTTATTAAAATTAAATGAATACATTTATATGCCTAGATAAAATAAATAATGTTTTTAAAAATATTTATTCACCACTGCGTCTTAGTAGCCATTCAGGTTATACGCTTATGTATTAATTATGCTAATGGTTTTATGGATTAGGAAGATTATATTTAGATAAATGTACTCACATTTGGAAAGCCGTTATGTGGAGAAAAACACGTCAACACACCCGATCAAGATTCAAACCTCGATCTTCACGTCATAGGCGGTCTAGTCTACTTCGAGAGTAGCGCCTTAGATCATGCGGCCACTGACGCGGGTAGTAAATAAGGTTTATAAATTAAAATTAAATAAGTTTTTAAAAAAATCCATGTTATTGATCTCTTGGTATATTGCATTATAGCTTAGGATGTTTAGTAATATTTAAGAAATCGTTATGGAAGCGTGATTGATTAAGCGTTTTAAACATATATTTTCATTACATTTGTGTTGTACCTTACGTATCACATTAATGTATTTTCGATTGATACCATGACTTCTCTTCGATTACATTAACATCATTTTATGATAAATAAAGGAAACTCTCCGATTCACTCAATAAAACCTATTTAGTGACCTTTTAGGACAAATTATATAAAGGTGTTCATATCTTTCAAATCATCTCTATTGAAATTTAATATTCAAGTTACTTTGTGTTGACCTTGTGACACTGTACTATTAGTTACTATAACATTAGTTATTATATATTAATTATCTATGCAGTTTTTAAAGATCTTAATTTGAATAAAATATCAAATTTAGAACGTTTGACACCTTTGCAGCTAAAATTGTGTGTTGAAAGGTACAATATTAAAATGTACACCACGACAAAGAAAAATAAATAAATTAAAAACCATATTTTATCGAAATAGTTGTCTAAATAGGCATTTTTAGTATAATATTAATTTTTTTAATATATAAAAAAATATTGTGTATTTTAATTTCAATCTTATGTTTACTTGGTTTGTTGCTTATAAGATAAGTAGATGAATCATTATTAAGGAGTTTACTACTAAATTTGATCTATTGAATACAAAAATGTTGGTGTATTTCATTATTTAAGTATGAACATATCTGTATGGTTGGCAACAAGCCGAACATTAGCTGAAAATGTGTTCATTGAAGCGTATTTATTCTCAAAATTTGAATTAGTTGATCCTGTATATAAATAAAATTGAGGTAATCGGTGCTTAAAAATTATAATAAACATTGTGTTTATGTTTCGAAATATAATTTTTTAACACTGATACAAGCTTTCCTCGTTCGCATGGTCGTATTAGCTATGAATATATATATATATATATATATATATATAATCATAAATAAAAATCATCTCTATGATTTAACCAAAGTTATAATAACTAAAATTTTTTTTAGCACCACGTCTTACTACCCGTTTGTGTTATACGCTTTTAATAAATTAAATTGCGAAAACTATAAAATTCAAAATAACATTCATAATAAAATCGATAATGAATGTGAAGCTAGTGGCGAAATGTGGTATCATTAACCAGAGTGAGTAAGCCAGTCAGGTGAACAATACGCTATTGGTTGTGCCAGGCGGAAGCCGGATATGACGGGCCAAGTTCCATAACCAAGCCACCGGTCACGATGCCATTCATATTTCATCGCAGACAAGTAAAGAATAACTGCACACTCTTTTGAGTTATTGCTCTGCTGGATTTCATTGGACAAACCGGATGTGACGTTCTTCAATCATCCGGATTGAAACTTGGCGTGACCCTACTCAACGTCAAAGAGACTTTGGAGAAAATGTATAAATAATACAATTGCCATGCCACGTCATCGTGAAATTGTGATGCATAATACGATAATCAAACTTGACATAATTTAATGAGAGAGAAAATATACTTGCAGGAACATTTTTTTTGTGTCCCAGACCTGCTGCATTTTTCATTCGAATGAAAATAAAAGTTTCAAAACTTGTATGAATCCTTAAAGGTGTACAGCATAAAGTCGAACCCTGAGTCGTTGGCGGCTGTGGTATCAATAATAGCTCACAGTAGCCGTTAAGTGGAGATCCATATGTCCATCACAGAAACTGAGTTGAAACTCTGAGTGAAGAATGACCCTTAATACAGGCCTAGATACCTCAGTGGTAGAGCATTGGAGCGCTAAATCTAGGGTTCTGGGTTCAATTCCCGTGTCTTGGTGTAATTTTTGAAAATATACTGATATTATTTAACTAGACTAACTACTTATATGAAGCTGGCTCGTTGACGTATCATATATCAATTTATTAATATTAGCTATAAACTGTATCTTTTAGATTTAAAAAAATATAAAACTGAAATTTAGGTGAAATAATCTATTCCTATAATAATTTTAGTCCCAAATTAAAATTTACTCTGTTTGAATACTTTTTTTAACTTGACATATTTTGGTACATCACCTTTCAGATTAAAAAAAAATGAAAATCGTTTAGATTGCTGAACTCCGGAAATCTTTGTCGAAAGGAATCACTTTACACTATTCAATTTTAATTTCAATTTCAACTTAATTTACTATAGTGCTGTCCAACAGTCAGAAGACCTATAACAGGTCAGCAATTAAAAATACACAAGCACCTGACAGGTAATCATAAATACATAAGAAAAAAAAAATAATCATACAGTAGCTAATTAATGATACAAACAAATAAATAGTTACTTAAAGATAATAATAATAATAATAATAATAATAAACTAACTTAATAAAGAGTCAACCTAGCATTAAAACTCAATAAGCATTTATGTCATTTCAAAAACAAAAAATTATAACAGTAAGTGGAATAATTAAAATCTAAATATTAGAGGTAAACATGTATTGGGTAAATTAATGTTAGGAGTTCTTTAAATAACTCTATTGAGTTTATTCTCTTATTTTGTGATATAAGTCATATTCGACAAACCTAGAATTTCAGCGATGGATACAATGGCAAATAGGACTCATATTGTCAGAGTTATTGAGAGCAATTAATTGATTTTGGATTACGAAAGACCCGAGAAGGGACATGAATACCTATATGATCAAGGTCAAATTTACAAGAAATGTTGTTATTGAAAATATTAAGAGTATCACAATAAAGTCTACATGAGAAGAGGGTTTGTAGCCCTAATAGGTTTCTAATTATGTCATTATCATAATAAATCCTGTTTGTACATTCATGCATACACACCTAATCACACCGTTACCTTACGGGTTTAGGCAAGAAACTGTGCATATAGCTCAAAAAACAACTGCACACTTAATCCATCCTCACAAACTTTCTCCACACTTCCCTATCCTTGAGTACTCCCTTCACTTCAACAACATCCATACACTGAGTCATACATGCTCTTTTATTCTTAAAACTCTTATTTTTTCTATTTTTCCCACAGTCATCTACAACATTTAGCCACATTTTACATGGCCAACCCCTTCCTTTGATCCACACTCTATACCTTCTTTTATTTGCTTCGTTAGTTAATAATTCATCATAGAAAGCAGTAGCAAATTTACGTTGAACTTTCCAATCTAATGAGATTCAGTTAAAGTTATGAAATTCCAAGTAACATTAACATATTCAAGCTTAGATATAACCAAGGCATAGTGCAGGCATAAAATAGTCAGATTTTTTAAATTGAGAGGTAATATATTTAAAAAGTCCAACTAATTTCAATGATTAAGACATTAAAATTATGATCAACATGATAGTGAAAGTAGAGTTTGTTGTCCAGGAGAACGCCAACATCATTAATATAAAAGGAATGAACTATGATATCAGTGACCAATTAATAATTGGAAAATATAGGAATAGTTTTCTTTGTAAAGGATTTGGATTTGGTCTTTGATTTATTAACTAACATTCTATTTTCAAGAGACCACTATACAATATAATTTATTTCATTTTGTAAATCTTTACAATATGCAATTGATTTGATAATTTTAAATAGCTCTACATCATCCACAAAGAGTAAAACAACTAGATGAGTTTAAATAGTTACCAGTATCATCAATAAACATATTAAAGAGAATGAAGATAATAATGATTATATAAGTGAACGTTTCAGAAGATTATCTTTATTTTAAGGTTCAATTTGATTAAAAATCCCTTTGATATAACTTTTTATAAAATGTATATTGAAATATATCACGCCAAAGGCTACTTTAGATATTTATTAAATTTAGCTCATTTACAGACACTGAGGTACTAAGTAGCAAGCAAGACTTTAAACGCAAACTGTTCAAGTTCATAACTATCATTTTCTTCTAGTTTAGTATTCTAGACTAATTTTTTAACATATATCAGTAATCTATAATGTTAACTAATATGAATACATAATAAGATTACAATATCTAACGTAACAGACACAAACACTGTTTTTTCAAAAAAAAAAAATACCATATAAAAAATACACTTATTTAAAGATTTTTTAGTATGTAGTAGTAATGAAAATGCCAAACTCACTAAAATATAATTAGATCATGTATATTTGTTTTTAAATTTGTAAAATGCATAGTGTTAAAATCTAATTATATTTTTATGTGTGTCTTCATCATCTATATTAACATAAAATCATAACAATCACAGGTACTTTACTTAAGTATACAAAGCACAAAATGATAAATATAAGAAAGGCTGTTCAATATGTTTGGAAAAATTTATTCTACCTTATATTTGACAAGTGTCTCCTGCTCCACAACCCTTATTCTCACTTCCACCCTTCCTTCCTCACCACCATCAAGAAATCCATCAAATCTAAACTAAAATGTTGACTGAAAAATCTCTCCACGGTGTAGAAACCTAAATGGATTACCGAGCACTTGCTTGCGTCGTGTGAATTATTTACCTATGTAGCTAGGCAAGCAGGCATCTTTAAGGCTTTCCAACTGATGAAATAGTAAGTAGTCACACGCTTCCTCTTCATATTAATGCTGTGCCACTCAAACAAGTTCAACCTTAGATTGACACACGTGACCAGGAGCTAAGAGCCTTCCTTGCAATTACCGCTACATGTCTTTAACGGGGGAACATAACATAGTAAATAGGATTGAAATGTTTAAATAATAATACCTACACGTTTTATTTTATTTCAGTGGAGCCTGAGATAGATGTTAGCATTATTTCTGTTTCTTTTAAAACCCTGATGGTTCTCCACTCTTTTTTAAAATATATTTGTAATATCCTTTGTTTTATCTCTAACAATATTTTTATTTTAGTCTCTTAATAGTATTAGCAAGCATGAACTACTTAAAGAACTAACACATACAACGTTGATCAACTTACTTTGAGATACTCTTGTTCCAACCCTGTTTAGGTATAAATATAGGAAAATGACTGGGATATTAAAGGATCTTTATAAAATGCAGCCCCAGTAGATATAAGCCCCCACTTAGGTCAAGCATCTGTAAAAACTATAATTCTATTAATACTACTACCTTAGTCCCTCGCCCGACATGGGATTTATTTCTTAAATAGTTTGCTCTTTTGTGATTATTTCGTCTTTAAATGGGATTATTAGATTAATGGTAACTATGTTTTAAATGTTTAAGTTTTGTTTTTTACTAACGTAGCTCTCTGTTCCAAGCCAAGTAGTATCTAGGAGCTTTGGAAAAGATCTTGATGGTCTTGTGAATAATTTCCAATGAATTCATAGAACTGTCATAAAGTTAATGAACCTCGGATACATAAAATGCATTGAGTTTGGTTAGTTTTGTTGTTAGTAATTTCTGTTTATTTACGAACTCTCTCGTTCTATAAACGTTTATTATTGTATTATGTTATGTTATATTTAAGATGCTTATAGAACCTTTCGCCCTTTATAGATATAAATTTATAGAGAGGTTAATTAGTATTGTTATAAAGATTTGTTGCATTTAAGATGTTTAAAGAATCCTTTGCCATTCATATAATGAATTAAAAGTTAGTATATCTTATGTCTATGACCATCTGGGTTGGAAGAAGACCCCCCCCAGAAGGTGTTTCGAGGACTCCAAAAATAAAATGCATTTAAGATTGCCGTATTAATTGTTTGTGAAAATTAAAATTGAATTCTAATTTAGTAATTTATTTAGTGCGGTGATATCAGTGTAGAATTTTGATGAAGAATATGTCTTACCAATTATTAAAAGTATTACAATAAAGAACCCGTTGGGTAGTCAACAACAAACCAACAATTTAGGTAAGCGGCTGCTGGTTTATTATAATTCCACCATCAGTGAAGAATATATCAGAATATATCGAAGGTTTATTTTTTCAACCTGGCAGTTTTTGTGGAGGGAGTATCACCCCACAAACCAGCAAGACGAATATACTTTACACCGTGTACAGTTATTCTTTATTGAAAGGAGATTAATTAAAAAAGGCTAGATATCCCATAGTTAACCATCTTTGAGACTATATATGCTCATGTTTAAAATAGCACCTAACGTGGTTTTGCAAGACTTTTAAACTACCATATTTTTCAAACTTTTAACTAAGTATTAAACTTCAACCAGAAACTAAACTAAACTATATTCAATTCACATATTTATATATTTGTTATTACCTAAACTTGAAGACACGTGTGGGTAGTCTAAATTTGCATAACTCTAGCGTGCATAGCTAAAACTAATTAATATATTTTTTTAGATTTATTAAACATGATTATTTCAAATTAATTTCAAACCAATATAACTGGCATGCCAATTTGTTATAATGATTGGATTAGATGTTAATAAGCTTAATTTAATTATTTAAACAGTTAAATTTTGTTATCCAAGCCCTAAATACCAAGGATCAAAACTATAGGATCTAGCCAATATCGGTGGGATAGTTTAACATTAAAATTATTATTATTATTTTTTTTCCTATATTTAAGTCATTATATGATTTAGTTATTTACTTTATTAACTAAGGTTTAATTAATAAGACAATAATGCAGAGCGACGCTATGCAATTTGAATTTGGTCAAGCATAAAATTGCTACCATCGATTTTATTTCAGATTAATACGCTTCGCATAAATTAACTGATAGTTAATATTGGCAATCATATTTTGTGAGAATAGATAAGTAAACATTGTAAAATTATTTCAAATTATTATAAAGATGATAAAAATCAAATAATTTACTTAGAAATAAGATGTTTCACTTTTCCATTAACGACAAAGAGTTTCTCGTAGCATTTGTAAGTCACTTCAGGTGATTCTTTTTGATATTTAGAGTTATTACCGTTTCATATGTACAGTTTCAATTACAAAAAGTGGCTTTATTGTACAGTCTATCTAATTATTAGATTACTTTTTTTAAATAACACTGTACAGATTATTATAATCTACTCAATTAAATCAAAAAGTTGCTATAAACGTTATACCACCACCACCACCACAAATCTTTCTATCACCGGAAATACATTTGATTGAGACAATAAAACCTTAGACTATGTAACCACTGAAGCGAGTTCTAGTAACGTAAATTGGAGTTGAAAAACCTGGATGAGAGTGTATTTTTCTAAATAGTTTCCCAATATACCTCCACACAAATGTGGGTACGGTTCCTCAATTCAGAATCTAACCTCAGTCTTCTAGATCAGAATTAAAACTGCCAATAAACCTACTGCTATTGTTACTTAATAATAGACTAGGTCAATTAACTTACGTGGTCATTCAAACTTCTAAATTAAAGTGTATTAATCACAACTTGTGAATGTGAGGAATGACAGGCCTCCACCGTGGTTCGGATTCTACGTTAAACTGTAGGTCCTCCATTTCATCTCACAATCACCCTACCATTGCACACTAGCGTAAGTCGTGTAACCCGAACGGGTGCTAATAATAATAATACTAAATTAAACTATAAATGATTATCAATAGGAAACGAAGATTTGGCATAGTTCGTACAATATATTGAATGAAAAGCTAAAATATCAAAATTTAATATTGCAAAGCCTTTATATTAGCTGTATTACATTTTATTCTTACATGGAAGATATATTAGTACGGGTATAAATGTTTGAATACAAAGTATTCTCACTAAATGTTTCAGTTTTATTTGTAAAACTGGTTACCTGTCTCAATGATAACTACACAGGTCTAAGCTAGTAAAATGATAATTGCTACGGGTAGCTAATTTTTATAATTTACCGAAATCAATAAGAATATAACTTCAACTTTGTAAATCAGTCATGCAATGAAAAATACTGTTTTGGAACAAAGCTCCTATTCTAATTGGACAAAGAATGATTTATAAAAATCATTAAATATCCTTAGACTTACAAGTGAAAGCTTAATTTACTATTCTACTACGGATATATAAATCATGGGTCTCGTTATCAAACACGCAGAGAAAGAACTTTTAGACTATTGGCTTCCGTCAACAATTTCCAGGCAGATTTCCATTTAGTTCATACTCACTCGTTCAGGGGTCGCAAACTCAAATGTCCGCAATGGGCCAGACGGTAAAAGTAAATAAGTGAAGCGGAACGTGAATAAGAAAAGTAAACTGACAGATAGGATAAAATATTAATTAGTTTTACTAAATTTTCGTTTTGTTATTTTGCGGTGCATCATACCATCCGTTCAGTCTATTTACACTAATTTGGTAGGGATGAAGGAGTTAAAATTTAGAGTATATATACCTTAATTTGCATCAAAGGAAAGAGGGAAACAAGTTAAGAAAACACCTTAAGAACACCCAACCGGAATTCAAACTCTGATCTCTCCCTGTCCCGGGATGACCAAGGATATAGCAATAGAGTCCATTTTTTTTTTAGACCAATGATGGAAGAAACTATAGTTTAACCACGTAATATTGGAAATTATATTTTAAATTGTGAATTTAAAAATTAGATGTTAAGAAAAATATAATTTATAAAAATATTGAATCTTTCTATCGTAATTGGTGAGACCTTGACCTGACACCTTATACCTTTCACCTTTTCTTAATCGTTAGCTTTTCCAATGTTTCAAGAGAAGCCATTACTTTGGATTTTTACGCGAAGTCTTCTGACTTTTTTTAATGTTGGCTCTTAAGTAATTTTTATCACTTTGCGGACCTAAAGAAGCAAGTCTGAAGTTTCCAGTTTTCCATCAGGTTGTGGGAGTGCTCTAGTCTTAATAAATACCATTAAGTACTTCAACCATTTGAGCTAAGGGAACACGATGAAGATGTATTATTATGATATAACTAGTTAACCTAATCCTAATTCCATGCCCCGTAACCCTCCCACCTTTTATTTTCTTATAAACAGAGTTAAACATTTCCGATTCTGTCAATGAACTAAACGTAATTTATTCTTTATACAAACATTATTTTCATACTTTATTTTTTTCAGGCAATATTAGAAAAGGGCCCAATTGACTATTATTTTCACCTGTAGCGATGTGTAAATGGTATAAGGGGTAAGACTCGCTATGTGATTTATTTCCGTTGACGATAAGGCTGAGGTTCGAATGCCTACCCAACTGTACTAACAAATTTTTACTCCACCATGCTGTTTTTCATCTTCTATCCAAGCAAATACCCATGCCACGTTTAAAAAAATCTAATTATTCACCCAGTTCCTTTATTTTAAATATAGTTTAAAAATTGCATCTGGACACGGGAATACAATTTGGGACCTTAACTTGGTGCGCTAATACTCTTCTTACCACTGAGCTATTCAAGACTATTGCCGCGCTCAGGGTAATTCATCACTCAAAGTTTAAGACAGAGTAGACCTACGACCCCAAGGCAATGGTTGTCTGTGTTTCTGATAGCTCTAATTAGCCGGCAATCTCACACGTCCATCACAGACTCTGCCTCAAGCTATGTTTGATGAATGACCTTGAGCATGGGACGTATCCTGGATATATCAATGGCAGATCAAAGGTAATCTTAGCCAAAGAAAGCCCCCAGGTTGATTCCCATTTCCAAGTGTCATTTTTAAACTATGTTTAAATTAATTTCTGTCATCCGTTAACAACGATTATGTCCATCACTTGTGTTAATTAATGTTTGTGTAAGTTATTTTTGGTCAGTACTAACAATTGAACAAATGAATAAGAACTTATTATTTGATTTACTTACACCATTTTAGCGCTGAAAGGCGGCGAAGCCCGTTATCCCGTAAAGAAAGAACATTGAAACGTGAGCCATTCAGCTTCAAAACTTTGATACTCCCTGGCAGGCAAGAGTTTCTGTTGGGATTACGTTCTTACCTTTGGTAGAGGAAAAGAAAGAAAGAAAGAGTTAGAACAACAGAAAAGTGTAGGGATGAAGTCTGTGGGATTTACCGAGGGAAGTCAAAACTGATGGCTAGTGTCGAACATTCTCCGCTTCGGACACCTCGTCCTTTAAATATGTTAGGCTTTTTTTCTCAAGATATCTACTTGTTTTATAGGAATACATTTACTTAGGTCTTTTTTTAGCACCATGTCGTTCGTGTTATACGCATATTACACTTATGTGTTAGTATTTATTTATTTATTTATTTATAGCACCGCGTCTTACTACCCGTTCGGGCTATACGCTTAAGTACTAATTACTCTAATGGATTAGGAATTGGGAAGGTTGAATTCAGAGGAAGTGAACCCGCATTTGCGTGGAGGGAGAGTGGAAAACCATTTAGGAAAAACCACCCCCAGTTGACCCGACCAAGATTCGAACCTCGATCTCCCCGTCCTCGGCAGTCGGGCTCAACGTGACTCGCGCGTTAGCCAACTACGCCACCGAGGCGGGTCTTATGTGTTAGTGATGAGAAATATTAAATTTAGAAGAAGTGTACTCGCATTTGCATAGAGGGAGAGCGAATGACCATTTAGGGAAAAAAACACACACAGTAAACCTGATTGGGATTCGAACCCCAATCTCCCCATCATCAAAAGTATATTCTATTGCGAGTGTGCGGATTATGAAACTTTCTACCTCGTCCTGTTGTTATTGATTCAATCCCGGGTTTGATTCCCGTACAGCTTGAGGATTTTGTATCATGATATTTTGACGAAGATAATAATTTTAGAAGGAGATATGGAAGGAATAAATTAAAGAGGGAGACATGAATCAGATAGCGGACGATGTTGTGAGAAGAAGGTACAAATATTTAAAAATTTGGCTGAAGATATAAAAAAGTGAAGAGCTGCATCAAACCAATCGCAAGATTCTAATGATGATAAATAAATAAACATACATACAAAATAAATGTTATGACAATCGCGCAAGATTACACTACTTTCTCAAATAGTATTCTATATTATAGTTTGTGTAGATAAGGTTCATGATTGAAATACTTTATCTACAAGAGAAAATAAAAAAGGAACGAAATTTTTTTAATCTTCTTATCCTGGAAATTAAACATAAAGCGTCTTAGATAAAGTGGTGTAGGCTGTAAGATGAAGATAAGTGTGAGCCTGTGAATGGGGTCAGAGAAGAACAGGAATGGGCTAACGTTATATTCCGAACACACATGTGACAAGATGTCTAGTCTGCTTTTTATGGTTCAGTAAGCTACAATTATTAAAACATGTAAAATATAATACATGGTCCACGTCTTACTACCCGTTAGGATTATACGCTTATGTACTAATTACGTTGATGTGTCAGGGATGAGGAATGTTGTATGTTGTAAGTGCCCAGATTTGCATGTAGAGAGAGTGGAGAACCATTTAAAGAAAACCACCCTTAATACACCCGACCGGGATTCGAACGTTAATCTATCCATCACTGGCAGTCCAGCCTACTACGACCATGACTCCTCAGACAATTCGATCACCGAAGAGGGTTTCAGAGGAGATGTTAAGGAACCATTTAGGAATAAACATTTAAGTACACCACCCGCTCCATAACCGAATAGTCCTTGGCGTAACTCTTGTAATAAATTGTACCGTCAATGACAGGGAGATCAGGGTTCGAATACTGGTGTAGTGTATTTAGGGTCGTTTCCCCCTTTCCCACCAACATCTCATCCCTAAAACTTAAGCGTAATTAATACATATGTATTACTCGTAAAGATAGTAAGACGCGGTGAAAAAAACAACTGTATAGCTAAGTACACCCGGCTGGGATTCAAACTCAGACCTTTACAAACTGATAGACGAAACAAACACATGTGTACACCTACCCACCTGTGTGGGCTTAATTATCCTAATTAAGAGTCCTACTATTTTCATCTAAATTGTCACCACCAATAAAAGACCAATAAAATGAGCCATTAATATTCATGATTAATGTATACAAATTAAATATAGGTCCAAAGTAAAATGTAGGACAAAAATAGTGTATTATTATTTCTACCTGAAACACGTGACTCCATGCGTGAACAAAATGTCGTGCGTGCGAGATATCAGCTAACTACAGACGCCGCCAGAGATGATGTATGGTAGCCTCAACTATAGCTACAGACCAGTTTTCATAGGAAAAGCATATACAATTTTAATTTTAGCACCGCATATTTTGAACTGTTTGAGTTATACGCCTATGAAAAGTTACCTTGATGAGTTAGTGATGAAGGTTGAATTTAGAGTAAGTGTACCCGCATTTACGTGGATAAAGAGCGCAAAACAATTTAGGAAAAACCCCTCTGAGTACATCCGAGCGGGATCAAACCACACTCTCCCCAAAATTGAAAAGCCAGTCTATGATGGCTATAAATATTATTAGACCTATTTTCACATGTTCTTAAGTTAAGTAATATAATCTTCAGCTGTCATGTTTGATTAATACTGATAATAAAGTAAAATATTATTCAGTGTTGGGCTTGGAAAAAATGGTTGTATTTTTAACAGGCCCTTTTAATGAAAATTAGACTGTAAGTGTTGGCCTTGAGCAGCTTCAGTCAAAGCAGCGCTCAATTTATCTGCCGTGTCTCACCCTGATCCAGTAATCCATGAAAGAAGAATCAGTTAAAATATAACCAGACCATTGATTTAATACTGGACTGTTCAGTATTCACGTCTATCAGGCGGGGCGTGTATTCTAGGTTTTAGCGGGCATCGAACCTTATCTCCTCCCGCGTCCCCCCTCCTCTATTACACCCACACGCCTGGCCCTAGGCAACCCGATGTCGCCCATTGATCAGCTGGTGGCACGCACCACGTGGTCAACGAGGGGTTCACACCATCTCGCTGGTGGGGGTCGCTCAAACAATTTGATTTCAGCGTACTTTGACAACTGATCTACTTGGGTATACCTCTTCCGAAACTACCACCACTACAACAAATAAACTACACAGTGGTCTACTCATATATTCTGGTTGAGCCATTTATATTTTTTAGCACCGCGTCTTACTACCCATTCAGTATGTACTAATTACGATGGCGGTTTTAGGGATTAGGCAGTCTATATTTAAAAAGTGTACCCACATTTGCGTGGAGGGAGAGTGGAAAACCATTTTGTAAAACAACCCGAAGAGCACCCGACCGAGATTCGAACCTCGATCTCCCCTTCATTGGCAGTCTATAATATTATTTTGGTATGAAGAACCGTAGATATTAGCTACTAAATTACTAGAAAAAATTTATTTATTCATAGATCAAGTTATATTATATGCAGATGTAATTTTTGATAGATATTATCAATACATTTGATAGAATAACACAAATAATATAATCTATCAATGTTTGCCGTAAATAAATATGTTTGAATTTACTCCACTGTTCTTGCAATCAAAATCAGGGTATAATCTACTGCGAGAGTAGCGCAATAGAACATGCGTCCACCGAAGCGCGTTAGACCAAGCGGCCACCGAAGCGCGTTGGACCAAGCGGCCACCGAAGCGCGTTAGACCAATATCAAGGTGGGAATGTATAGGACGCGAAAATGGGCCAGTATTTTTTCAGTTTTTATAGCAAAACGTTTTTTGGTCAAAATAAATCAAATATTTATCTAGTAGAGAAACATGGATATCAATTTTCTTCACATGATGATATTAACAGATCCTTAATATATTTTAAGTGTCCTGATTTTAATGAAAACTTTTCTCCGCTTTGAAAAAGTATTTCATTTAATATCGCTATGCTCATGACAAATTTTAAATAACTGTTGACATAATATGTGAAGAAAATCAAACTCTATGTTTATACTTGAGCAAGATTTTACTTATTTTAGCCAAAAAAAGTTTCGCTATAAAAAGTGTAAAATCACTGACCTTCTCTCACGCTCCCTACACTCCCACCTTAAGCTATTGGTTTCACTTCTTTAGGTGATAATATCGAGAAGGTATCGAAAATGTATTATATATTTTTAGAATTGGATGATATATTATAATGAACCATATTTTCTATCAAATTAATAATAAAACACTCAGCTAAAATATATTTTTTTCCCACAACATCTTACTACCCGCCAGAGATACACGCATTTAAACACGCTAATGATCTGGAGATAAGAATTATATAATTTAGAAGAAGTGCACCCACCTGTGTGTGGAGGGAGAATGGGAAACACTTTTTTTTAAATACCCTCAGTATACCCGTACGTAATTCGTGCTACGACCTGCCCTGGAAAATCATACTTCTTATCAAATGAAAACAAACTGAGAACAGTATTTCAATTCCAGGTAAGAACATAATAAGGTTTGCGTTTTATATATTACCCAAACCATTTGTTACGTGTATTAAACTTTAGACTTGTCTAGTCTGATTTATAGGAAACGTAGAGGTCGGGGTTCTAATCCCGGTCGGATGTAACTAGAGTAGTTTACCCTTGATGACGTTGGCTACTTGGTGAATTAAAAGCTATTTTGTGGGTTTCACACACTAAGCACTCTAAGCACTATTACACTATTTTATTTTTAGCACCATGTCTTACTACCTTTTCGGTACTATACGCCTATGTACTAATAACTCTAATGTGTTATGGATAAGGAAGGTTGAATTTTAGAGGAAGTATACCCACATTTGCGTAGAGAGAAAGTGTAAAACCATTTGGAAAATCACCTTCAGTACACCCGACCGTGATAGAGCCTCTTTCATTGGTAGTCTAGTCTACGTCGAGAGCAGCGACTTAGACCATGCGGCCACCTAAGTTGGTCTATCCCACTGTAGACGCCAATGTATGAAGTATAGAAAGATAATTGTTCTCCTTGCAAGACGTCTTGTTTATCAGTTTATAAAACTTTTTCTCTCTTTACCTGTCGAGCGTAAATACTCAATCTTCTATTTACAACTGAATTACATATATTGTTTTTTTTAAATTAATCTTATTTCCTATTATTGACTTTCTTAATCTAGCTTCTGGCAGAGAGAATCCTTATGGCCATTTTTGTGAATAAATCAAATAGCTCAAGCTGCAGGATTAAAAAAATTGTTGGATGCCAATGTAGGCCTAAGAATATTGTGTTTTTTTGTTTCAATGTTAGATAACTAAAAACCCATTCAAAAAAACCTGAGTATTTTTTTATGGGAAATCAAATATTGACTTGCCGTTACGTCATAGGTAGGCAGCGTCCTTAATGCGTATACATTTCCTCTAGAATCTACCTCCCTCATTTCTATAATATCTATAATAGTATTCTACGTGTGATGATTGTATCTTATCTTTAAAATAGTTACTAGCCTGCTTCGGTGGCCGCATGGTCTAAGGTGCTACTCTCAAAGTGGACTATAAATATAACCTTCCACATTCCTAAAACCATTAGCTTAATTAGTACATAAGTATATAGCCTGAACGGGTAGTAGACTAAGATGCGGCGCTAAGAAAAATTAGCTACTACATATTTTATAATATTTAAACGACACTCTACAATATTATTACGATTTTAACACAAATCAATTAATTTGAGTAAGTAAAACCAAACTTTATTTCATAATAGTAAAAAATAAATAAGTGTGTGCACTTTGGCCTGCTGATAGACGATAAGGGGAGTTATATTTCCTTTAGCGAGTAAACGACAGTAGAAAACGTGGGTAATTAAAAACTCGGTGCTTTTTTTCTCTCTTACATCACAATGGCAAACTGAACGAGGGGGAGAAAAAAAAATGACTACACATTGTAGCACATTTCACCTTCTCCCATGGATTGGCTGATGAATTGTTCAGCGCCACTGCTGGTTTCCATGGAAACCATTATAACACCTCCACAATGTCACTGCCCTAATCATGGGTGTACTTTGTCATTTCGCGCAGATTTAAAAATAGTAATTGAAAGCTGTTTTGTTTGTCCACAAGTCGAAACGAAAAAATTAATTTTCTATCCATGATTAGAAAAAAAAAAGTTATATAAAAAGTAAATATAATATTATACATACGAATATACTTAAAGTAAAATCATACATTTATGGTTAACTTTAATTTATTTGAATATTCGATGCACAAATTATCATACTAGTAGTAATTTGCATTCAAATGAAATATTATAGTTTTTGGCTCATAGAAGCATGTGTAAAGAAAATATCACACAAATATAGAATTTCCCTATTAAATGATAAAATGAATCAATATGACAACCTTCTTCCTATGCGCGTATCCATTCAATTTTAGAGCTAATCGGAACTTGGAACACAAATGTATAATTCCAGCTTACTTGATATTATTAGTTCCTAAAATATTCCTTTGGTCCATTACTTTTGAAACAAAAATATATGGAGTTAAGCTATGAACATATTTGCTTACACCTATCAAGGTGGATACTCCGGTGCAACTTATAAGATAGAGACATAGCGTAGTAAGTCAAGGTGAGACTGCGATCTTACAGGGTGAACGGAGTATACATGTGTTTATTTGAAGGGTGAGAGGAACTGATTAAAACTGAACAAATACATTTTGTAATATAATAAAACGGTATCTTAGTTTGGCCATAAATTTAAACTAAAAAATCTATATGATTATGACGTAACTTTGTTCGTTTTTAAATAATTAAATACTGATACATTATATTTATTTCTATGTAATATATATATATATATATAGTCTAATGTATATTTGACGTATCTACATACATTATATAGGGTGTGGCTTAAAAAAACATTGAGACTATTAGTAACTTGAAAATTATCATTTTAATTGGAAAGTAAATATTCACTAACTAAACAAAAGCAAACTACATACTATATTTTTTCACTTTTTGAAGATAATGTCACTCAGCTGATCTCCATTAGACGTCAAGCGAACCTCAGCACGATGTTCATCACTTTCCTCAACATAGATCGTGTTCATGTTTCCGCCCCACTCTGTAGGCCTACTATGTAAAAATTTGGCTGAATCTAATAAATGCAGTGGATGGATATAAATATATGGGCTCATTAGCCACATATGCAATTTAAAAAGTTGTCTGTTTTATAATTAGGACCATATAGAATTTTCATTTCTGTTTAATATAGTAAAAATGTATTCTGGATCAAAATTATATATATATATTACTTTGTGTAAATAAGAAGGTGGATTTCTTTTTTAACTAAACATTTTTCTTCCACAATTTTTTGGCAGTTCTAGAGTGTGGCCAAGATTTGATTCATTTTCATACGGTTGGCAAATGTGCTAACAACCATTAATTCTATTCTCACATCATGTTGTAAATATTTCAACAACAAACCTCCTAGTACAAGAATTTTAAAAACAAAAACTTCTACCAAACTAAATTTTACAAAAGCCTACATTAATTTATCATCATTTATCAAGGTACTGGTCCCTCAACAAGTTTATTGCTAATTCATGATTTTGGCATTCTTTTCAAATGGCTAGACCATGACGCTAGGCTCTGAAAAGTGGGTTAAATGATGTGTCCGGTGTTATATTTCTAAAAAAACTTGGATTAGAAGGAAAATGTTAAATTCCTTCAAAACAAGGGAGAGTAGTAAATATCTATGATTATATTCCAAACTCTTTTCGAGTTCATATTTGGAAAGCTAGGCCAAAAAGCGATGGGTGGGTGAAAAGGTCGATTAGAGATCAACGAGAATGACTGATATCTGCGACATTTCTCAAACAACGCAAAGTAGTTTTCCAAATTTTAAAGTAGAACAGTCTTTAATCTTAAATGATTAGATCAACACTATAATGAATTAAATACAAAATGTAATAGGTCTTTATTATCGACACGTAAGCAAGTAGAACGTAAACTTTCAAAAATATTTAACTCTGTGACTCTCTAACTAGTTACGTGTCTCAGAATTATATCTAACGAGTAAGTGAATGTTCAATTCCATCCATTTCTAAATGTTTACAGTGTTACAGAATTTGAAAAATTAGCTATCTTACCTCAATTAATGATCGATGAACTTTAATTATCCGCTTTGGTGGCCACATGGTCTAACACGCTACTCTCGTAGTAGACTAGACTACCGAAGATGGGGAGATTGAGATTCAAATCTTGGTTAGGTGTATTGAAGTTTTTAAAATGGTTTTCCACGCTCCCTCTACGCAAACGCGGGTACATTATTTTATTTATAGCCTTCATCATTCATCATTAGCCTAGTTATAATATAAGTGTATAACCCGAACGGGTAGTGAAACGCGGTGCTAAAAAAACTATTGATAAAGAGATTGTAAATTCGGCATCATATTAATAATTAATACCAGGAAATAAAATTATTAAAATATCCTGTAGTAAAATTAAACATGTTTTAGTGGCCTACTTACGACAAATTGGAAAGTGGTGAGATTAAATAGTTTATCTTTACAGATCTATTTATTAAAAGTGTTAAAAGTTGTGCACGTGCGTTTCGCATAGATGGAAAAAATGCACCGAAGTTGTGGCGTATCAATAATAATTTAGGGTGCACTGTGAAACGAAAGGTGAGATAAGCTCCATGAGTGGATACGTGGACTAAGGCGTCAACCTAGTCTGTTGTGGTTTGGTGGTGACAAAGAGGACTGGGTTTGAATTCCAGCCGGGTGTGCTTGGAGTATTTTTTTATCTATATGATTTTCCACTTTCCTTTCACACAAATTATAGTGTATTTCCTTCAGTGTATACCTTATTTACTCCTATCACATTAATATAAATATAAGAATAATCTGGATGGGCAGTAAGAAACGTTGCACACATAAAAAAACATTGCGGTAGTTAGACCAAATCCGCATCAGCAGGCAAAAGTTCATAGAGTCTAATTTGATGATATCGTAGAGGTCAGGTTTCAAATCTCAGATGGGTGTGCTAAAGGTGTTTTTCCCCAAATTGTTCCTCCCTATCCTTTCGTGTAAATGCGGGTAAATTTCATCTACATTTTAACTCCTCAGCCATGATGCTTCATTATAGTATTAAAATACATATATATATATATTTATTTAATATGTAGTAAGACGTCATGCAGAGAAAAGAACAATCGCTTGACCTAGTTTGACCTGAAACGTCAAGGTCATGTAATGACCAATAACCGTGCCCGGGTTATGAATTGTGTTAGTACGGAGGGATCGCCTACCCGCTGTTGCTTAGACAACCCGGCGAGCCGCGGCGTCCGAAAGGAATGACAGGGGAAACCAGGCAATCGCGTGACCACCAGATAAACACGAGTAACTCCTCGTAATTATTGACTCGTGTGAACAACCGGTTCGCGAGTTTGACCTTGGGCATCGTTTACAAAATGCCAACAACAACAGGAAAACCATGTGGCAATGCTACGTTTACCTTTAACAGAACTGCTTTAAAGAAACATTTAGACGACTGTCTAATATTCAAAGGAAAGGGCCTTTTCTGACAGATAGACAAGTTAATGTATCTACTTATATGGGTCAATATGTCAAGTCATGTGACCTTCAGTGTTCAATTTTGATATATAATATCAATACTTATAAAATAATAATAATAATATTGTTTAATGTTATCAATTTTGGGCGCATACAAGCATTGTTTTGTATTTTCTAAAAGGCCCTTTCTATAAAAATTGGACTATAGAAGTATGTTAAGGTCTTTCATCAGTGGCATTAGTTTACCCCTTTAGCTAAGTGTAGTAGGAATTTGACACGAAAAAATTGAGAGTTCAATCTTTTTTTGCAGCCAAAATTTGTAGCATTTGAATATTTTATTATTATATTGGTATTTATTGTATATAACAAAAATAACAATTGAAGATCACGTGACATAACGTATGAATACGTGAAAGTAGATCTAGTAGCTTTTCTAGCGGTCACATAAGGGTCTTCACATTAAAATTAGATTATAGTTGAAGGGGTCTAACAGGATTCAAGGGATCATTGTTATTTTCCATTGCCTGATATTTGTATACAAGTTCGTAAATATTTCAATTTAGTAAATATACAGGATGTACTTTAACATGTGAGATCCATTTCAGTGGTAGATAGGAGAGACAAAAACAATGAAAAGAGTTTATATAAACATGTGTCACATTTGACCTTGTTTCTGAGCCAGAGCCAAGCTAAACTGTTTGTATACTATATTTGATATCTCTCGACCTATTGACTAGGTATGTTCTATGGGTTATTCCTGTTTTTTCCAAACACCTGGCTTTTTTTTAAAGAGTGCAGAATTCTATGACACGATGACTGGAGGCTTGCAGGTGACAATTTTGATTACTTCCTATAATGTTTCACAGCCCCACATTACTGGAGTACAAACACGACTATTACTTGGAAAAAAGGTCAAATGGGACACATGTTTATATCAACTATTCTAATTGTTTTTGTATCTCCTGTACCTCGCTGAAGTGGGTCACACATGGTACGGTACACCCTGTATGTACGCTAAATCTTAGTGTGTATTATTAGGGATAACGTATTAGGTAAATTAGTTGGTAATTCTTGTATTGAATGCAGATACTTCATCAAACAAATGCCTGCCAATTTAAAATATATTATATTTATATGTAGCGTTTTTAATATTATGTAAACACTAAAACCCTTAACCAGTAAAAGCGTCTAGACAAAGAATCTGTGTTTCAGGGGTAGTCCAAATATTTACCCTGGCTGGTTAGAGTTCAGGAAGGTAGAATATATTTACAGTGTACCCGCATTTTATATGGTGGGAGAATGTGAAAACGTACAGCCTTTTGAAAACTACACCTCTGTCCACAGTACAACCAGCCGGTATTATAAACTCAACATTTTATTAACTGGCAGTCCAGAATAGATTATACTTGCGACCTATTCTTCATGCCTACTGGTGCAGATAATAAACTAAATAAGTATTCTCAAAGATAATAGCAAACGATTTTATAATATTATTATACGTTCACTCTAAAACAGCCGTGATTAGACAACGTTAAGGACTGGTTGTACATACAAAAATCAGTGGATTTATTATAGATCAGCTGATGTAGGTTGATCTCTAATCAGTATTTCAAACCTCATTTTCTGTTGCACCATTAACAGTTAGGACGTGATTGTCGATCAATTCTCTAGTCAAGCTAACTAGCTAATTTCAATCCATCAACTGTTTGATTCTCCGATCATCTTGTTGATGGAAGGTATAACCTACGAGTGTAAGTTGTAATAACTGAATTAGTGTTTGCATCCATAAAAAATGAGTTAAGGTTTTTACAGATTTTTATTTTACTGCTTACGATATATTTTATTAATATTACTACAAACTCGTTTAAAACTTTTTTACCAAGGAACGTGTCCTAAATTGTGATTTATTGAAATGTATATATAAATATAAAGCAGCCTAGGTTACCAGAGATATAACGTCTACGCATCATAGTCAGCCTTATGTATAAATGTAGGTAATTTAACAATCAGATCACCCACTTCGGTGGCCGCGTGGTCTAATGCGCTATCCTCGTGTTAAACTAGACTGCCGAAAACGGGGAGATCGGGGTTCGATCCTGGTCAGGTGTACTGAGGGTGGTTTTCACTAAATGTTTTTTCACAATTCTTTCAGGCAAATGCGGGTGCACTTCATTTCAATTAAACCTTCATGGTTCCTAAAACCATTAGTGTAATTAGCACATAGGCGTTTAAACCGATCGGGTAGTAAAGAACATTGTTCCGCATAGATATGGTAAACTACCAAACATCAAAAAAGACTAATAATCGCCTGAGAGCAAACAGTTCATCCCCGAATAACAAATATAGATTATGTACGGACAGCAGGAGCGGCGGAACTGTGGGGGACTTTGCCCCCTGGAAACTATTTTCCCCTCCCTGGAGTAAAAATCAGCGGAGGAAAGCTTTAAATATCTTCCACAGTCATCCAAATTTCAAAAATATTTATGATAGGACAACTCCAAATAGCTTATAGATGCATTTCATTTTAAAGAATTTTCAGGCGAGGACCACCCCAAATAGCCTAGTTTCTGAAATAATTGAATTTTCAAAATGTTGTCGGTGAAGGACCATTTCAAAGATTATCTTCTATAGGTATTTAATTATCGTAAAGTATTAAGGAGAGGATCACTCTAAATAGCTTCGAGGGGCATCCAAATTTCGAAAATTTCTAGGCGAGGAACATTTTAAATGGCTTATAGAATAATCTAATTTTTAAAAAAATATCAAGGTGAAGATTACTCATAGATTGTAGAGTGAACCAATTTTTCAAAAAATTGTTGAAGGAGGGCCACTACAAATAGTTTATAAAAACTATCTGATTCTAAGAAATTGGGATGGATGACCACGGCTTAAGACATACATAATATCAAATATGAATGAGAAACTATTAAATGGCTCTAAATATAAATCTAACATTGTAAAAAATATATTATTTATAATTATGACCCTCTAGGAAAATTATCTGGATCCGCCCCTGGTTATGTGCACAGGTAGTAATTACGCTAAAGAGTTAGGAATGAGGAAAGCTGAATTTAGAGGGAGTGTACTTGCATTTGCGTGGAGGAAGAGTGGAGAAATATTTTAGAAAAACTACCTTCAGTACACCCGACCAGCATTCGAGACCCGATCTCCCCATCATTGACCGTCTAGTATATTGCGAGAGTGACGCCTTAGACCATGTGGCCACCGAAACAAGCTACTTGATTATTTGATCAAATCTATGGTCATGTGATCGAATTTTTTTTGTCCCTTATTAACTTTGTTTCAACCCAAACTTTTCTTGATTTAGGATCAAGCTGATTGGCAATCCGGTGATTCGGCTATTCAAGCTTTGTTGACTGCCCGGTGGGCATGCATACTACTCGTCAAGCTCATCTTGTCTGTTTTGAAAAAAACAAGGAAGATTAGGGTTCGAAGCCCTGCTGGATGTTTTCCCTAGATAGTTTACCACTCACCCTCCACGTAAATGCGGATACATTTCCCTTGAATTATAACCTACTCATCCCCTACCCTGATTAAATGTGGATAGCCATGATGTGTATTAAGAATCTGTCAACATAAATTCCTGAATGAGAAGAAAACATTTACGTATAGTAACAATAAAAAAGAACAATAACTTTAGAATAGCTGCCATTGAATATCGGGACTTTTAGTTACCCGTTCCTGTCAAATATTAAATGAAGACGAACAAAATTAAATGTTCATACGGTATTGTTAGAAATGTAAAAATAAAAATAAAAGTTTTATTGGATATTTATTAAATCATCTTTGAGTGAAGTGGAGCTAAAAGAACCGATAGTCATAAAAAACTACTCTAAAGTTGTATTTCCCTTAATATTACATAGTAATTTAATTTGAATTTTATGTCATGTACCCTTCGTTTATCCTAAAAGGTGGTAATCTAACCTCGCATGGTTCCACTGTGACGTAGCTTATAAGATAAGATTTAATTTCTACAACATTTAGGTTTATCTCAGTAAGAATAACATTTACAATAATAATGATATGTTAACGAAAATTTAATATTTTTCTTTTAGAGGAACTCTCCAAATAAAATAAAATACAAAAAATCACATGATAATATTTACTTTGGATAAGTATATTAGCTAGAGTATTGTCTTCTTAAAAATTGTATTTGTTTAAAATTTCAAACACGGTCTAACCAAGGAGCAATAGTAGAATTCAAACCCAAAATATATAAAATAATATGTAAATGGATATTTCTCACAGAATTTTAGTCGTGAATATATATGTTTTTACTTCAATTTAATTTAAACCCTAAGGCTACAAAATGAAAAAAATAAAACGTGACAAAAATGAGATGGAAAAAAAGAGTCCGTTCAAATTAGGAGAGATTTAATCTCTTTCCTTTTACACATATATTCTAATTCTCTTTCCATCTCATTTTCTCTCACACTCTCTCGCAGCACACACACACACAAAGGGGTTCGGGTGGTGTGAGGATCAGTCACGCAGTAGACAACGCGACCACTGGCGAATGTCACGCGCGTGACACATTTCACGCCTCGGCACGCTACCAACTTCCAAACACACTCGACTAAAACAAATTAAATCCATGTTACCGTTTCACATGTGTACTATTTTCTAGGAAAACTAGGAGTACATTTTTAATATATTCATGAATTAAACCTAGCCTTGTCATGTGTCCGATAATTGGTACCTACAAGCTAATTAGTACACGCGTATGACACACGTTTTCTACTAGCCATAGCTAATAAAGCATTGGAGATTATATGGGCTTCATACAAACATAAGATAATGTACAAATTTTGAAATTGAATCTTTATGGCTTATAAATATAATATAGGTTTGACCCTTCCCAAAATGATCGTCACTTTAAGAGCTTTGTTGCTAAAACAATGTATAGGCATTATCCGGTTCACTTATTAATACATGCATTCCTTGTCTGGAGTCAATTTAGAGTATATATAAAAATATATAGCTATTATATAGATATATTTACACTGTATCTGAGTGTGTAAACCCACACACATACACAACCTACATGAGACCGTGATTATTTATTGTAAAACTGTATTTCACAATATATAAACTAGCCATATTTCTTTAAAAAAAAACTTCTTTCTTTTTTGCTCCGCCTTTTACTGCCCATTAGAGTTATACGTATTTAATCACATTAATTGCATAGGAGTGAGGAAGGTAGAATTGAAAGTAAATTAACCTATATTCGTGTATAGAGAAAGTGAAAAATCATTAAACCAATAGTAAAATAAATATTCTCGTTACATCCAGTTGGGATTCGAGCCTCAGGCTCCTCGTCAGTGGCGAACAAAACTTGGCATCTATACCATACACTCGCTGTTTAAATACATTTAATGAGGTAGCTATGAAAACTCATTTTTATAACCAAATGAAAGGATAATAGGTAAATGTAGAGTCAAATTATCTGTAAAATTTTGTAATAAAGACAAATATTTATTTTTAAGTTTATTCATTTTTATATATTATTATTTAATTATTTAATTATTTCCTAATTATCTGTAGCAAAATTTATCCAAAGCAACTTTTTAGTTCTAAGAAAGAAGTTAAATTTTAACGTGTTTCGCGAAAATCTTACCTTAACTGAACGATATTGTCACAACACTAAAATCAAGATACATTTTATTAGATAGAAGCATATGTTTTCAAATGTCTTCTTTAAATTTTTGAGTATTGCTATCTTGTAAAAAAAGAGAAGGCCTTCAAAATGTGCATACAGAATTAGTTAAACTTATATGAATCAATAATTTAAATAGTTACTATTTTAAAGTAATTTCACCAGTTACCGATGTAAACTTCTTCCGTTGCAAAAGATTAGTCTCCCCTTATTTATGATATCACATCCAACAATTTTGCCAGTAGATACAACTGTAGCTACTTTGGTGGTCAAATGGATTAAGGTGTCACTCTCGCAATAAACTGTACTGCCGATAATCGGGGGGGTCTGGTTTATAATTCTGGTTGTGTCTACTGAAGTTATTTTATTCCAAAATGGTTTCCCAGTCTCCCTTCACAAAAATTGAGGTTCATTTCTTACAAATTCTACATTACTCATTCCTATAGCATTAGCTTAGTTTTATATATATACGTACATCCTCAATGAAGAAATTAAAATAAAATACTGTGTGACCTTTTGTGAGCACAGAATTGTTTTAATATCATCAATCGGAAGCCCCCCCCCTCCTCAATCACCCAATCTAAAAATAAAGGTTTAATAACGTTGAATTGTGAATTTAATAATAAAACCAAACCATTCATACATGTATTATTAGTATTTGTATTAAAGTCGTTTGTAAAAATTTAACTTAAAAACTGGGTATGTCTACAAATTTCGTGGTTTTGTAAAGGCATTTTTTTGTGTTCAACTAAAGATTAAAACTAAAATATAGGCTATATATGAAAATGACTAAAAGATATTGTATTTATTTTAGTTATTTTGATCATGCAACCACTCTCAGAGATATAAACATTATTTAGAACGGATTGTTTTAAATTTAACATGGAGCTTGGATATATTTTTTCAATGTATGTCGAAGCTATTATGTAAATTTCCCGTAATATTTTAAAGAGAAACAAAAAAAAACGCTAAATTTTATTTAGCATCACGTTTTACTACCCGTTCGGGTTACACGATTATGTAATAATTACACTAATGGTTTTAGGGATTAAGAAGGTTATTTTTAGAGGAAGTATACCTGAATTTGCGTGGCGGGAGAGTGTGAAACCACCCTTAGTACACCCGACCGAGATTCGAACCTTGATCTCCCCGTCATCGTGAGTCTAGTTTACTTCGAGAGTAGCTCGTTAGACCACGTGGCCATCGAAGAGGTTTGTTAAAGATTAAATTAACTAAATGTACTGAGCCAATTGACACTTTCACCTAAAAATCACTAATGAGATGATAAAAATCTGTCCAAATAAAGCCATACGAAAACGCTGACATCCATCTCCCTTTTCTGACTTGTGAAACAGCGAGAAAATATTGCATTAGTATTTGGGATTTGTTTTATTTGTGCAAATCTTCTGATATAAGCAGTGAAGTTTAGAAAGAGGAATTTGGCAAATAACTCATGAAGAGTAGTCTTGGTCAAAACTTGGCACCAGAGGAATGAATTTGTCTGGAGCAACACCAAAAATCAACAAATATTTCAAGATGTGTGTGATGTAATTAAATATATTATATAATAAAGAATTTATCATTTTTTCATGACAATTCTTTTACAATATCTTATCGGTGTATAATTAATTTTCCTATGGCTGAGTTACAGCATTACGAAAATAATATTATTTTAAACTGAACTTGTTACCTTAATGCCTAATAAGAATAATTATCTGACCTATGATTAAAATTTCTTATTTGCTTTTATTGCAAAATCAAATTAAAAGTTATATTTTCATAGTGTATTATCAAGATTAAATGACCAATTTTAAATATTTTTTATTTAATCTTTAAATGAATACAAATGCAGTATTTTTACTACTAAAAATTTGATTTAAAATAGGGTGAAATTCACCTACAAACTAAAGCAAAAAAGGTCTTTGACAGCAGAAAAAAAGACATTTAAAAAAATATTCTCAGCAAATATTTAACGTAGTTTTAGTTAGTTAATCATATTACTGGATTGAAACTAGAGTTAAATATTTAATTTAAATATTGTTTTGAGTAAAGTGAAGCGTTAAAAATACTAGACTTTATTAAATCAAAATACTAGTTATAACTAACTAATGACTGTTAATGGATGGTGGATGGAGAATAGTAGTAAAGGGCGATTTAACAAACTAATCATTGGAGTTAGGGCTTAAAAGTTAATTTGAGGAAATGTGCCCGCATTAGTTTAGAGAAAGAATACATAATTTTCGGTAAATAATTTCCCAATACAAACGGTCAACGCTATAGCCTCGGCAATTCGGGCTATTGCAAGACTGACATATTTTTACCATGTGACCACTAGTACGTGTCGTAGTACAGTCTCATCAAAACTATCTTTACTTTAAACAATCTAAGAGCCACCACTGATAATAAGATTTCATAAGACGTATTTGGTTCTCTTGGTTTAACGCATAACTCTCTCATGTTAGAATGGATACCCGGTGACCAGACAAGTAGGTTCAAATCCCGGTCTGGTGTATTGTGGATAGTTATACCTACATGGTTTTCCACTCTACCTACAAACAGATGCAGGTACATTTCGTCGAAAATAATATATTTCTCGTCCCTTTTCCATAATATTTATTGGTGTATGCGTACAACCCGAACGGATACTAAGACGCAATAAAAAAAAACCATATAAAAACTGTAATCTTACGTGAGGGTGTGGGTTTGCGTGACCAGACAACTAAAGCTGCCTTCATGGTCGCGCCTCTGACACAATATTCCTCACCACTGCCGCTGATTTATCGTTAATCCGCCAAGTTATCGGCCAGTATGAGACCAAGATTCCCTCGTGAGGTAAAGTATTCCGAACGACGTCCGAGGTCCTGGTTCTGTGACGATTGATAATGCTCGAGACTTGTGGTAATAACCAACGCAAGAAGTCGCCTCCCCCGCTTTCATCCCGCACAAAGGCGTCGTTCCACTCGAGATACCGAGTCAAAAGGATGAGCACGCCCGACTTTTATGGAGACAATAAAGGCACACTCCCTTTCATGAAATAAAAAATAAACATTGGTTACTTTTAAACTGATGAGCTAATATTTGTGTTTCAAAATAAGTTTTAAACTAGTTATGTTGCGCACTATAAAATGCCCATGACTGCAAGCTAACTGTGATTTCTTTAAAATTTACGTGTATAGTCCAATTTTCATAGGAAGGGCCTTTTGAAAATACAAAAAAAATTGCTCTCAACATTTACTATTTTATTAGTGTTATTTCATAGGTATATTTTAGTATAGTATAAGTATAGCATAGTTGATTATAGTAGAGTATAGTATAGTATAGTATAATGTAGTTTAGAATAGAACAGTATAGTAGAGTAGAATAGAGTAGAATAATGTATGGGTATATAATAGTATATATATATATGTATAGTATATCTATATTATAAGTATAGTATGGTGTTAATATAGTGTATCCATAATATAGCATTGGTATAGTAAAGTAGAGTAATTTATAGCATAGTACGCCTATAGTATGATATATGTATAAAATAGTATAGCATAGTATAGTGTAGTATAGTATAATATAATATAGGTATAGTATAGTGTACTAAAGAAGATTTGATGGTTTTCCTAGCTGTTTGATAGGGCCCTTCCTATTAAAATGGGATATATTTAAATTGTAAATTAAACATTCAATAAGGTTGTATTTATTTCACTAATATTAAGTTTAAATTTATATACATTTTTATTGAAAAATTCAATTTTAGATCCATAGAATTGATAAAAACCTAAATATGGTACTTCCGAAAGTTTAAACAACATGGTACATCACCATTTCTACTACACATTATACTGTCAGTTTGAAATAGTTTCAAACCTTTAAGAAACCGGTTTAGTAAAGCCATTGAATGATATAATAATTGTAACTACCAAAAATACCAATAGAAACACTTAGATATGTTAAGGCGCAGTGAAATTCTAGTTATATTTGATATATTTTCTTGTATTTGAAGGAATGAAAATTTTCGTTGCAATATTGCAAAGTAAAAGAAAGACAACCATTTATAGGTTTAAGATTAATATTTGTTTGGATCTGAAATATTAACTCATTTAATTTATTATAATATGGGTTGATGGATATCTGAATTGTAACTAGAAACCAAATTATATCCAAAAGCATTGAATGTTATATTTTATTTTTTTAATATCAACGCCATTTGGGGATTTAGAGAGGAAACAAAGTTTACAGAACATGTCCCTTCAAACTAAAATAATAATGAAATTGCTTACTATGCTTGGGTTGAACCACTTCCACGAGGTGTATCCATCCCAAATCACGCTACTGAAGTACAACCTCATTTAGATAGAAAGGAACCTTTTGTCAGTTATAAAAGTTACTTAAAAGAGCATGTATGACTCGGTGTATGGATGTTGTTGAGGTGAAGGGAGTATGCAAGGTTAGGTAAGTGTGGATAAAGTTTGTGAGGATGGATTAAGTATGGAATGGCTGTATTTTGAGCTATATGCACAGTTTCTTGCCTACCCCATAAGGGAACGACATGATTAAGTATGTATATACATACATATGTAAAAGTTATGTAAACCATGTTAATATATTTGTATAAGTTAAGTCCAGTGATTTGAAATCATCACTTTTAATTGATAACATCAATATTCATTAAATTATATAATAGTAAAGTAAAATTGTATCAATTTTTATCGTAGGAAATAGGTTTTCTAAAAGCTATTTCCCACCAGAGCCATAGTACAGTACAATTTTCATAGGAAGAGCCTTTTATAAAAACAAACGTTGATTTTTTTTGAACATAATTGATCATGTTTAAGTATTTTATTAGTGTTATTTGTTTAGTTGATAGTTGATAGTCTACTATATCACCCGCTTCAGTGGCCGAATGGTCTAAGGAGTCACTCTCGTGTTAGACTAGCCTGTTGATAATGGGGAGATCGGGGTTTGAATACTGGTAAGGTCTACTAAGGGTAGTTTTTCCTAAATTGTTTCCCAATCTCCTTCCACATAAATGCTGGTAAATTACCATTAAAATGCTTCTTCCCTCATCCCTAACCCTTTAGAGTAATTATCAGGTATGTGTATAGCCTGAACAGGAATTCAGACGTGGTG